>SRSM01000333.1:600000-1047099 GCA_019593545.1 Apocynum venetum
ACTGAAAGTCTTTAATTACTTACACAGTGTTTCTTTACATGTCTTGCAAGATGTCTTCTTGGCTGTGCAGCTTGATGCTTTATGTTGCACTAAAGTTTTCCTGCAACCATTTTGCTTGTATATCCAGCCCAGCATCTCTTACAGCACTCAGAGCTGATCTATATAATCTTTCATCCAGTTTAGTTCCTTCTGTTTTCATATCTTGCAAAAGCTTAACCAATTCATCAACTCGATTCATCTTAGAAAAAACAGCGACCATGATACCTGCCATGGCTCTATCAATTGTGCCCCCATTAAGCTTGAATTCATGGTAGTACTTCATGCAAGTTTCAAATTCCCTTGCCCTGCTATAAGCTCCTATCACGCCCGTGTAACTCACCCTATCAGGCCAAACCTTCCTTCGCCTCATCTCTTTCCAGATCTTCTCCATTTGCCTCAAGTTCAAGGCCTTTCCATGCATGTCCAGAAGCGAGTTGTAAATCCACACATTCGGCTCACAGCCTCTTTCTTTCATTTTAGCTACAAGTTTCATTGCATCCCTCAACCTTCCTGTCTTTCCATACATAGCAACCATGGTAGAATATGCCACAACACACTTATCGAACCCTTTCTCCTCCATCTGGGAAAAAATCTTCTCTGCTTCAGAATATAACCCAAGTCTGCAATAAATACTTTGAATTGAAGCATAGGTCACCTGACCTGGTTCACAACCCTGGAAGATGAGATCTTCATATACCTTAACTGCAGCTCTAAGCCCTCTTTTCTTTGAGAAGCCATTCACAATTGCACAAAAGATGCAATCAGAAACTTTGATAT
Source organism: Apocynum venetum (assembly GCA_019593545.1). NCBI lineage: Eukaryota > Viridiplantae > Streptophyta > Magnoliopsida > Gentianales > Apocynaceae > Apocynum > Apocynum venetum. Next base: position 600,817 of record SRSM01000333.1, read on the forward strand.
CAACCCGATTCATAACAGCAACAATTCCAAGAGTTTTTTCCATCATTCCTTGTTCAATATACATTAGTACAAGTTTCAAGAATAAAGCTGGATCCCTTAACATTTTCTTTCTCTCAGCTTCTTCCAAGATTTCTTCAGCAATTTTTAACTCTCTGATGCTCAAGAATGAAGAAATCAGGGAGGAGTAAAATGAATGATCCTCTGGAATATCCTTGTCCACCATTTCTCTGAAAAATTCAAGAGCCTCAAAAGGGCGTCCTGACTTTCCTAATGACTCACACAAAACCCAGTAAATCTTAGAAACGAATGGTGTAGAACCCATCTTTTTCCTTTCAAATTCTTCAAAAAGAGCAATAACATTATCATAACGCCCCATTTTCAGGTAGGCTTCCATTATGTGGTAATAACATCCCGAGTCGAGAACAATGTCATTAGATTTCATACGCTCAAACAAGGAAATTGTGCTGCTGTACATGTGCAGCTTGTTGTAGCCTTTCATAGCAGCATCAAATGCCAGAAAAGCAATTCTTTCATCAGTTGAGAAAACATCAAGCAAAGTATTTACAAGCCTGAATTTCCTAGCTCTAGTGCAGCTACTGATTAATCTATAACAAGTAGAGGCAGTAGGCAATAGTTCGAAACTTTTAAAATCTTCACACAAAGAATATAAAAGACCCCAGCTCTTTGAACGCAGTAAATACCTGATAAGAAGCTTTAGGGTCAATTTCTTAGGCCTAAAATCAAGCTTTCCTTTGGCTTTCACATAGTAATCATACGCTAATTCTTCAGTCTGAGGATCTTCAAACAAAGTACAAATTAGACCATTTAAATCCTCTGTTTCAGGTAAACCACCAGAAGCAGCTTGAAGATTTTTCACTTTTAAGCCCAATTGAATAACTTGGGAATTGGTAGATGATTCATCTTCCAAGACTGGTGATGAACAACTGGAAGACTTGGCAATTGAAGGTCTGGAACTGGAATTGAAGTAGAAGAGTGAAAGGAAAGGATAAATTTTCAGGGTGTCTGAGAAAATGGGAACTTGAATAGGTTTCTTGCTACTGATAAATGCCAGTGACCATTCTGGAGAACTTGGAATGGCCATTGTTAAATGCGTGAGATAAGATAATGGGCAGATTCTACAAGTTCTTCTTCACAATATCTCTGCCTTCTGCCATGCACAGAGAACCACTCATTGCTCCAATCGTCGAAGATTATGAACTTTGGTTCTTTATTCCGATAATTCCAGCCACATACTCGTGTTTTCCCCTCCCTTTATTAAAGTCGATACAGTTCAACTACAAAATGAATATATGTACTCCCGAATTGAATCACATTTTGAATTAGTTAAAAATTAATAAATAATATTTGATTTTAATTTAAAAATCTTGAGATCTATGAGTTAATAGATATAAATATTTTAAATTAAATTGGCGAGCATGAAAAACATGAATTAGTGATATATAAATTTTTTAAATTAAATATATTATTAATGAAAATTTGAATAAAAAATACTCCATTTGTTTTAAAATATAATATATACTTTGAGAAAATTATTTGTCCTAAAATATAAATACTTTGAATCTTTTGAGAATATTATCCTACGTTTAAATGAAGAGGAAAAAAAATAATTAGTTTATTTCCAAATTTCTACGAAATACTATCATATAATAAATAAGGTTAATTTAGAAAATTAACATACATATATTAAAGGAAAGTGGAGAGAATATGTCTATTAAAGGAAAGTAGACATTCAATTTTAGATAAATTAAAATAGAAATATTGACATTTAATTTCGAACAAAGAGAATCTTTAAAAAAAGAAAAAGAAAAAAGGAAAGAGTGAACTACAAAATAAATGAAAAACTATTGCTTGTACTAACTCAAATGCTTAGATTTTAATGTTCAATTTAAGTTACAATTGTGAGACTCAATGAAAAATTATTAATCAAATACAAATAGTACAAATTATTCATAAAATTTGGAAGGAAATGTAATGAATTATATATCAAAGAAGTTGAGTTTTCTTTTTTTTTTTGGATGAGTCAAAGATGTTGAGTTTTAGAGTACTGACAATCAATTATTAAATATTTTTGTGCATAAATTTTGTAGGGAGTTATATTAACACTTCCTCTTTTAATTTCTTGTACTCACATTTGTATTTACAATTCAAAAGACAATCTTATTATAATTATCCTATGCACTAGAACCAAATTCAACTGACAAACTTATATAAGTTTTTTCTAAACATAAATTATAATATTTTGCGTTAACAAAGAGAAAATTATTGTTCCAGAACTAAAATAACATTATTAGTTTTACAATTATAATAATAATTTGTTGAAAAAAGAAAGAATTAAAGAGTACCATTTAAAGAGCTTTTCAACTTTTTAAAACTAAAATATAAAGAGTCTTATTTCTAAATAAATGTTGTATTTTTTTCCCCCGATTTTACTTATATACCTACTTTCTCTGTCAATTAGTTAACTTTCTTAGTACTACTATTACCTATAATAAATTTTATTTAACCAAAATTAACTAACAATTTACAAAATTAATTTTAAAGCTTTATTTACTACTAGGAATACCAATTCACTAACTCCCTCTATTTTTTATACCATATACACTACTAAGCCAAATAATTAATGAGTTATTATTTTCAAAACTTATTCTTGTTAAATGCACCACTCAAATTCATGAATGCAACCCCCTTAATATTTGAAATACACAAATTAATTATCTCTCAACTTAAAACACTTAGATAAAACAGCATTGAAAATCTCTTTCTCTCCAAGTAGAGAACCTCCCTCTCCAAAAAAACTCTCCCACAGTACTCATGTCTTTCCCCTTTTACTATCTTTATCCCTATTGTTTTCCCATCCTTCAATACTTTCCAGTCATTTTGCTATGGAAAGGGACTTCCTCCATCGGTTCCAAAAGTTCACTTTACGTCATGATGAAATGATACCCACAGATGTCACTGAAGTTGACGTATAGTTAGGATGATATGTGCATGTCTGCATTGGTAAGTTCATCTCTCCAGCTTATGTAAACACAAAAGGTATGTGGCCTATCCTATGCAAAGCTTGGAACTGTCTTGACATCCATATTCTTAATCTCCACGATAACTACTACCAATTCTTCCTTTCTACGAGGAATAATTAACCAAAGCTGTAGATCACAGGCGTTGGAACTTCGACAATAATCTGTTGGTTCTTAGACGCTGGTTTAATGTTTTTCCTTTGGAGAACGAGTCCGCTGCACCCCATTCTGGTTCAACATTGCCAGATATCCACAGGAATGTTATACTCGTCAGGTAGGCCTAAAGCTAGCTGTTACCTTCCAAAACTGTGAAAGATTCCAAATCAGAGAAAACAACGATGGAGAGATATATTTTTTATTCCGAGCTGACATTAATGTCTACCTCCCTCTCCGGCTTGATGCAGTTATCAGCATTCCTCTCGTAGGGCCAAAAACAAGTATTATATGTTATGAAAGACTCCCACACGCTTGTTTCAAATGTGGCTTCATTGATCGTATCATCACGTCCTGCCCGGATATGCCTAAAGGAACCTCAAAATGGTTCGAGATAACCAGGAGTATGGCCTTTGACTGCAAAACCTTAAAGGTCGAACGCTGTTTCTCTATGATTCTGCAAACCCCAACTCAGCCATGTTCACTGATGAAAATTCAAACAATGAAACTGCCTCGATTTCCCTCCCCCATCAGTCCATTATACTCGAGAATGTGCCTGGTCCACTACCACTCTCCAAACTGAACCTCATTTTCATGACATACTAAACACACTACCATCACATGCAACCAACCACCCACCAGATACCCCAACCCCTTCACACCCAATACCCCATTGCACGCCTCCTCTCCCCTTTCCCCTAACAACTTCTTCTAGTAAGCAGCCTGCCCTAGGCAAAAACCAGTCAAAACATTCACACCCCACTCAAGAAACAAGAGCAACACTACCAGTACACCATCATCTCTGCATGGCCGAAACAGACTTATGAATAAGGATTCTCTTTTTTCTGATACTTTAATGTCCTAGAAGAGGCGGTTAACCATGGACACTAACATTTCATCATCTTCTATCAATGTACCAGAGGCGGAGGTTGCTCAGCAACCCCGCCTACAACAATGAGTTTCCTAATCTGGAATTGTCGTGGATTGGGAATCCTGTAACAATTCGTGAGCTTAAACGCCTTATCCAAGAAACAAATCCCGCCCTTATTTTCCTAATCTCTCCACCGTGTTCGCAACCCACAAAAATGTACATTTTCTATTGTATATTACATTTTATGGATATGACACATATGTTCTACTTGATATTTATACCTGATTTGTACGAGATATAGGCATAATTCTTTGGTTAATTAATTTTTACCTAGTATAATGAAATAGAGATATTTAAACGAGAGTCAACATTTATTGTAGTATGGCTATCATTATTCGCACGAGTAGGAGGAGCGTTTCAGGACTTCCCGAAAATTGGGATCAAGTCTTTTACTATCAATGCACGCTCAACGAGGCTGACTCTATTAAAGAACATATCAAGAAGATGTATGACCTTTGGTGGAGGGCGAGACCAAGTATCCTAAATGGATGAACTTCTCATATTGAGGGAATTTATAGGCTTGTACTCACGCTACCTCCAGAGTGGGCAGATATGGCAAGAGAACTTTACGTGGACATGGCTAAGCCCAGGATTGGATGCCCACCTAGGATTAATTATGGGAGATATACTAATGCGTTGCTGGATCTTGACCCACCTGTTGATATGGATGAGGATTCAGAGGAACTTAGTGATTCATCATCACAAAAGAGTGAAGCAATGGATCCGGATGAGTTTGACATTTGAGTTTATGATAGGAAGGATTCTCGAGTAGCTTAGGACGTAAACGTTTGATTTATTCATTATTTCATTTATTATGGACTTGATATTTTATATTATTTGAACAATATTTTATGTTATTGCAAATAAAGAGAATCCTACATTAATAAAGTGATTATTACATTCTATTGGTCTATTTCTTCTGTGAATTATGTGATGTATGGATTATTGAGAAAGTTATACGTATATGTGATCTAAGTACTTGTATATCATAATTTTAGAATCATGCCTCCAAGAAGGAACAATGACGGAAATGGAAATAGATCGTCATCTAGTCAAACACTAGAAGGGGACGTGGGCACGACGTTGATGGCTGACTTGATTTCCGTACTTCAAGGATTCCAACAGCAGCAAATGTCGGTACTCCAAAGTTTTCAGCAGCAGCAAAATCATGCACCACCGGTACAAACCATAAATGAAATTTCAACCGTGATGAAGCAGCTTCAGGAACTCAAACCGTCTGCTTTCAACAGGCGAGAAGAGCCACTTGCAGCCGAGGAATGGCTTAGGGCTATGGACAGAACTTTAGAAATAATGAGTTGTACTGATTCACAAAAGATAATTTGTGCTACTTTTCGATTATCTGGAGATGCGGATCACTGGTGGGAATCGTTTAAGAGGTCCCAAACAAATGTGAAATTACCAGTTTGACTTGGGTAGGGTTCAAACAAGAGGTATTCTACAACATATCGAAACCAGAAAGAGTCCGAATTTCTTATGTTAAAACAAAGGACAATGACAGTGACAAAATATGAGCACAAGTTCAATGAGTTGTTGAGGTTTGCTCCATATCTGGTGGACACTGATGAAAAGAAGGCAGACTGATTTGACAAAAATGTTGAGTTGGACACAAAAGGTAGCTCTCCGTTTTGAACTTGATGCCAAAGTGGTTAGGAGAGATGATGCATCAGGGAAGTGAAAATAGAATGGTTCAAGATTTGAGCAAAATTATGAAAATCAAAACAAGCAGGCCAAACATGGAAACAACAAGCATTCCCAAGGAGCAGAAATAGAAAAGCCTCTTTGCCCTACATGTGACAGAAGACATGCTGGAAAGTGTCTGAAAGGAAAAGGAGTTTGCTATCGTTGTAAACAGCCAGGTCATTCTGCAGCAGAGTGCAATAAGTATAGAAAGAATAATACCAAACAGATAAAGGAAACTCCAACAGGTCAAGCACGCCTCTACTCAATGGCACGAGGGGAGGCAAAAATATCTTCTGGAAACATGACAGGTATGATTCTTGTGTCTAAAGTTTCTGCACATGTATTATTTGATACCGGAGCCACCCATTCCTTCATATCTAAGAAATTTTTTGTTAATGCTCATGTTATAAGTTGCACTATAAATGAAACCTTAGAAGTTAGAATACCTTCTAGGGAGACAATTTACACTAAGGAAATGGTTAAAGGAGTGAAAATAGACTTAGGTGGAAAGGAGCTAGATGCAGACTTACATGTGATTAAAATGAATGATTATGATATTATTTTGGGAATGGATTGGTTACATAAGAATAAAGCAAACATTTGTTGTAGAGAGGGAGAAGTATCTTTTGGAGCACAGGAAGATGAAGGATTTATTTTTCACAGATCAAGATCGAGTAACACGCATCGAGTGATTTTTACACTGAAGGCAACAAATATGTTATGAAAAAAGAATTGTCATGGTTACTTAGTTAATGTAGCAGCTAATGAAATTGTGGACTTAACAGTTGCCGATGTACCTATTGTACGGGAATACGTTGATGTTTTTTCGAAAGATTTGCCAGGATTACCTCCGAATCGTCAAGTAGAGTTTACTATTGACTTAATACCGGGATCTGCACCGATATCTAAAGCACCGTATAGGATGACACCTAAGAAGTTGCAAGAACTTAAGGTACAACTACAAGAGTTGTTGGATTTGGGTTTTATACGACCCAGTGTGTCTCCATGGGGAGCTTAAGGATGTGTATAGATTATCGGGAATTGAACAAGCTTACCATTAAGAACAAGTATCCCTTACCGAGAATCGAGGATTTATTTGATCAGCTGAGAGGTGCAGGAGTATTATCTAAGATTGATTTAAGGTCAGGATATCATCAATTAAAGGTCAGGATATCATCAATTAAAGGTCAAAGAAGATGATATTTCTAAGACAGCATTTAGAACCCGATATGGACATTATGAGTTCACAGTGATGCCATTTGGACTTAGCAACGCCCTTGCAGTATTCATGGATCTGATGAATCGAGTTTTCCACTCATATCTAGATCGTTTCGTGATTGTGTTCATTGATGACGTCCTTGTATACTCCAAGGATAGAGAACAACATGAGGAGTTCTCAGGATTGTTTTGGAGACATTGCGAAAGAAAACATTGTATGCAAAGTTTAAGAAGTGTGAGTTTTGGCTGGATAGAGTGGTATTTTTGGGACACGTGGTAACTGCCAAAGGGATCGAGGTGAATCCGTCTAAAGTAGAAGCAATCTCGGAATGGAAAGCGCCGACTAATGCTCATGAAATCTGCAGTTTCTTGGGTCTAGCGGACTATTATCGACGATTCATTGAAGGCTTCGCAAGGATAGCTGGCCCAATGACACGACTCACAAGGAAATGTGAGAAGTATGTATGGACCACTAAATGTGATGAAAGCTTCCAAGAACTTAAGAAAAGGTTAATTTCAGCACCAGTATTGACAACACCTAACACGTCAGATAATTTTGTTATCTATAGCGATGCATCAAAGCAGGGTCTTGGTTGCGTACTTATGCAGAATGGAAGAGTAGTTGCTTATGCTTCCAGACAACTTAAGCAGCACGAGCTGAATTATCCTACACATGATCTAGAATTGGCAACCATAGTTCACGCATTAAAGATATGGCGACATTATTTATATGGTGGGAAATGTGAGATCTATACGGACCATAAGAGCTTAAAATATTTCTTCACGCAAAAGGAGTTGAATATGAGACAAAGGAGATGGTTGGAACTGGTAAAGGATTACGATTGTACAATATCATCCCGGGAAGGCTAATGTAGTGGCAAATGCTTAGTCGCAAAGGTCATGGGAAATTGGCAAGTTTGGTCACAACCCAAAATGATTTGATCAAGGAATTTGAAAAGTTGAGTTTGGAAGTGGTAGCATCACCTACTAAAGGGTTTTTGACTACAATTTGGTACAACCTACTTTGAGAGAGCGGATAAAGGAAGCCCAAACTAAGGATAAGTTTTTGAACAAGATGAAAGAACGAGCTCTTGTTGGGAATATTAAAGGGTTTGAGGTTGCTATAGATGGAACTTTGATGTTTGAGGGAAGAATTTGTATGCCCAAAGATGACGATTTGAGAAAGAAAGTGCTAGAGAAAGCACATTGTACACCTTATATGGCACATCCTAGTGGAACAAAGATGTATCGCGACTTAAAAAGAAATTTTTGGTGGCGTAATATGAAGGGCAGTGTTGGAGAATTTGTTGAGAAATGTCTGATCTGCTAGCAAGTCAAGGCTGAGCACCAACGACCGTCAGGATTATTGAAACCATTAGAGATTCCACAATGGAAATGGGAACATATTGCAATGGACTTTGTTGTTGGTTTACCAAGCTCAAATCAGGGAAACCAAGCTATTTGGGTTATAGTTGATCGCTTAACCAAATTAGCTCATTTCTTGCCGATTAAGATGACATATAGTTTGGAAAGATTAGCAGAGTTGTATATAAGGGAGATTGTGAGACTACATGGTGTATCGGTGACTATTGTATCGGATCGTGACACGAGGTTTACCTCCAAGTTCTGGAAAAGTCTACAAAGTGCTATGGGAACGAAGTTAAATTTCAGTACAGCATATCACCCTCAGACTGATGGACAGTCTGAGAGAATTATCCAGATATTAGAGGATATGTTAAGAGCCTGCATTTTGGACTTTGAAGGTAGTTGGGAAAGATTTCTGCCATTACTTGAGTTTGCTTACAATAATAGTTATTAGAGAACTATCGAAATGGCTCCATATGAAGCCTTATATGGAAGGAAATGTATGTCTCCCATTTGTTGGGATGAGATAGGTGAAAAGAAAGTTCTTGGACCTGAATTGGTTGAACAAACTATGGAGATTGTGGAAAAGATCTGAGGCAGAATAAAGTCAGCACAAGATAGACAGAAATCTTACGCTGATCAGAGACGGAAGGAATTAAGTTTTGAAATTGGACAAAAGGTTTTTCTCAAGACTACTCTAACCAAAGGAGTTGTAAGGTTTGGAGAGAAGGGTAAACTCCGACCGAGGTATATTGGACCATTTGAGATTTTGGAACGAATCAGGGATGTAGCATATCGACTAGCACTACCACCTTCTTTGGTAACGGTGCACAATGTGTTTCATGTGTCTATGCTAAGGAAATACGTCCACGACCCGAGCCACGTGATCAATTATGAGGCATTGGAAGCAAATTCCTCTGCTTTTCGGGTATGGCGGCCACCACCGGCGCCGCCATATGACTGGCCGGCGGCGGCGGCAATAAGCCAAAAATCATATATTTTTTTTAAAATCCTCTCACCATCTAGCTTTCCATATTCCAGTAGATTTCTTTAGTTATTTTAGGTTAGCAGAAGATGGGAAAAGGGAGAGACAGAGAGGGAGTCCGAGAGAGGGGAGGAAGAGAAGGGGGAAGGAGGCTGGCAGAGGGAGAAGAAGAAAAAAAAAAGAAGAGAAAAACCGAGGGAGAGAAGAGAGAAAGGGAGAAGCCAATAGAGGGGGAGGGAGAAGAAAGTGGGGGCGGGCAGAGAGGAGGTTGAGGGAAGGAGGGGAGAAAATAAAAAAACGAGGAAGAAGAGGGAGGCGGGTTGCCATGGAGAAAGGGGAAAGAGGAAGAGGAAGAAAAGGAGAAGAGAAGAAGAAAGGAGAAGAGAGAAGAGGGAGAAGAAAAGAATAAGGGAGAATAGAGGAAGAATGCGGCAGCAGTTGAGGGGAAGAGGGGAGGGAGAAATGGCGATGGCAGTGGGAAGAGGGTGTAGTGGCGGCGACGACTGGAGTGGGAAGAAAGGGGGTGGCGGCTAGGTTTAGGAGAGGAAGATAAGAGAGGAAAAATTAGGGGTATAGAGGGGGATAGAGGGGTATTTTAGTAATTTCTTCAAAAACTTATTTATTTTTACAAATGAGTCCTGAGGGTTTACAAACTTTAAAATTTCATCAATTTCAGATACGAATTTACAGATTTACTCACAAATGTTTTTAGGATTTCCAAATTAGTCCCCAATATCATAGTCAATTTATAGATGACACAATTGTTTCTACCAAAAGCTTTTTGTTTGACACATAATTGGCTCTGATATTGAACAATATTTATCTGTCTTGAATGATGGTTTTGATTTTTCCCACATTAATCACATGCATCACTCTCATACCTAAGATAAAAAATGCTTGTCGATTGCATAACTTTAGGCCTATAAGCTTATGCAATGTCATCTATAAATTGATCTCTAAGGTGCTTGTTGACAGGCTTAAACAAGTTTTATGCTCCTTAACTGTTGATCCTCAATCTGTATTCATTTCTGACCGTTTAATCACTGATAATATCATGATTAGTTTTAAAATTTTCTATTCATTTCACCATCCCTCTCATGATATTAATTCCTTTTTTTTTGCTGTAAAATTGGATATGAGTAAAGCTTTTGATAGTGTTGAATGGAATTATTTAGGGAGTCTCATGCACCATATGCACTTTCTTGATAATTTTTTACATCTGATTATGAATTGCATACGTTCTGTGAGTTACTTTATCCTCATTAATGGCTTTCCTTCGAAAGCATTTACCTTTACTAGAGGTATTCGTCAAGGAGACCCGCTCTCACCCTATCTCTTCATTCTCTGTGCTGAAGGTTTATCTTTGCTCCTCCACCATGCTGAAAGAAATTCTACTCTCTGTGGCTTTCCGTTCAACAATGGCCCTACTATTTCTCATTCCTTTTTGCGAATGATTTATTCCTTTTCACAAAATGCGATGACTCTCAACTTGCTACTATTCGAGATGTGTTGTTTTCTTATGAAACAACCTCTGGTCAAACCATTAACAAAGACAAATCCTATCTCTACTTTTGGAAAAGTGCTTCACAGACCATTCGCTAAAAAGTTTTTAACTTCCTCAATTTTCTAGCTAGGGATGGGTCTGGAAAATGCCTTGGCCTTCCTTACCAAATTGGGAAATCTAAGAAACAACTTTTTCAGTACCTCAAAGACACCATTTGGAAACAAAAAAAATGGTTTTAAGGAGTTGTTATTCCGAGCTGCTAAGGAAATTTTAATCAAGTCTGTTGCTCAAGCAATTCCAACCTATGCTATGAGCTATTTCTGACTTCTTAAAGGCGTCATTGTTTCAGTTACTAAACATATTATAGAATTTTGGTAGGGAACTACTGATAAAAGACACAAGATTGCTAGGAAAGCCTGGAAGGGTCTTTGCCCGTCTAAAGAATATGGTGAACTTGGTTTTCGTGGCTTGGGAAGTTTCAATTCAGTATTTTTGGCTAAACAAACTTGGTGCCTACAACAAAGGCCGGCCTCTTTGGTTGCACAAATTTTTAAGGCTAAATACTACTTTAACAATGATATCTCTCAGGCAAAGATAAGAGAAATTCCTCTCTTGTTTGGAAAAGCCTCTTGCACGGCAGATACCAACTACTCATTGGCCTTAAGTGGCGTGTTGGAAACGACACCCCCATAAAATTATGGCATGACCCCTGGTTAAATTTCCCTTTTAAGTTAATCCACTATTCCAACTGAATAAGCTACCCCTTGATGTCACTGTTACAATATTGATTTACGAAGAAGATCGTAGATCTTGGAATCTTGATCTACTATCTAGATATTTTAGCTCTTTTGATGCTGGAAATATTCTAAGAGTTCCTCTTTGTTTCCCCTTACCATGTGATACTCTAGTTTGGGGGTTTACTACAAATGGTATTTTTTTTACAAAATCTCCCTACCATCTTATTGACTGTATTCAATAACTTGATGATTTAGGTTATAAGAGGCACCTATATATAGGCTTACACAAGCACATAAATGTGAAAGAAACAACATATTTAACAGTTATGTTAGGTTGCCAAACATAGTAATTATTTTAGGTTGGCTAACACAACATTTAATACTCAACACTCCCCCTCAAGTTTGAGCATATATATAAGATGGTTCAAGCTTGCTACAAATGCATTCAATCTTGGATCCTGTCAAAGATTTGAGAAAGACATTATCAAGTTCGTCATTTAATCCAATTAATGTAATAATAATGTCTCTCGAAGCAACCATTTCACTATGAAGTGACAATCAACTTCAATATGTTTAATTCTTTCATGAAAAACAGGATTGAATGCAATGTGCAAAACAATTATCACAAACAAATTTCATAGGGTTGATTTTACAAAACTTGAACTCAATGAGGAGATGCTTCACCTAAATAAGTTCACACGTCTCAAGAGTCATTGCTCGATATACGGTTCCTGCACTTGAACGAGTTACCACATCATAGTTTTTTACTTTTTCATGACACAAGTTTTCACCAAACAAGATACAATAACTTCATGTTGATCTTCTATCCCAATGACAACTAGCCCAATCTACTTCTATATAGCCAACAATCTATATATTTCTATGATTCTAATAAAGTAAGTCTATACCTGGATTCATTTTGACATATTTTAAAATTTTGATTGAAAATTCCAGTGCCTTTAAGTGGAAATAAAAACATAATATGATAGAGAAAGACACTTATGTGAGAGAAAGTTATAGATGAGATAAGGATTTTAAGTGGACTTGGTACCTAATATGTGAATTTTGGACTGAGTCAAAAAGATCCGACGGCGAAGGACATGAATCAATTAGGTATATATGATTTTCTTGTGAACTATGTAATTGACGATTACGACACTAGTATGTGCTTGGGAATGGTGATACAAGTCTTTCCTCTTGGATTGGGGGCAAACACTCAGAATGAGGTGAAGTGATTGCTTCTTTAAACACCATAAGAGGTGATGATCAATAGAAGGAAGGAACATGAAGTATTTATGCAGTTCTAGTGGGTTCCCCAATGATGTTGGATTTGACAATAGTAATGAAAAAAAAGAAGGGCAAAGACTAAAAAAAGGTAGCATCAAATAAGGTGTAAAAACAATGAGTCTTAAGACAATAACATTGAAAGCCCTTTTGAAGTTGAGAATATCCAATAAAAACATATTTTATTGTCTTGAGATCTAGTTTATCTCTTGCATGAATAATGTCATGAACAAAATTTGGTACACCCAAATATATGTAGCGGAAGTTTATGAAGAGGTTCTTGTGGGAGTAGTAGAACACTAAGAGGAATTTTCCCCTATGAGGTAGCAATAGTGAAGTATAGCACGTCCCCAAAATCTTTTAGGAATCTTTTGATGGATAAGTAAAGTGATAGTTGTGTTCGACAAGATGTTAATTCTTCTTCTCAGCAATTCCATTTTGTTGTGAAGAATGCCATGTGAGGAAAAAAAAGTAGTGAAGGGATAAAAAAAATACTATTTTATAGAGACTACAAATTGAGTATTTATTTCATTATATAATGTTTGAAATACATCAAAACGCTCAAAACAGTTTTTAGAATGGACACGACATAGCCCCCAAGAAGTAGAGTGAACTAAAAAAATAGGGTAGTAGCACGTCTATCAACCCAACCAGGATATCCTCACATTCTAGAGATTTTAAATTTGACCTATCAGGAACGAGTTGACACATTTTAAGACTTAGGTGTCCCGAATAGTAATGACCAAGAAAAGGAGTTTTGGAGCATAAGAAGAGGTGAAGTCCTTGTGATTCATATCTAATACTAATTATCTCATTTGTGTGTCTATCCTACACAAGCACCGAGTTAAAATAGAATGTTATGAAGTAGTTAAGAGACTAAGTCAGTAAACAAAAATTAAATTGAAAGGACATTCGGAAATACACAAAACATTAGTAAGGATAAAAAAGGAAGAAGAGTAATGTTCACAATGTCTTTTTGCAGCACCTACTTACCCATTGCCAAAGGTACCTGATAGAAGTGAGAGAAATTATCAAGATTACCAGAAAGATGATCATTGGCTCCAAAATAAAAAATCGACATAGAGTTCAACTGTGAAGCAAGAACAGTATACGAAGCTTAAGGAGTAATAGAGGCCATAGTAACCTTGAGTTGTAGAAACTATTGATACTCATTGTGTGAGATATTGTATGTATTAGGGGGTCTGAATTTACTTGTGTCACACTAGCTACTATTGGCTTGCCATGAAATGCCCAATATTTTTCTCATGTGTGCTCAAGTTTATTACAATGATCACAAAATCGATATGTGTCACGACCACCATAGCCACCACCACCACCACCTCGGCCTCATCGGTAACTTTATCGACATCTTTCTTTGTTATTGTCTCGGTTATTTTGAGTTTGAAAAGTAAGAGCAGAGTGTTCTATTATGGAGAATTGTGTAATTTCTCTAAAAATAAAATAAACTTGTATAAGTCTTTTAAGCATATCATTAGTACTCAGTATAGATCTTTCACCAAGAATTTCATTACGAACCTGTTCATAATCTAGCCCAAGCTTCGCAAGAGTAAAGACATCAAATAATTTGTCACGTTGAACTAATTAGTCTGTCAGTAATCCTCTAGTGGTTAAGAGCTTGTTGAATTCTACCATGAACCCTTGAATTTTTCCTTAAAAGTTTTTTTATATTCAACATTTCAATAATAATAGAATACAAAAAAAGATATATTATTTGTATATAGTTATTGTGCTTGTTCTTATATAGAAGAACAAGTTATGAACGGACGGAACATGGGAACTAATTCTGGTGACAGAGACTAACATAAAAGACTATATAATTGGGCATCAACTATTTTCCAAACATCTCATTCATATTGAATTTTTTTAGAATTGGTTAGGGGTGTGCATTATAAGGTATGAACTGAATTACCGTATTGTACTGAACTAAAATTTTAATTTTGGTACGGTATTTCGGTAATTCGGTACGGTTCGAATTTTTTTAAAAAAAATGGTTTGGTAATCGATTTTTAAATTATAAAACGGTACATACCGAAATACCAAAATATTGTATATAAAATAAATTATTATTATTTTAATGATTTTTTATACAAAAAAAAAGATAGGAAAGAAACCTAACTACATTTCTCACTTCTTCTCTAATCTGGCCTCTCAGAACTTTTATTCTATCAAAAAGAAAACCTTACCAAGAAACCCTTTCTGAAAACTCTCTCTCACTCAATTAATCTCAACCCTCTCTAAAAACTTGGAAGCTTCAAGTACTCAAGCATCTGGAGTGAAACCGAGTTTCTTTTTATCACTGTTCAACCCCAATCGACTAGCTTTGGAAGCTCAGCCTTCAGATTTAGCCATTCAGGTATATTTTTTTGTTATATCTTGTTTTTGATTTTTAGATCTTCTATATTACAAGTTGTGCTTTTTATTCTATGTTATAATTGGTAGAAACTACTATAACTTTGAGCAAATCCACTGCTAAAACTAGACTTTGAGTTAAATTCCCTGCTATAATTTCATATCTCTTTCTCAATTATCTTTGTGATTAATGTTATAATTTCATATATTATTTTAGTTTCTGCTTTGGCCTCTGATATTTCTTTTCAAATATGCAGTCAATTCTTGCTTAAAATCTTGAACAATACATATTTTATTTAGAAACCTAAACTTTTTAGTGGGGAAAAGCAATGTTGAACTTCACTTATTTGTATATCTATGAAATTTTTTTTTTGATTTAGTTCTTACTAGAAGACTAATGACAAATCCAAATCCGATCATGTTAAAGCAATCAACATAAGAATCTGCAACAATAGCTCCAATGACGAGCATGAAATTGGTAGCTGCAAACCAATAAAATGGTATATTGGAGGTTGTGGTCATTTCCATATGATACTGACACATCAAATACAAAGTCATATTAGGAGTAATTATACGATAGGAGTAATTACTAAGAACAATCTTGAGTAAATAGATAATAGAAAATGGAAGACTCCTAAACACATACTAGAATAAATACACGTACACACAGGCTGCAAATTAAATATGAAGGAATCTTGTAATTGTCCTTGTCAATACAATGAATGCTCAAATATTGTATTTTATGTGTAAAGTTCAATTGGATAATAATGTATTTGATTTAAGATAATAATTTAATTGACAAAGTGTACTTATGAAATTCTTAGTCTTTATTTTTTTAATGATCATACGCAAGTTGTTTGTGTTAGTATGATTTAGTAATTTGACTCTTTTATCATTTTAAAGTGATGCTTGAATCTTTTTCTTTTTTTATTTTAATATTAGCCAAGCAAGAGTATGAATTACTAATAATTTTATGTCTTTGTTTTGAACTATTTTTGTGTATTTTTATCTTTAAAAGAGTCTTTTAACTTAGAGGTTGTAATAAATTATTTAAGCACCCATTAATCATTATATTCGCATTTTTAATTAATGTTATATCTTTTTAATAGAATGTTGAATCATTCAACGGGTGAACTAATGAATGTTGAAAAAGATGGTTTGCCTCCTATTCATCTCCTAATCATTCAAAGACAAGAAGGATCTGTCTCATCTCCTAGTCTTGTTGTTAACAATGGAACTACTCAAAGGAAAAGGAAAAGAAAATCAATGGATCCTCATTCACCAGTTTGGGCACACTTTACTAAGTATGCAACTGAAAATGGGGGAAATTTTTTTTATAACTACTGTAAGAGAGATTATGTTGCCCATTCTCAATTAAATGGCACAACTGGTTCGTCTAGGCACATGAGTAATTGCATGAAGAACCCATATAATAATGAGACTCATCAAACTCAAGTAAAGTTGCAAACTTTTTCTCAATGTGGTAATAAAATTGGTTAAGTAGTTACGTGGAAGTTTAATCAAGATTTAGCTAGGAAAGAATTAGCATTTATGATCATAGTTGATGAATTGCCTTTTAGCTATGTTGAAAGAGAAGGATTTAAACGTTTTGTGTCTGCAATATGTCCATCATTTCAAATTCCATCACGAACTACTCTAACAAAATATTGATTTGAATTGTACATGAAAGAAAAGATAAAATTAAAGAGTTTCTTGCAAAAATCATGTAGACGCCTGAGTCTCACAACTGATTCATGGACATCTGATCAACGAATCAATTATATTGCGCATTTTATTGATGATGATTGGGTGTATATAAGAAAATATTGAATTTTTGCCCAATAGATAGCCATAAAGGCGATGCTATTGGGAAATGGATGGAAAAATGTTTGATTGAGTGGGGAATTGATAAAGTGTTTGCAATAATTGTTGATAATTCTAGTTCAAATGATGTTGCTATTAGCTACTTGAAGAAAAGATTTACTAATCGGGGTACTGGTTTGCTTAGGGAAAAGTATCTTCACGTGCGGTGTGTAGCTCACATTATCAACCTTGTTGTGTCAAATGATTTGAAAGAAATAGTACCTTTCATTAACCATGTAAGGGCAGCAATTAGATACATAAGACAATCTCCCATGAGATTAGGAAAATTTAGAGATTGTGTTGAACAAGAGAAGTTAAAAAGCAAGAGGATGTTGTGTTTAGATGTTCCTACTAGATGAAATTCTACCTATTTGATGTTAGATACAACTTTATCACTTTCAAAAGCTTTTGAAACATTTGCAGAATTAATCCACATTATAATTTGACTTAGAATTTGACCATATGGGGTGCCTACTGAGGATGATTGGAATAATATTTCACGTTTTGTGAAGTTTTTGAAGCATTTTTATAAGCTTACATTACGAATTTCTAGCTCACTATATGTGACTTCTAATAAAGTGCTTCATGAGATTTTTTATGTGGTTGAAATTTTTAAAGAATGAGGAGAAAGTGATGACATTGAGTTGAAGGAAATGTAAAAAAGAATGAAAGAAAAGTATAATAAATATTGGAAAAATTTAGATAAATTAAATTTTGTTGTGTTTTTTAGGGTGATACTTGATCCTAGATATAAATGGACTTATGTTGAGTGGGTGATTAAGAGAATGTATTTAAATAGTGATGATCTTTTAGACAAGGTAAGAAAGGAGATTTATGCATTGTTTGAAGAGTATAAGAATTTGAATAGTTATTCTGAAACACGACCTAATGCATTTATATCATCATCATCATCTTCAGTCCATTCATGACTGTTGTTTCAAATAATCAGTCACAATGTTCTAATGCTTCAAGAATATTAGAAAATATATGCTTGGATGTAGACACTAGAACTAAGAAAATTTTTGATTTGTTTCTTAATGAAGTTAGAGGAGTTGATAACAAAAATGAATTTGATAAGTTTAATAGAGAAGAGAGGAAGAAGGCTGAACAAGGATTTAATATCTTGAATTGGTGGAAGTTGAATGCTCCAAAGTTTCCTATATTAGCTCAAATGGCACAAGGTATATTAGTTGTCCTTGTTTTTACTGTTGCTTCGGAATCAGCCTTTAGTATGAAAGGTCGGGTTCTCGATACATTTAGGAGTTCCTTAACTCCTAAGATGACACAATATCTCATGTGCGCTAAAGATTGGTTGCGTAATGAAACAAACCCTGTTAGCATTGAAGAAGACATTCAATCTCTAGAAATAATTGACCACGGTAATCTTTTTTTTTTATGCATGTTATGTTAGTCATTTTTTTAGTTATGTAAGTTGTGTAAAAATAAGTCTCGTGAATCAAGCATTTTTTATCTTTGATAAAGATATTTCAAGGTAACGCTATAAATTGCATCATTAGTATTGATTTTTTCTTAAATTGCATTAAGGTTATGAATATTCACCAACTAAATTCTATTTTTTTTTTCTTTTTATGTACTTCATTCCAGCTTGATTGTTACTCCCAAGTGCAAGGAGATTGCAGATGTTTAGGATGCAGCTTGCATTGTTTTCCAACAATTTGTTGTGTAATTGTATTTTCTATTTGGTTACACATTCAGATGTATTTTGTTGGACATTGTATTTTGTTAAATATGGAGATTTGTTAGACAGTGATTGGTGACATGATGTCGTGTTAGTGTTTTTTTATTTTAGTGACTCACAGTAGTGAGTAGCTTTTAAACCTTGTGATTGAGTGAAATGAACAAACCTTGTACTTTCAAATTTAAGATAATGAACTTGTGAGTAGTTTTTATGCCTTTTGTAAGACAAATTTCTCTTTTTTGGCAGCTTCTGTCCTTCTTGATGCAAAGTTAGGAGAAATAATGGTCTATCTACATATCCAGGTGGTGAAATTTTATTCCAGCTCATAAAACAATTTTGGTTAATGAACAATGGTCCAACTGTCCGCAAGGCTAAAAAATTTGGAAAATGAAAAAATTCTGAAAACTGAAAAATGAAAATTTTGATATTATACCGAACCATATAGTACAGTATCGAATATTACGGTATTTCGGTTTTATGTAAAATATGATACAATATTATTTTATTAATTTTAAATCAAAATATCGAAATATCAAAATTATAATACCGTATACCATATGCACTACTCTAGAATCGGTAGTCAAGCACAGTTTCACTGCAGAAGACTATTCTTGATCATTTTGGAACCTTATCAACTTATCATTGGTGATAACAACATCACCAAATAAATTTGGCATATAAACTTTCAGTTGAACAAATCAAGATTGAACAGTGGGATTCAATATTTCTTCTTCCACTATGGTTGTTGTTTTGTTTCAATACTAAAGTCGTATATTGCTCAAATCAGAGACTAATATTTGCATGCATCAAGATAAAGAATAAATCAACCAAAGAGTAAAGAAAAATATGTGTAGTTCTTAGGAAAACCAATTGCAGAGAAAAACATTTCAACGTTCTTAAGACCCAAGAGGATAAATGTGATCAATTTTAAAAATCAAAGGTGAAAGTCACAAATAACACCTGGAAATAAACAAACAGAGTTGGTGAAACCTATGAGCAGTGGCGCAGTGTTCCAATGGCTAGAAGATGGAACGTGGGTCTCACGTGCATGGTTGGCAAGCGGTGGGTAAGGTAGGCTCTAGTCACCGAACTTTAGGTAATGGTCTATGATAATAAGACACACTTGATGATAATTTTCTCTAGCTGGAAAGTTAACTGGAAATTGAAATTCCAAATGTTTTCAGAAATTATTGAAGATGAAGATGTTTCTGAGATGTTTTATGAGGTTGGAATATTAAATATCATGGTGTTTCTGAGATGTTTTTTAAGACTGGAATACTTAATAAGAAGATGGAAAAACTAGAGAGGCAAACCTGGCTTGAGGTTGAAAGTTTCTTGAACCAGAATTTCTAAACCAAGATATTTTTCAATCCTTTATGTGAAAGGTTGAGGCCACAAGAAAATGGCTCTGATACCAAGTTCATTGTATTAAATAACTTGATGATTTATGTTGTAAGAAGTGCTTATATATAGGCTTACAAAAGCACACAAATGTGGAAAAAACAACAGATTTAACAACTATGTTAGATTGTCAATTATAGCAGCCATTTTAGGCTACTTAACACAACATTTAATACTCAACACATCTTTTTTTTCTCAATCTCCTCCTATCTCTCTACAAATGGCTCCCTTTCTTTTTCTAACTGTGAAACGAGTTTCTGGAAAAAGCTTTGGCAAATTCGAGCTCACCCAAAGATTGTTCATTTTCTCTAGCGTTGCTGCCATGGCATTATTCATACCAAATCTAATCTTCGCAAAAAATTAAAGGATTTTGATGCAACTTGCCCTCTTTGTGGCTACCCTAGAGAGGACCTCTGACATATCTTCTCAGAATGCCCAATTGCTATTAAGGTTTAGACTCTTTCACTTATATTTTTTCCTATTGAGAAACTCAAATTCTCTTTTATTCAAGTATTGCAGCAGGTATTGAGCATGATAGTCCTTGAGCAAACTCTCTTCTATTTTGTCCTTTGGAACCTTTGGCTATATCTTTGTGGTTGGATTTTTGAAGAACAAAGACTGGATGCAAAACTTATCTTAGCAGGTGTTGAAAGCTCTTCAACAACATTCTGCTAGGCTACCTCTGGTTTTCGCTCCAACATGACTACCTTTTAATCCTTGATTCAATTACCTCCAAACTTTTTTATGCAAGGGCCACAATCAACTCCATGAGCAAACAACAACATGTTACTCCAAACTTTCTTGTTACCCATCCTAGCCTTACACTTCGCCAACAACATTTCAAACCACATGTTCATTAAACTTGCAACTCTAAAGACCAAAGAGATCCTCTTCCAGCAAATCATCTCAAACTCAACACTGACACATCATGTCTACCTCATCAAGTTATTGTTAGCTTCATTTTGAGGAATTCATCTGGTGCAGCTCTCCACGTTAGGTCACTCAAACTTGGACAGGTAATTGATCTTTTATACGCTAAACTACTTGCTGCCATTGAAAGGTTATGCTAATAAAAGTCCACGGCTTCACCAATATCCACTTGGAATATGACAGTCTGCTTTTAGTCCAAGACATTTTGAACTAAAACATACTGCATTCACCCGTTGGCCATTTATTTGAATTACTTTCTAACAAACTTGGAAGTAGTTCCATCTCCATTCATTATTGTGGAAATAACCTAAGAAATTAGGTTTATAACCATTTACTAGTCATATAATATTGTAGACAAGAAAACATTATTTGTATGGTTTATGAAGTATCCCTAGAACTTGTCTAGTACACCTTGTATATATATTTGATCAATTGATCAATAATAGTATGAAAGGCATTTTTCTAGCAATAATTTACATGGTATCAGAGCTCTATCTCTGATTCCTAATATGAACATTTTTTTTTCCTTTTTGTTTCCTTTCCCTTCAAACATGGCTGAAACATATCAGACCTCCACAATCAGCTTATTTTCTCCTGTTGGTTCATCATCCTCAATTACCCTTACTATGCTTGAGACCAATCTTGTCCCTATGACCAATTACAAATTAAATGGTCACAATTATTTACAATGGTCTCAATCAATGATGATGTTCATCAGTGGTAAGGGGTGTGATGATTACCTCATTGGAGCTGCAAATCAGCCCAACAAATTTGATACTCACTACAAGGCCTAGCAATATGAAAATGACATGGTAATGTCCTGGCTTATTAACTTTATGACCACAAAGATTAGTGAAAATTTCCTCATTTATTCTACTACACAAGAGATTTGGGAGGCTGCTCGTGAGACTTACTCTAGTAGTGAGAATACTTCTAAATTATTTCAAATTGAAAGTGTTCTTCAAGATCTCAAACAATGAGATTGGTCAATAACCACCTATTTCACTAATCTTACTCAATATTGGCAGCAACTAGATTTGTTTGAAACTCATGATTGCAAGTATCCAGATGATGGCATCAAATTCAGGAAAATAGTGAAAACTAAAAGAGTTTTCAAATTTCTCATGGGACTTAACAAATCACTTGATGAAGTCCGGGGTCAAATCCTTGCAACCAAACCTTTTCCTAGCCTACGAGAAGCTTTTTTAGAAGTTCGGAGAGAATAAAGTCGAAGAAAAGTCATGCTAGGATCATCAGGAACCTTACCAACCCTTGAAAGTTCAGCCCTTACAACGCACGAGAATCTGCCTTCATAAGAAGATGTTGCTCATGTTGCTCGTGGTTCTCCTCAACACTTGAATGACAATAAACCTAGGAAACGGTGACCTTGGTGTGACTGCAGGAAATCAAGACACTTAAAAAACACATGCTAGAAATTCCATGGAAAACCTGTGGATTGGAAATCTACTAAAGTGTCTAATAAGTGTGAATATCACGAGAATGCAGGCTTCACTGAAGCAACTGCTACTGCAACTCATACACCATTCACCAAACATCAACTAGAGGTTCTTCAAAAATTGATTAGCCAAGAAAACATCCAATCAACAAGTGCTATCATTGAAACTAGAACTACTGTTCACAGAGATAATACATTCATTGATTATTGAAAAAACTAAGAGGGGGATGAATTATGTTTTATCCAATTTTTTTGACCTAATTAAATCAATATCTTCTAAGATAACAAATATCAAACACTTAGTGCTCAAACAGTGTGTGAAACAATGTGTTCAAATAGATAGCAGAAATAAAGCAAATAACACAAACCAACAAAACCTAATCCACTACCTCTATCCACTCAAGGATTTCAAAAAATATTTCACTAGTTTAGCACAAGAGATTACAAAATAGGCTCACCCAATTCACCTCAGAGTTTTACACAAAAACCTTTTACCCAATCAAGGTTCACCCAACTCCTTGAGTTTTATAACACAACCTTGATTATACACTTATATCTAATACAACAATTAATGAAATAAATACACTTAAGATAATCACAATTATCTTTAATTCAAGGCTCACTCTAACTTTAGAGTTTTAAAATCAATGCGGTTACTTTAATGAAACTTACAAGATGAAAATAAAGAGAGTTTGATATAGATATCATCTTTAATTGTAAAGATATATCAATCCTTGTACAAAGACCTCTTTGAGTAATTTGTTCTTTTAGATTGCTCAAGAACACCAATGATTGCGTGAAATCCTTCTTGTTGAAAATGTTTTTAAGATGTTCTATATTGAATATGAATAAGATTTTTGCTGAGAAAGTCATGTATCTAAGTTTTTCAAACATTTGGGTATTTATATATATGCTCCAAAAATCATAAAAATGATTGTTTAAAACCTACTCATGAGACATGCGGTCAACTGCACCTTAGGTTGGTTGTTTGTACCATCATCTGCAAGTGCACTAGAGAACTCTAGACATTTTGCGGATGATGAGCTGAGAAGTCCGATCAATCATATGATCTGTAGTTGATAGCACATGCAGTCAGGTCGACCGCACATGCATACTAATCATGCAACACAAGATTCCAATCAACTCTTAAAGTTGCAAAATTTATTTTATAAAACTTTTAAGTATATGTATGTATTTTGAAAACCATTTCAAATACCAAAGTCGTGATTTATCTTTGTGAAATATATTTTGAAAAATGTTTTACTTTTATTGAACAACCTATAGAATAATTACTCATACAGGTGTCTACCTCTAGATCACGACTATAGAATAATTACTCATATAGAATATAGATATTTAAGTGATATCAATATTTACAACTATACCTCTAGATCCTATCTAATTCAGAAACGCTTATTTTCAACTCTTGATAACATACAATCTTTCCTGAAGACTTGAAACTTCGATTTTGCATGGATTAGATATTTGAATCCTAAAAAGTCATCACTTGTACAATTAAGATATTAGTTCTCATCAATGTTTGTCAATAATGAAAATTAAGACATTAAAAGCTTTAAGGCTTTCAATTATGGTGCAGCCATGACATTCTCAAATACTTGGTTTGTTGACTCATGCTCTTCAAGTCATATGACTGGAAATCGATCATTGTTCTCATCCTATAACCCATATTAGGATTTTATCTCAATCCGAATAACTGATGGGTCATGCTCAATAGTGGTTGGCATTGACACTGTCATTCTATCAAAAGATCTAGTATTGTACTCTATTTTATTTGTGCCAAAACTATATTGTAATTTACTGTCTTTGAGCAAACTTAATCATGACTTGGGTTGCATAACTAAATTTAATGCAAAATCATGTGTTTTTTAGGATTCGGGATTGAGGAAGATGATTGGCAATGTTGAGCTCTATGCAGGTTTTTATCTCCTCAAGCATGAAAGCTCTCCTAAGGGAAAATATTCCAACACAGCTTGTGTTAACTCAAAATGTCAGTTATCTAGTATCTCTTTGTCTTCAAGTCTTTCCAATAAATATAGTACCATTATGATGTGGCACTACCGCCTAAGTCATCCAAATTTTATGTATCTTGAATCATGGTTTCCATCCTTATTTATTAATAGAAGTTCAAAATCTTTTCATTGTGACATTTGTCAATTGTCTAAACAAAAACGTAGTTCTTATCCATCTCAACCATATAAATCTTCTCACCATTTTTCCCTTATACACAGTGATATTTGGGGTCCTTTGAGGATTGTAAATATTATTAGGGCTCACTAGTTTCTATTCATTGTTGATGATCACACACGTCTAGGTTGGGTATTTCTAATGAAAGACAAATATGAAACTAGCCAAATTTTCAAAACCTTTCACTTCATGATAGAAAATCAATTTAAAACAAGCAATAAAATTCTCAAGACAGATAATGCCCGAGACTACTTCAATTTTGTCCTAGGTGATTATTTGTCAACTCATGGGATTATTCACCAAAGTTTTTGCATTGACACACCCAAACAAAATGGTGTGGCTGAACAAAAAAATCGTCTTATTCTCGAGGTTTTTCGTTCACTATTATTTA
Organism: Apocynum venetum; assembly: GCA_019593545.1. Lineage (NCBI taxonomy): Eukaryota > Viridiplantae > Streptophyta > Magnoliopsida > Gentianales > Apocynaceae > Apocynum > Apocynum venetum. The sequence continues at coordinate 626,048 of SRSM01000333.1, forward strand.
CCTCAAATGTTCCCAAGAGATTTTGAAGAGAAGCTATCCTCATAGCCACTTAACAAAATGCCTCTCAAATTCTTAATTTTAAAACTCCTAGCCAATCACTACTTGAAGCCTTTCCTCATTCTCACCTCATCTCTCATATTCCACTTAAGGTCTTTGTTTGTTTAGCATTTGTGCACATTCAAGCACAACACCAAGGGAAACTGGATCCTAGAGCCACTTGATGCATATTTTTAGGTTATTCATCTAACAAAAAATGTTACAAATGCTATTGCCCTCTTACAAAGAAAGTATTTCATTCCATGATGTCACCCGAGAATAGCCCTAAACTTTAGCCACAAACTCTCACCTCTCCACCACTCGAATCACCTCCTGAGTCAGCTGTAACACCTATTAGGACACTCATGAGTGGTTCTGGTCCTGTTTCTATCTTGAGCAGGAGTCCTCTTCTTATAGCTCAACCAGTCCCAATCCAAACAGCAACTAAAAAGGAATTGCAAGTCTTTTCAAGGAAGAATCGAATCCCGAAACAAACTCAAGTGTAGCCTGTACAAACGTAGCATGATCTAAACACTTTCTCAGTTCCAAAATCCATCGAAAACATACAAGGTAAGACTAATCTCACTCCAATTCCTTAGTCTGATCAAATTCCAATTTTTTTTCATATCTGAATTTACCAATTGCAATACAAAAAGGTGTTCGAAAATGTACACAACACCCCCTTCATAATCATTTGTCATATGCAAAGTTATCACCAAAATTCAGAGCCTTTGTGACCAAGCTTGATCAGGTCCAAATTCCAAGCTCAATCCATGAAGCTCTACAAAGACCCGAATGGAAGACAACCACTCTAGAAGAAATCAGGACTCTTGAAAAGAATGGAACATGGACTATCACAACTCTTCCTCCTGGAAAATGAATTGTTGGGTGTAAGTGGATATTCTTAATTAAGTACAAATCAGATGACAATGTGGAAAGGTTCAAGGCAGATCTTGTAGCTAAAGGGTATACTCAGTCATATGGAATTGACTACCAAGAAACGTTTGCTCCAGTTGTGAAATTAAACACTATTCGTGTACTCATATATTTGGCAGTAAACCAAGAGTGGCCTTTGTTTTAGCTTGATGTAAAAAATGCCTTCTTAAATGGAGACCTAGAGGAAGATGTACACATGGATATACCTCCAGGGTTTGAAAACATTACAATTGCCAACAAAGTGTGCAAGCTCAGGAAATCGTTATATGGCCTAAAACAGTCTCCTTAGGCATGGTTTGCTAGATTCACTAGAGTACTCAAAATGGATGGTTATGTTCAATGTCAAGCTGACCACACTTTATTTTCAAACATGCTACTAATGGGAGACTCACTACCTTTATTGTGTACGTTGATGGCATAGTTTTTACAGGGAACCATTGGGAAGAAATAGAATGTCTAAAATGGATACTTTCAAGGGAATTCAAGATTAAGGGTCTTTGAAACCTAAAGTATTTCCTTGGGATGGAAGTGGCCAGATCAAGTAAAGGTATCTCGATGTCACAGCATAAATATGTCCTTGACCTTCTTAAGGAAACAAGAATAATAGGGTGCAAACCAGTTGACACTCCTATGGATCCCAATACAAACCTAGGGGTTCAAATTGATGACTCAGCAGTGGATAAAAGTAGATATCAACACCTAGTAGGGAAACTAATCTACCTAGCTCATACACGGTCGAATATTAGTTTCTCAGTCAGTGTGGTTAGTCAGTTTATGAACAACCCTTCTGAAGAGCACATGGAAGCTGTATATCGAATTATGAGATATTTCAAAAGCGATCTAGGTAAATGATTGTTATTCAGAAAAATGATGAACAGTACAGTTGAAGTTTTCATTGATGCTGATTGGGTTGGATCACCTAAAGATGGAAGATCTATATTAGGATATTGTTCATTTGTGTGGAAAAACTTAGTAACTTCACAAAGCAAGAAGCAACCCATTGTTGCTCGTAGTAGTGCTAAGGTAGAGTTTCGAGCATTGGCACATGGAATATGCAAAGGAATTTGGCTAAATAGGCCATTACAAAAGCTTAAGGTTAAGTCCAAAGGTCCCGTGGACATAAGGTGTGATAGTCAATCAGCTATAGCTATAGCAAAGAATCCAGTTCATCACAATAGGACTAAACATGTGGAGATTGATCATCATTTCATTAGTGAGATGATTGAAGGCAAAGTAATTACACTCCACTATGTTCCAACTCGACAACAAACGACAAACATCTTAACAAAAGCTCTTCATCGTCCTAACTTCCAAGATTTATGTTCCAAACTCAGCATGACAAGCATTTACAGCCCAACTTGAGAGGCAGTGTGAAAAATAGCCTAAGAAGTTAGGTTTATAACCATTTACTAGTAATATAATATTGTAGACAAGAAAACATTTTATCCATGGTTTATGAAGTGTGTCTAGAACTTGTCTAGTACACCTTGTATATATATTTTCTCAATTGATCAATAACGGTATGAAAAACTTTTTTCCACCAATAATCTACAATTATGTACCTAGGCATATGAACTTAGCAACATATAGGCTTGCTAATCATGCTCACAAGCTCCAAACCTTCATGGTTTGGACTGAGCCTATTGCTCTTCCCCTCAATTTGCATGAATACAAGCTTTCTTCTCCGTTTATAAAAAACAAAAAATCTTAAAACACTATCTCTCTTCCCCCACCATCGTCCCAATCGTCCTCCAACTCCCCTCACCTCTCAATACTCACTCTCTCTCTTTTTTATTTATAAGTTAACATTCTCTCTCCCTCTCTCAAATATGAATTGCACCATTTGAATATATTTGATTGCACCATCCATACCCAACAACTTAAAACAGCAGAATAAAAAAAAAATTGCAGCAAAGGACTGGAACATTTTAAGGGCTAAGCTTTTCTATCTGTTGTGCAAACTTGCCAATGATGCAGTTGTTTTTGGCAATCTCTTTGTGGTGATAAATTCTCCAGAACAAAGCACCCAAGAAACAGAACAAACAACCGGATATCATTGGATTGTCAAACTCTATTCAATAATCACTTCAATGAGTGAACAACCAGATGAGGTCTCGTTGATTCTCCATCCATGTTGAGAACCAAAAATAAAGAGCAACCAAGAGTAACATTCTTCGTGATACCTGAAGTAGAACATGACCTGTATCTATAACAAATGAACAATGCATTTTTTTCTTTTTCTTTTTCCTTTTGCACTATACTCTGTACTTTTGGTTAAACAAGATGGATAAACACCGAATGGAAATGTGTTACAAATCCACTGATTCAGATGAATATCGAAACTCATCGTAGACATTATAACTGAAGGTTGCTAACTGGACACATTGCATCTATGGAACAGTTTATCCAGAGGATCTGTGAAGGATTAGGTTCGTTGATCAGGCATACCAAAAGCAGTAGCCAGCAGTGCAGTTCGCTTCAGATATTACAACAGATAACTAAGCAAAAGAAGACTAGATCTATACCCATGAAGAAAAGCCAGAGAATATTAACTATACACTGCTGATGATTTTTCACTTCAGGGGCAGATAGGGATTTATCTAGCATACGATTCACCCCATATATTTTCTACCATGCACCAAAATTTCAGTGTACTCTTGTAGATTCAATGCACTTATTTTGCAATAAGAGTTACAATACAAGAATTTATGCCTCCGAGGGAACTTATCACTTTCCGCAGAATCTATGCAATATACTACCTCATTCTCAAGAATCCATATTCCAAATATGCAGGTTGTACTATAAATATGTTGTGCTTTATCCCAACATTTTTTCTGCCCAGGTATTATCTTTTCCCTTGACTCACTGTAACTCTTCGAGGAAACCAAATTTGTGGAAGTTAAACATTTATCCACATATTTCCCCATATTTTCTCTTGCACTGATGTCCTCCAAAATTGTAACTCTAAAACATATCAGGGAGTTGATCAGATGTGGCCTTTTAAATATGTAAGCACATATTTCTTGCACAGCAGAATCCTTCACTGGACTTTTTTGTGTACAGACCTTTTAAGGAAGAGAGCTGATAAGATGGGGCTTCTGCAAATAGAATACATGCCACATGCTAGAGCAAAATTTCTTTGTAAATAGAAAGGCCTTTCAGTTAAGTAAGATGCTCTTCTAAAGAATAGATCATGATGACAGTAAGTAGTGATCATTGTGAGAAGGTCTGTAAGTTTCAAATGCACATTATACATTTGTTATGAGTATCATAGAAGTCAATCAATCGTATGACGTAAGATCTAAGGTGAAGTTCCAAACATATTAGGATAACACACAAAATCTCCAAAAATTACCAAATAACATAAACTTGTTTATGGATAAGTAGATCAGGTAAATGGAACACCTGACAGAAGAATGAGAAAAGTACAAGAGTCAAGGGGAATTTTTTCAACTATTGTTTGTAGTAATTGCAAAAAGAGCAGATGACATAAAATTGTTTATGGGTCAAAAACTCCAGTAAATGAACCACCTATTCAGAAGAAGGAAAGAAAAAAGGTAAAAGGGTAGGGTATTCTTTCAACTATTGACAGTAACAATTGAACAAATGGCAAATAACATAAATTTGTTTATGGTTTGATAATAGAACACGTTTGAAGAAGAACAAAAAGGTTAAAGAGCTGGAGAAATTCTTAAAACTATTAACTGTAAGAATTGAACAAATAGCAGCAAGCAATTTAAGTTATGTCGCACAAAAATCTTAGTCCCATAGATTACTAGATTTTGACAGATCAAGAGAGTTAAAATTGCTCAAGAAATTAGTGACATAGATACATGCATTACTGATCGAGCAAGCATTTCATCTAAGTGAATGCAGTTCATACATATAAACTTGAGGGAAAGTGTGAAAATTTCAGTTAAACAATGATCTGTCTCTCAATCACCTTAGCATATGTATTATTCAAGTAATTGTTCTGTCAAAAGCATTTATTCTTTACCACTGAACAACAAAATTTCCTAAATGTTGCTCTATCAAAAAAACTGCAGGACAGCTTACAAGAAGTTAACCATTTTTGGCCTTTACTGGGCAGAAAAAAAGTGATATTATTTCACTGAAGTATCCATCCAAAGTCATGTGCTCAATTCTCCTCGTCGGTTCCAAAAAGCTTCATTCTTGATAATGGTGTTCTCAAGTACCCTTCCACCTCAAATTTATTAGGTGAAAGCTCTCGATACTTTGCAAACTGCTTTCTCGCTTCCTCATTCTTGTCAAGTAAACTATAAATCATACCTTTACAAAAATAAGGCCTAAAATCTTTAGGATCCTCCTTCTCAAGTTCTTCATAGCTCTTCAATGCTTCCTCAACATTCTTCTGCAAGAACTGGACCTGTGCCATTATAAATCTTATATCTCTTGCCTCCTTGGACTTCTTCTCCTCCTCAGCTATCTTTAGTGCCTCCTCTAATCTCTTTCTGACTGCCTCACTTTCTCCACACCTGTCCATCAACAATGCATTCTCAAACAACGCTTCAAAGGACAATGGATTTTTGGATAAAATCTCTTCAAAAGCCTGTCTTGCTTCTTCCACATTTCCCATTTCATTCAATAGTCTTGCCATTAAAAACTTCCACTCCATATTTTCGGGCTGGGCCGAGCTTAATTTATTCAATATCTTCAAGCTCTCGTCATCCTCGTGCTCTTCGAGTTTCTGCTTAAGCAAGGTTTTCAAGACCTCAATGCCCTCAGAATTGGATTCAAGAAACTGGGTCAGGGGTGACGTTTCTTGATTCCCAAAACTTGGAGTCTCATCAATTATCCCATTTGTGTTTTCTTCCAATTCTTCTGTAATAGTTGGTGGAGATTCTGCTCTAGCAGGAACCTTTTGAAAATTCCCATACACTGCAGCGGCAAAAATGATGGCTGTAGAAGTGGTTTTGAGGGCGGAAATTATGGGATTTACTGTGGAGGTATTAGAATTGGATGAAGATGCTTTGATGGTGAAGTCTATGCTGTTGAAGGGTTTTCCGGAAGGGTTGGTTTTGATGATAGGAAATGAGACTTTAGGGAAAGATTTGGGGTGGAGGAAGGAGGGAGAAGATGCCATTGTTAAGGAGGATTCCATCCTTTCCAATGGATTTTGGGATTCTGGGGTGGTAGGGTTGAGGAGGGAGAGAGAGCTGTTTAGATGCAGAAGGGTTAGGTCAGACTTCAGAGTATGTGAGTCTATCGGTGGGAAGTTTGGTGGCAGCCGGCTGGGTTTAAAACTGGAGTAGCTTCCTTAAAAATTATAAAATAAAATAAAAAATAAAAAATTAGAGGAGCCGTCAGGTAGGTGAGATTCGTGAGAAGGGAGGACTTTTGTACAAAAGTTATTGCAGACATTGTAATTTATGTTTTCAGAAATTTTTATGTTTACTTAATTCGCATTCTTTTCCTAAATTGACAAGATTTTTGGGACGGAACCAATATTTTATGTATATAAATAATAGATAAATAATTAATTAATATTAATAATAATGCATTAATGTAATAAAAAATAATTAATTAAAATGCTACTAAATGGGTTCATTTTAGACCTATATATGCCATTATAACATCATTTACAAAATTATCTCAAAAATTTTGATCCTTTTAGATTATGCTCTTGAGAGTGAGCAAAGTGCATTTTTATCTAATAGGCTTATTTTTTATAGCTGGATGATAGTGTTTGATGGATTATTTCAATTAAATCCTAACTCCAATTTTTCAAAAGAAAATGATATTACACAAGTTGAAGGTAAAAAGAAAAATGGTCCACCTTCTTCCTGAGCCTTCTTGTTCCAAAATAATATGCCTAAATCTTTTTTGGGGCAAGCAATTCTTATTTTAAGTTATCTTATAAATCATTTGTCTTCAAGAGTCTTGAGATTCAAGAATTCGATGGAATCGCTATAAAACATTCTATCCAATTCTCCCTACTACCAATAATCATATTCCTAGGATATTTGGGTGTGTCATTTGTCTGTGTTCATAGTCAAAATATGAGGAAGTTAGATCCAAGGGAAATAACATGTGTTTTTATGGGATATTATTCAACATAAAAGGGTACAAGTGTTACCGCCCTTCATCAAAGAAGTTCTATGTATCTAGGGATTTTACTTTCAATGAACATGAGTCTTACTTCACCATACTTTATTTTCAGGGGGAGAATTCAATAATTGAAGATAAGGATGTGAATTTCTTATATGATTTTTCAATATTTCTTATGTCTAAACTAGTTTCTACACATTGTTCCATTCTGTCAAGTGTGATTGTGCCTCAAATTGTGTCTGAATCAATGCCAACTTTTGTTTCTAAACTAATACCTAAAAATTTAAAAATTCCCGACATAATTCTACTAAATCAATACCTAAATCAATGCCAGCTTTTGCGCCTAAATCGGTACCTCAAACTTCAGAAACTCCTCGAGATAATTTTGCTCTTGAAGATGTGAGATTTGGCAAAAACAATGTGTTTTTAAGGAAGAAGATGGCTACTCTTGAATCTCTACAGATCCAAGAATCCAACCTAAATATTTAGAATGAGGTAACAATTCCAAATCCTTCTTTTCAAGTTGAAACTAAATTTTATGTGAATAATAATGACCATGATCTTCCCATTGTTGTTAGAAAATGAACTAGAGGATGCATAAAACATCTTTTTATATTCTCTTGCACATTTTCTATTATTTAAACATTTTTTAACATCTCATAAAGCTTTCTTTGTTAGTTTAAACAATATTGTCATTCCTACCACCTTATCTGAGGCTTTGTCCAATAAGAAATGGAAACAAGCTATGAATATGGATATGGAAGCATTAGAGAAATATAGGACTTGGGAGTTGGTGAAGAAACTAGTGGGGTGCAAATGGGTTTATACATTGAAGTTTAGAGGAGATGGATCAATAGAGAGATACAAGGGCAATACTTAAACATATGGGATTGATTATTTAGAGACTTTTGCTCCAGTTGCAAAGATGAATGCAATTAGGATCTTGTTGTCATTATCAGCTAATTTTGGTTGAGAATTGCAGCAATTTGATGTTAAAAATATGTTTTTGCATAGAGAACTAAATGAAGAAATTTATATGGAGGTCCACTAGGTTAAAGGAATAATTTGGCAGCTCATACTGTGTAAATTGAAGAAAGCATTTTATGGACTCAAGCAATTACCACTGGCTTGTGGTTTGGAAGATTTGTGAGAGTTATGATTATCATAAGGTATAGACAAAGCTGAGAAGATCACACTCTATTCATTAAACATTCATCTTCAGGGGGAGTTACAACACTCTTAGTATATGCTGATGACATAGTAGTGACTGGGGATCATGACAATGAGAGACTTTTCTTGATGGTAATCTTGTGGCATGGAGGGGTAAGAAACAAAATATGGTTGCACAGTCTAATGCATAGGCAGAATTTTTAGCAATGGCTTAAGAAATATGTGAACTAATTTGGTTGAAGATGTCTTAAGAAACATGAAGATTAATTAGGATGGTCCAATGAGACTTTATTGTGATAATAAATTTGCAATTAGCATAGCTCATAACCCGGTTTAATTAGTTCACCAAATTAATTTAGTAGCAAATATAATATAATTTGGTAAAAGTAAAAAAAATATATTACTTGAAAATAATTATTTCATTAATATTCAAAGTGTTTCTTTGAGCCAAATTTTCTTTAAACGCTTTGAATATGAATGAAATAATTGTTTTCAAGTAAAAATATCTTTTACTTTCACTAAATTATATCAGAAAAGTCAAATGTACTTTAAAAAGACTAAAATACCCTAAAAAAATTATATTTAATGGAGGTCAAACGGTCAAAATGATAGAGTGATCATTTTGGCTCGTTTTTACAAGTAAGGTGACATTTTTTTCCACAACAAAAGGAATGTGACTTTTTGTGGGATACTGTGAAAGTAATGTAATTTTTTTTGCCATTCACTCTTCAAAGAATGTATGAACTACAAATTCAAGTTTCATAATGATAATCATGCTAAATAGAAAATTAACTAGGAACATACCCACTTTCTTTTGATAGAGCATCAGCGGTAAAGATTCATACTAATAACGTGTTATGAAATAATATACAAAGTAAGAGATATAAAAGAAGTAAGGAAAATAAGAAAAATAGGGGAATGAATTATCTCTTTCATTCATGTAAAAAGGTATTTATACATATAGATAGTAGTAGATGAGAAAAATATAATAATACTCTCACTGTTAGGATTTGAACGTCCACATTTTCATTTGAATTTTTTTATAATTGAATGTCTAATTTCTTTAAATAAACATATTTTTTATCCAAAATTCCATTAATGATCTCATTAATTTAACAGATTTATATCACAATAACTCATTATCTCCACCACTCACTACTTTAGCTTTTTATGTTAAGATAACTTATTGACAAAATAATTTATGGACTATGTGAGGACATAAATATCAACTCCAAAATTTAGCTATTCTTTTCTATTCAATCTCACTTTTAGAAATCTTACTACAAGTTGTACAAAATGAATTTAAATGCAACAAGAGACTTAATCTTTGTGAATAACATATTTTTCTTTTAATCAAGCTATTGAAAAAGAGTAACCACCTATTATGCTATCTTGAATTCTTGCTTTTTTTACCTAGTAAAATATCAAAGGACATTTACCTAGTAGACCCTTTTATGAACTGTCATGATTAGTTCACTACCTTTGGATAACTTTCTGCAGGGATTTCCTCAACATCTAATGAAGAGAGGCAAATAATTGGGGTAGCAACCAATAAGCATGCACCAATAGATCATGGAGAATTTCTATCAAGTCAAATTGTTGATGATGAAATGTAGAGGGTGAGTAAGATATGGAAGAAACTATTACACAAATTGGGGCAACTCATGCAAATGTTGCCATTTATCTAGTTGAACCAAGTAGAGCTATAAATAATTTAGATGGTTTGAATTATGCACAAGATGAATCAATAAATGTAGATGATTCATTTGACTCTGATTATGACATTGAGCATTTCACTAACGATGCAAGGATGATGAACTATTAGAGGTATACTGATACATATATGAGTGACATAAGAAAGGAAAATAATGAAATTGGAAGTAACGACCTCCTTCATGATCATGATGGTGATAAAGTTGAGAAAGATGTTGATCATTTGGATGATGATGAATTGAGAAGAACTTGTGGTGACTATGATGATGTGGAATTTGGAAGATTGCAAGATCAACAAGCAAACAACTTTATGAGAATGCAATGAAAGGGTTGGAAGGATACGATATAGATGCATACCATTGGGTAGCAAATGGTTTGAGACTAGAACAATGGGTGAAAGCTTTCTTTCCTGAGGATGTTAAGTTTGACATGCTATGCAACAACTTATGTGAGTCATTCAACTCACATATACTTGAGGCTCTTGACAAGCTAATTCTGACATTAATGGGGACTGTAAGAGAGCTGATGATGGAAAGAATCCATAGGAGGAGATCTAGGATGATGAAGCAACCTACAAGACCTTGTACACCAATGATTAGACAGAGACTAGAGGAGCTAATTATTGACTCAATAAATTGGAAGCCCTTATACTAATTGTTTGTATGTGACTTGCGATGGTAGTCATGTGGTCAACTTTTAAATCTTACCATTTTTCTTGAAGATGAACAAATCTACCAACTCCTAGACTTCAAGTGAATTTGTTGAGGGATCACATGTAGATTTTGCAGCTAGATCTACACAAATGAGTGTAGAAGGTTCCAACAAAATTGATGGGAAATTTGGGTCATCAAGTAGATTTGGGAGTTGGAGGACCTATGGAGCTCAAGGCCCACAAGATTGGGGAAGAAAACACAAGACTAGAGTTGAAAAATCTCTTGAAGACTTTGGAGAAGCTTGGTTGGGACAAGGTGGTCATCGAAATAAATATTCTCACTTGAGGACTCTTTCCAAAAACAAAAAAAAGGTCCAACTAGAACTGGTCAAATTAACAATCAAAATTTGTTTTTTACTTTTCTAAATTGGTGTGGTTGGTTTCATGAACAATGCTACTTTTTTGCTTTGCATTACTGGTTTTTGGTGGGCACTAAACTAAAGAACTTTGTTGTTTGTTCTAGAGATAGCTTGGAACTATCATTTTATGTTGGATGTTTTGTAGCTTTTTTAATCAATTATCAATTAGACCAGTACATTATTTTGGCATTATTCTTGATCAATTTTTATTACGGGTTATTTGATTAGTTGCCAAAACAACATGCAAATGATATTGCATGGTATTAAATTTGAATAAAATGTATTATATTAATATCAACCAATGAAATATCAAAGGCAGATTGACCTTTTTAGTCTGCTATATTTTTCACTTTGGTTAATAAGGTACCATATTTTTTTTCATTTTTAAGGTATATTATCTTTTTTATTTTGGCATCTAAGGTATATCCGTCAATTTGAATGTCAGGTCAATGTGGTCAACGATGTCAAATTTTTTTATTCAAATAAATCAAGAGCATTTCGTCCATATACTGTATGCTATATATTTTTCCCTTCGAAAAATTAACGTTTTTTGTATGCTATCATTTTAACTTTGGTAATTGAAGTACTTTAACATTATTTTTCCTTTTTAAGGTACCTTAACTTTTTTTTCTTTTGACATCTAATGTATTTTTGTTAATCTGACTTTCAAACTCTCTTGTTATCAAAAGTATTCACTATTGTTTATCAACAACTAAACACACTAAAATATGTAATGGAAATTCTAAACAAGCTCTACAAAAAATATACAAAATTTACAACAATCACTTCTTTCATCACTTGATGACATCTTAATTTCTCTTGATAGTAAAACAAGAGAGGTGAGATATGGACATAAAAGAGCTCAAGATTTCATAAAATAGGAGATTCTGAAAATTCATAATAAAACAAAACAACTACTTTTAATAAAAACATTGGAAGTACTAGGAGTTGATCTTGTTTTATAAATGATTTATATCTACTATCCAAATCATCCTAAGTAATCACCCTTATGTAGAACTTGTAACTTCTAACTGCCCAAATCACTTTCATTTGAAATAAACTTGCAACTATTTCTATTTGCCAAACAAATGGGAAAAAGCCACACATCTAATCACCATAGCCAATGCCCCTTTCTCAACAAATCCACATCTGCCACTTTTCCCACAAATCTCTAAATCTCAAAACTTTGTCTCTTTATCAATAATTTCTTGGAAATAGAATGTGAATGTTAGAGATTGAGAACCAGGATCAGGCTAATAGAAGGGTTTAGATAGAAAGATAGGTAGGGTTCATAATTTTCTTGTCCCTTCCTTCAATTCAAATATTGGAAGAGACAATTTAAGAGGTAGACTTTCGAAGATCAGAGCTCTGATGTGGGAAATTCTTTAGGCCGTAATGGACTCGGAGTTGCCATTGCTATCGCTAGTTGCGGATTTCCTAATTCCTCATTTGAAATCTCAATGGAATATTTTTCTAATACTAATACTTGCGTCGCATTAGCAATTATGCAAACTAAGGTGTCTCTTACATGATAATGATTAAGTTGAAGAAGGATGATGCATTTAGGGTTCATAGAGAAGAAGATGAATAATGAATATATTTAAGTTTGGTAAATAAAAGTTTTTTTCTTTTTTTTAAAAAAAAGTTTGTAAAGAAAAGGATTAATTATTTATTAATGTGTAATGTCAATTTTACCCCTCAAAAAATATCTTTAATGCATAAAAAATATTTGATATCTAGCTAAATGACAAATTATCGTTCTTGGTATATTATTTTTTCACTTTGGTAATTAAGGTACCTTAACATTATTTTTCATTTTTAAGGTATTTTAACTTTTTTCTTTTGGTATCTTGGTATATGGACAAAAATGCCCCTTATTTATTTGAATAAAAATTTTTGACATCATTGACCAACATTGACCTAATGGTCAAATTGACGGATATACCTTATATGTCAAAATAAAAAAATAATATACCTTAAAAATGAAAAACAAATAAGGTACCTTAGTCACCAAAGTTAAAAATATAACATACTAAAAAAGCCAATCTGACAATATCAAAAGAAAAAAAAAATCAACCAATGAAATATCAAAAGAAAAAATTGTCAACCAATGAAATACAAAATAATATTCAACAAAAAGTACTTTTCACACACCAAAACAAATAAAGTAGTGTGAACGCATGTTTTCGGCCACGTGCAATGAAAATGAGGAAGATCTGCGGGGAAAATGTTGGGGCCTAAAATATTCACTGGGAATGTACAAAAAAGTCCTCATGTGTTGTGCACGTGGGTAACAAAAATATGGATTGACAGAAGAAATAAATGTGCAATTTTGGGACACAAAAAGTATGAATTTGTGTAAATTGTGAAAAAAAAATGGTTTAAGTGCTAAGTGCATTTTGAATACTTTGCCCTAATTTTGAATTTGGAGAGAACGTTTTTGTTGCCTTACATAAAAATAAATGCTTCATATGTTTTGACTCAAATGCTAGAATCGATTAGAACTTTGGATCAGCGTGGAGTATTATAAATTTTTCCCAATATATCATGTGATCAAGGAAAATTTAGATATTTCTTCAAATCTTTCTACCAAATGTTTGCTGATTAATTTCTTCAATTATTTTGGATATAGTGTAATTTTTAGCCTCAAAATATTTGGTAATTTTCTTCAATTATTGTTTTATTTATAATAATATACTAATTATATATTATAATCCATCATTACAATTATAAAATCTAATGATTTTTCAAACACAATTACCAATTTAAAATCGTGCATCATACTGGTGTAAACACTAGTATATTCTATTGTTTGCTCTTTCATTTTAGTTATAAGATGATAGGTCAAAATCGGCTTAGATAAGAAGTGGTCGGACTATAATCGCCCAATCCATAGGGCTTCCATTACCTTAAAAAAAAGTAAAAAATCCTAGGAATTATTAGAAGTCCTGATCGACCAATAAGAATAAGACTCACTCTAGGTTGGGGAACCTATTGGTACCGGCTCAGAACACGCCCTTATCATGATTAGGAAGAGTCAATCTGCTCGAACGGGTAGAAAGGCAACATGAAGTTGGAACCAACAAATGATCAACCCTGAACCTTGGTTCTCCCCCAGCACTTAATGGAATACTCAAACTCACTATACAACAATACATAAAAGGGGACAACATTATATAAAAGGGAACGATGACAATATAGTAATGTTTGGCCAGATAGTACTTGAAAATTTCGTATACACAGAGACCTTACAGACACAAGAAATCGTGTAGGTTACCCTTGTACACTGCTCTTTGAGCTAATTACTAACTTGATCATCAAATGAGATATTCAAGTACCCACTCCATCGTCATTCTTCTCTCTCTTTTGCGGGCCTATATCCTCTTTCCTTCTGATAACTCCATTGGAATGAGTCAATCTTCTTCCCTTTCCATTGTTCCCCATATTCAACCAAACATCCGAGCACAAGACCCATTGTCCAAAGTTAGTGCCCAAAACAACCCATTTCGTGCTCCATTCTAAATAGTAGCATTGAAATTATTTTAATGAGTGAATGATAAATTTATGCCTAAATATAGATGTTACTTATGAAGAGGAGGTTGATTGTTAAATTTAAACCTATAAAACTAGTGGTTGTGGTGGCGACTAGAATGGACATGCAGAGTCCATCTTTTAGTTTAGGGTTGGCATTGAAATGAGAAGAAAGTAGAAGTTAAGCTAAAGTGGGAAAAGGAAAAAAGAAGAATCTATATATGGAATATATTTTCTGCAAATTGAACATTTCAATAAAAAAAAATAGAATTGTATATTAATTTCATAAAAGAATACTTTTATTTCAATTTCAATTACAATTGTGGTGTGCAAAAAAAAAAAATCCAATTAACAAAGAAAATGAAACACACAAAATTGTAACTTCATTACTAAAACTCTCCAATTCAATACTCAAATGCTCAAGAAAACCATCTAGAGACACGAGTGACTTGATACAATTGTTCTACCGCATTCCTGGAATGTGATGTTGAAGTTTGGATCCAACTTGAGACCGAAGAGGTTTTGTTTGTGGGCAGCACAGAGGCAAGCAATGGCCTCGCTATCAGAGAGGCCTTCAATGAGTTCACAGCATGGATTTACAGGAAGATCAAGTAGTTCGAGAGATTCATTTCCACAAGCAAAAATACCACTAAATAGGTCTATATCAGGGAGATCTCGAGGGCATGAAGCCCTGGATTGGGCACTGGCAAAGGTTGAGAAAAGGATGAAACAAACAATGAAAGAAATGGCTACCATGCTGCTCTTAGATCCCATATCACAAACTTCAAGTCCCTCTTAGAATAGAGAGGGGATTCTTCTCAACGGTGATTGGGGTGGTGCTGAGTATTGGCAAGCCCTTTATATTTGGGACCAGCATGAATATACTAATCTCTGGTCTAGTAATAGATGAATATTAGAAAATGTACATGTTAGAATGAGACTCCCACGCATAAATTAGTTTTGGGCCTCAACTAAGGGCATCCTGTCCTTTTCAACGCTCCCAAAGCGCTCTCTCTGGAGCCATTGACCCTGCACGCAGTATGAAGGTGCAAAGCACCAAATAACAGCATTTATACTATTAAAAAGCATATTTAATGACATGTCATGTACCAGAAAGAACTATGCATTTACCAACCATATTTTTCAGAAGAAATATCTTAGCCAAGAAGCTCTATTCTCAAATACTTTAAGCGTGGGTTTATGGAAGGAGAGGCCTCATTAGCTAGAATTTATGATAGACTTTTTTATTTCAAAGAGAGAAATAAAACATCTACAAACTTCTGTACATTATATAACTTACAATATTTACAAATTTCAGCTATAAGTTGACAAAATTTTCAGTACAGGAAGAATGAAATTTGAAGTTGCATCTCAAATTCCTAATCTCTTTGTACCACATTCTGAGCAAAACTTCGAGGTCTCCCTTAAATACGGAGCACCACATTCATCACAAAACTTTGCAGGGCTTGTTGGCTGCAATAAAATAAAACCAATATTTATATTTCAGTATGCTATAATACACGAATTGGAGGGAATGAAAAAAGATGAAAAACTAATCATATGGTTTAATATATACAGCCCAAGGCAACATAATCAAATGAAACTCATAAGACTATGATGAAAGCAATATCTGAATTGATTCTAAACCATTTATCTAATATGGAATGTCTAAAGTAAATCCTTTTCTTTTCTTTTTACCTTTCTTTGGAGGAGTGGGTAGGGGAGGAGGGGAATTGGGTTTCAGATCTTAAAGTAAACCACATTAGACCAAACTTTGATACCATGCACTATCCATTTAGGCATTTTCTTCATTTAAACTTATCATACGTGGTAAAATTATGATTGTATGGAAATACAAGAAGCTCATGTAACATTTCAATCATACAATTCAACAAACTATGGCTATTTCTAAAATACAACACGATTCTTAAGGTACAAGAAGTAGGTTAGAGGATTAACACATAATTTATTTCAAAGGCCTACCAAATGCTTGGCACATCATTTAATTGTAGGATTTTATAGAATTTGGAAAACAAATGAAGTCAGTCATCAAGTCAAGAGAAAATCTACTCTTTTTTTATGAGGATCAGCTCCCAAGACTATTTCCATCACCTTCATATCAGTGTCCTCTAGAATGCACTGTGCTACTCCAGTGATGGCCTCTTTCCCTCCACCCACCCCCACTCCTGAAGAAAACCACACACATGGCATGGTCCACAAATGGGGCCTATTGGCGGTTATGAGTAGAACCACAGTGAAGTGAACAAAACATTGATGAGAACATTTCCTTTGAAGTGGATAGAATACCTCTTTGAAGTCAGGAGGGAAGCCACTACAAAGAAATTCCGTGGGTTTATGAAGTTTTTAGCTCATATTGGTCATAAGGTTGAGAATAGGAATTGAACTCCAGAGATCTAATCACCTGTTGTTCCTTAGTAGCTCACTGGTAGAATGGTCAGATATTTACCATGTATGAAACCTAAAATCTAGATAACTGTCACAAGTCTCTGCATACCATGGATGCGTACCTTAATAATCCCCTCCCAACCACCAAACAACCCCCTTTCCTCCCCCTTATGACTGTTATGCTTATGCGGGAGAAGTAAAAAATAGTAATGTTATATGATGAGGTTTGTTGTAGGGAGATAGATGTATCATCAAAAGCCATAACTGCTTGCAATGGGTACTGGACTTTTGTGAATCAGAACAGATGTCAGATGGGAAGAGAGGAAAAAATGGGAGGGACTAGCAAATACTTTTATATCCCAACTTTTGATAATGCAACAGCAGCAAATTTTGGAAATAAAATGAGGGTATACTGGTAAGCCACAGCCTTTGGATATACATATCAACAATAATAGATGCACATGTTTTTCTCTTGGAAAGTGTAATAGCACATAAACAATATAATGAATTAAAACAATTAAACATCACTTCATTAAATACACAAAGCAAACTGTTAAAAAGAGCATTTCATAGTGAACTCAATTAAAGACAGGAGAGGATAAAAGGAAAAGATAAAAGAAAAGACTCAATCCCTTCTCAAGCATCAAGTCTAATTATTGTCTTTCATACTGCACAGTTTCGTTATTTTTGAAATTTTCTAACCAACGGGATAAAAATGTCAAAGGACATGTCCATCTATGACTTCAATGAGTTTGTTAATTAACACACAGAACAACTAGGCAACCAGAATATTTCTGCTAAGCAATCTGTAGATATATGTACGCTATTTTGTTCTTGAAAGAGTGAAACAATATACACTATAAATTGAAATACTCTAAACATCATCTTATTAGACATGAAGCAAGCCAAAAGAATAGCTTTCCTTGTGAACTCATGAAACCAATGAAGACCAAAAGAGTACAATGCAATATTGCATTTGTAATCAAACGTTTCATACTACAAATACTTTTGTTCCTTTAGACACTAATGAACAAGGATAAAAACTTCAAAGGAATTCAAAACTTTGACTTCTATGCATTTGTTATCCATCATAGAGAACAACTAGGCTTCTGAAATGTGCTGTTGATGGTGTAATTACTCTTAAGGCTTAATCAACACTTGTGGAAAACAAGAAAAAACAAATTGTGGAACATGTTTTGACATGCTCTTTAAGTTCAGTCATAAGAGTAGAAGAATCTATCTAAATAGATGTTCTTGAAATAACAGAAATAAAAGTAGTACAGAAAATTAGAAAGAAAGCATAAGTTTAACCAAGGACAAAGTCTTCACGGAAGCCCCTCCCCACCAACCAACCAACCCCCGCACACCCCCTCCCCCGAAAAAAAAAATATTTGTACCATTCATGGGTGGAACTTAAAAAATTAAGCAATGGGAACACATTGATTGATCACTGTAACAACTTATCAAACAGCACCAAAGTAATGAACAAAAAAAGGAGTAGAAAGGAAAAAAAGGACTTAACATAGATTAAAGCCATACCAATACATGTAGGCGCCCTCCAACATGACCTAAAGTTTGTAAGCAAGCCATATGCTGGGGGATGGTTGAAGATTGTGGGGCATGTGAAAGTTCAGACAAGTGCGATGGAGGACCACATTGTTGGTTGTGAGAATAATGAGCATGCTGGCTTTGATCAATATGATGTTGGTGGCTTTGCTGTAGAGGATGAAACTGTGCTTGATGTACCAGAGCCTGAATGTGTTGTTTTGGAGTCTGTTGTGAGTTCTGTAGCTTAACCTTGTTAAACCAATAACAGAAAACTGGCTACAAATAATATTCTTCTCATAGTAATAAATGATAGTGCATGCAAACATCCAGAAAACTTATTGCATTGAAAACTCCAGCTAATCACAAACTCATGCATGGAATGAATTTTATAAATATCCAAGATATCAGAACAGAGAGGTGAGACAGGCAGAGAGAAGCTCTTCCATAAGCACACTATTGATGTTCCTTTTCTAGTATTCCAATGTTTAGTTGAGTCTAGCAATAGATAAACCTTGAGGGAAGAGCTCCTGGATCAGGAAATACCCTTTCGTTGAACCAAGTTAAAGAACCATGCAGACGGTATTGGATTAGCCATCAGAGATCATCCCTGAAATAGTAATAGGATAATAGGCAAGTATTGCTATTGGCTGTAAATTAGATGATGTTTTAGTCTATGAATTATTAAGATCAAAGAAAAGGACACGAGTTGACTTCCTACATTGTGTATAAATTTATGGTTCCCCTTGGTGCAAATCCTCAATTGATAAAATCTCAAATTGCAGATTTGTGTGAAATCTGATTACGTTCACAAGAATGAAACTCAAAAGGAATTTCCAATTTGCTACAAAATTTTGAATTTCCACTATCCACGCACAAAGGAATGTCATACAGGGAGAAAGATGGGTGTCTTTCAAAGGGCTGCTAAAACTGCTGGGGATGATAGTGTTGGGAAGAAGGTAAGTCTTCTTCATCTATGAAAAAGTTGACTCATTATTCTCTTCAAGAGTTGTTTTTTTTAAGGGAAAGCTAATTACTTTCCATTGTATACTGCTGTATTGATAGTGCTAAAATAACACTGCCTTTAATAAAATTTATAGGAAAAAAGGCTAAATTTGATTTGGATTTTGGAAATGTTCTTTGTTTTACTTTTTAAATGGAGTTGTGTTTGGATAAAAAAAATTATTAGGAATTGAAGGTTTGATATGATATATTTTAGGTCCTACATTATTGACAATAGTATAAAATGTATAAACTATAATCAATAAATTGTTTGAGATTGTGATTTTAATTAAAAATTAATGAAAAAAGTATTGTGATGCATGAAAGATTTAGGTAGCTTACATGCTTTTAGTAACAACTTTAGGATTTTGTTTCCAGTTTTTATTCAAGTTCCTATAATTTTAAGCTTCTATATGTATTTTGATTTAATTATTAATAAATTTTTCATATTCTATTTAGCTTAAGATTTTGAGCATTCTATTTAAAGGGTTGGTTGTAATGTTTAGGATTATTTTTTAGATTTTACTAATATTATTTTTCAAAGCTTTTTCTCTAACTTTAGCCAAGCTTCAGCTTTGGTTTTTATATTCCCTTTTCCTATTAAAATATTACCCTATGCCACATTTGGTATTAGAGTCAGGTTCTAGAGGAGGCTGTGGTGCACAAGGACAGCAAGGTGAAATGTAGCAGATGCACAAGATGATTGAACAGCTCTGTCCAATACCCACGTAGGGCTCGTGCAGAAGCTGGGGCGGTGTTTAGTCGTGTGCATAAATTACACTTATCTCTATTAGTTTAGTTTAAGCTTTTAGATTAATGATTAGATGAGCTTGTAATTTCACATTGTTATTAAATGAGGTGATACTTTTGAATAGGAAGGCGTTTCATAATTTTTTTGGTTACATAAATGTGATTTTAGCAAATCAAAGGCAACCAATAATATTAATTTTTGCTCAAGTTGCACGGTAGAGAGAAGATAATAGAAAACCTCCTAGCCTAGCCTGTATCATCACCCCTTATTTAGATTTATGTTTCTGTTAGCTACTCCTTTATAGTCACTGAAAATGACTTAACTTCATGTTAAATGGAAAAGAAGAAAGTACTGCACTGTTTCTCATAATTAAGCAAGTAATGCACTTCTTATCATAATTGATTACAAGTAGGATTATGCTTAAATTCTTGCCTCTTATTAGGGTGAGAAAAAGGAAAGTTATCCCAATGCTAACTTGTACCCTGTGTGATGGACTAGGGTAATGTTAGGGTACAATGTCTTCTATGGTAGGGAAAAGGTAAAAATTCTTTATTCTATACAAATTAGGGTAGGCTATAGTACAAGATATACCTTGATTGACCTGTATAAAAATGAGTGGTTTTTTATTTGTATTTTGTTTTTTATTGTTCTTATGAGGAATTATGTGCGCAACAATTAGGTTATGGACTTGCAAACCACAACAATCAAGTTAAATACAATATTTAACTTAGACTAGAAGATAAGGAGGAAAAAGGGTAAAAGGAAACAAAATGCCAAAGAACAATGCCAACACATAGACTGCAAATTAAACATAAACTTGGAACAACTTTTTCATATCAACATAACCCTGAGATTTATTCTTGGTACGATTCCTTATGCATCATCAAGCTGCTTCTTGTTAAGACCTATGTAGATAATTTCTTAAACAATCTACAGAGAAAATTCAACAAAAAACACTCAGGTCAATAAGAAGTCTTACTTCATTGACAGAACGGTAGCCCTGGGTGGGGACAATGGGAGAGGTATCTGTGCTAGGGAACGTCTGGAAAATGAATCAGAAAAGATTAAATAATTTGAAAGTGAACAAATCCAAACAATCAGTATTCTAGTTACAGAAGTATAAAAACTTACTGGTAAACCAGAAATATTGGAGATTGAATTGGACGAAACACGTCGGTACTTGTGTCTTGGTGCATAAAACTTATAGTCTCTGGCAGAAACAGCAGCGTCATTTCGTCCCGTTAATCTTTTAAACCTGTAGTTAGATAATAAATCTCATGAAACACACTACAAACAAAACACCAAATGCGAAGCTTAAAATTTTTAGCGAGCATTAATAATGCCAACAACTTTGCATTCATCAAAGTGTTTGAAGACAATGAGTACTCTTAGTCAGTAATGTATGATAGCCACGACAGGATACAAAGGATTACTGTTTAGAGATTTATTAAGCTGCCCAAAGTAGCTACAAGTCACTTTCTTAAGCTCAATCCTTTGACAATGAAGTGATCCACAATCTAAACTATAATCAATCATGGAACAGAGCAAAAAACCTATAGGAATCATCTTGAAGCCAGAAAAGCAAATTATCTTCAACTTAAAATCTACAGAGAAATGAAAATAAGATATTAAATACAACATAGGAGAATCAACAAAATTACTGATTGATTGATACAGCAAAATGAAAACATGTAATTCTGCTTGTCAACACAAGTTTAAAGACGCCTAGTCAAAAGAGCAATGACTCATAAATTATTCATATGTACTTGAGTATCAAAAAGATCTAGCCTAGTGCATATATTCAATGATATCGGGTGCAAGAACATTCAACACTGTAATATTAACATAAAATCACTTTGGAAAAGTCTATTGATCATCAGATCATTAATTTTAATTCAAGATATTACCAATCAATCAATTGAAGAAAATTTCTTCCATTCAGAAAATGAAGAGAGACAGATATCAAGCAGCTTAATGAACCTACAAATAAACCAGCTTATAATGGTTCTGGTTCTGAGAGAGGGAAAGAGAAGAACTCAATGATACATAAGACTATTCTATGAGAGAGTGAGAAGATAAATCAAAGAAAAGAAAACATAAACTAAACAACTTAAGGTAAATCTAGTGTGCAAATTAATTATTTTCATAGTTCAACCACTACAGAAAAGTTTCTTCATTAGGCCCAATAGTCCTCAAAATTCCTAGTGACACACAAGGGATTTCATATAATACATGTAAACACCGTGGACTTAATGATCAAAGTTTTCTTCACTTTGTTACCAAAACTTCTTTGAAAAAGAGGACGTCTCAAAATCTGAAAGGAAACTGTTAGTTTCAGTTGGTCCTTTTCTCAAGGGACTTGAAAGTATTCCACCACTTAAATGCATTGCTCATCTCTGTGAAATAGGTGCTGACCGCTGATACTGCATAATCATAAGGGAAAACCATAATAAAGATATCCAGTCATACCACTCAGCGTCATCAATCCGCATATTTGATGGCTTCTCAACAATAGCCAGACCATTCACTACTACAAAACGGACTCGTTTTTCCTCTTGTATCACCAACTCAGGAAATCTTGACCTTGTCTCAAAGGATGTTGCCAATTCTCGTCTTTTAAATATGCAAGGCCCTGTTTGTCAAAATCAAACCTAGTTAACCCAGATTTATAAGAAATTTTTGGAGACAATTAAGAGTTTGATATGATATTTTCTAAGTCTCATGTTATTGATAATATTATAAAGTATATAAAATATAGTTAATAAATTGTTTGAGAATGTGATTTGAATTAAAAAATATTGAAAAAAAGTATTGCTTATAAGTTGGATCCCTATGTGGGTTTGGGAGAGATTTTAAAATTTAGAGGTGATATCAATTTTGGAGGTAAAAAGTTCTTTGAGAAAATTTTTTCGTCGGAGATGGGAAAAGTGTTCCAAAAATCTTGCCCAAATATAGTTGCACTCCATAAAGAAATGAAGTTATTCAAGTAAGAATGGAGGATGAGTTTCCTTTTGTAGTTTTATCAATTGATTATCAGGGAAAGTAACAATTAAAGGCGGAGAATGGACTACTAACTTAATAAAAAAAAATTACAAGTACAATTAAGAAATTATCGCAAAGCTAGATTATGGGACTTAATATCAGATATCTTTATGACAATTTAGAAATAACGAATCTATCAAACACTAAACAAGAAGTTCAACATATTCAAAGCAAAAAATAAAAAAAATAAAAATCTCACATGTAACCTACTTAATTTAAGGGATATGAGGTCCACCAATATATAGCTCCCACTATTTAACTCTTTAATTATTAAGGGAGACGAGCAATTTAATTGTTAAGCGTTGTCTTTCAATATATATATATGAAGGGAAAGTTGGTAAATTGTTTGTAGTAAAATGCTCTCCTAAATCTTTCTGCCAAATTAAAATAGAACATTCAGACTGATGGGAGTATCCTAAAGAACAAATCCAAATAGAAGGAACAAAAATTATTAGATACCTTTCCGCGGAAATTTCTTGGCAAGCTTTCTGTACAAACCACCAGCTGCTTCAAGGGCCACACCAATAGACTTTTCACGCATGCCACTTAAGGAAGAGAGCCTTAAGTTTACTTCATTAACCAATGTTTCATACATGTTTGCCACATACATCAATGGCAGAACAAACCTTGCATCACCCTCATATCGGATATCCCTTGATCTTCTTTTGATTAATTTATCTTGTGCAGATTGAGCCGAATAATCGGCCTCAGAATCTGACACCTCAACTATATGCGGATTAATAAAATGATCCACAATGATATCTAAAAGCCTTGCCCTGGCTGTTTCAATCGGTGAGATATCTGTTTGAAGTGATTTAGAAGATCAACCTTATGAAATAACTGATAATTGGTTACTATAACTTTACTTCTGGTTGTCATTCAAATGCTAATTACCTACCATCAATTGTCAAAATACTGTAGGCATTTGTTGAAGACTCACTGTTTTCAAGGCCAGTTTGTTCTTCCTCCACCCCTACACTGTGAAGAGGCAGCGAGTTCCTATATGACTCATGCATGCAATCCTGAAGATTATGAGACAGAGCATTGCTTTAAAAGGAAAGAGAAACAAACTTTCTCATGGCATATAGGAAATTGGGAACATATCCATGGAAACACAAGGATTCTAAAATGATACATGTCATAATATTTATAAGTTAAATCACTAGTGAACCCCAAAAACATAAATAAACATGGAGTAACTGCAAAGTCTGAATACTAGATGGGGGAATTTCCACTATTTCAGAGTCAATATGAAGTAAAAGAATGTTGATATTTAAATTGGAAGGAATTAACTTTTAATCTAAAGCACGACATGGACATTGTATTTGTAGTTGAGCATTTTTCATCAAAAATACAAATAACCAAACAAAAACCATAAATAACAGCCATTGATGTTTCATCAATAACTTTGGATAATGAACAGACATTTAAACTTCATCACTTTCATTCACATTAACTACAACATTTTCATCACATACTCAATCCATAATATCTTTGGATATCAAATTGACTTTAATTTCGCATATTTCACCCTCATCAACAGGAACAGCATTTTCATCACCTGAACTCCATGACAGACTATCAAAAAATATTTATTCCCTCGAGCTAATATTATTTACTTTAAAAAAAGTTGTAAAAGAAAACTAGGCTGGGAATCAAGGAACTCACGGAAACAACAGCAGTAGATTCTTCATCGTTATCTAAATTATCGTCGGTGACGTCATCACCTCCGCGGCCCACATCATCTCCTCCTCCTCCTCCGCTGCCGCCAGCAATGTCATCCGCATTAAGATCGTGCAATGAACTTCCTACATAGGAATTCGCTGATCTCAAGTTGTAATGTTCCACCACAGGAACCCTAGTCCCCATTAATAATACCAAAACCCCCAAAAATTTCTACAGTATCAACTATTCTGCCCTCCTCCCCCTTTTCTTGTTCTTCTTCCAAATCCTCCTCTGATTATGAATTCATCATCTGTACGCAAAAAGCACACATCAGTAGCCATTTCTGTGAAAATTCTTTGGGTGAATCTACGGTATGGGCTTTTGAAAGGGTTTCTGTAACGGCTATACAGACCGATCATACTCTATGAGTTTAGACGTCGGAGAGAATTCCAAGCCTGTAGACTGAGGCTGTACCAGAGCTTCTGAAGATTGAAAGCCAGAATCCGAGCCTAACTCCCGATGAACACAACAGTCCCAAGCCAGCAGGTTAGGGGATTCATGTTATAGAAGTTGATCCGGTTTGACTTCAAAGACAAAAGTTGAATTTAAAATTAGTTTTTTTAAAACAAATTTAAATTAAATTACATTGAAAATTTTCAATTAAGTGTGGAAATATAGATTAGAAAGATCAATTAAATATTGGATGAAAGGGCTTGATTGAATTTTTTATATATATAATAAAGGAACTTATACTAATTTAAAAAAGACTTAGTAAGAATATCTTTCTTTTAAGTATTAAATAGACATCATGAATATGTTAGATATTTAGAGTATAGAATGTATCCTTTTGACTCTAATAAAATTTTAAAAAATAATGTTTGACTTCATTAAATTAACTATTTTTTGTTCTCATTAAATAAATGTCATTACTTTTTTCGTTCATCTTTTTATTAACTCAACTCATCCATAGATTACGAGTCTAAAAATTTATCGAGGAAAAATATATTGACAAGACGGTGATTTCAGCTGTATAGATATTATTTGTTTGGAAGGCATTACACGCATACATGGACAAGCTTATGCAAGTGGAGAAATTTTCCCACATTTGATCTTGCTTGAAGTGGCTCCTCATTATTAAGTAAGGTGGTATGAGGTTTGAAGAGTGGAAGCTAGGAATTTTGAATTCATGTATGAAAATGGTGTTTTGATTGTCACTAATTATATGGAAGGACAAATATATCAAAATTCCTCTTTACTTTGTTCCGTTTAGGTTTTTTTTTATTTTAAATAATTGCAATTAAAAGCTATTGTTAAGATTTTGGTCTTATTTTCTTGGTTTTCAATTTGCTTCTTTTGAAGATCCAATAATAATTCTATTTTTTTAAAAAAATTTAAAAATTAATTCAAAATGATTTCATATTTGATGTTAAATTTGGATGCAATTGAAAAGTTTTCTTTTGATATATTTCTACATTTAAGCTAAATTTTAACTCTATTTTTTTTCTCAAGAGAGAGAGGAAAAAAAGGAAAAAGAAAATGTTAAGAGAGTTCTTTAAAGGAAAAGAGAAATTAACATGAAAAAAATTAAAGAAGAGAAGGATTTTTTTTGAAAAACAAATAGAAGAGGAAAGAAGAAAGAAAGAAGCTTAACGTAAAAAATAGGTCCATTGATAATGATTTAATGAAATATACAATGTTGAAAATGAGAAGGATGATGAATTGAGTTATGTAACTTCCGTCAGTGCAATGTTTCTTACTTGCTTTAGTCCAAGTAAGGTGATGTAATTATAAATTAATTGATTTTTATATTATTTAATTACTATATTTTGTTTGAAAATCAGTTAATTATGTTATTTAATGGATATATTTCACGTTTCTCTTCTATTTCTTTGTTTGTAAGTTTTTCAGTGTATTTTAGTTCATTATGGAGATAAAAAGAAGAAGAAGAAATGTTGGAGAAGTTAAAAAAAATATATATATATCATCCGATGACGTGGTGCAATCAGAAGGTGACAAGTGGCGCTTTTAGAAGTCACAATTTGGACCAACGAGGACGTGACATGTGGCGAAGTTGGGGAAATTAGGCCACCAACTAAATTTTCAAGACTTTGGGGTGCAAAATGACCATTTTGCCCCTAATTTTTGTGGCTATAAATAGGAAGCTTATTTTTATGATTTAGACACCAATTTAGCTCCAATTTTCTCCATTTCTTTTGCAATTTATTTATTTTATTATTGTCTTCATCTTAGTATATTTTCCAGATTTTTTAGAATAATATTTCAAGGCTTTTTGTAATATTTAGTAAAGAAATTATGTCCGGATAATTTCAATATTTCCGGTGAGTTTATCTTTCAAATTTTCTTTCTAATGTTTATAAATTTCATCTTATATTTATTAAATATGTATTGTGAGTAGTTTTCTTTTGTTAGCAAGGATATGTGTTAAGTTATTAATAAATGGGATTATGAGATAATTTCTTTGTACTTAATTTCTATTTGGATTTATTTAACTGGACTTATGGTCGGTTTACTCACCTAGTCGTTATTTATTTTGCTTTATGCACTTTAAATATCGCAAATGGATGGCCGAGCCACCTATTAGTTTAATTTACTTTTATGTATTTTATTTTCTATATTATGGAAGGTCGAGCCTCCTAAATAGTTTAATATATTTTTATATCTTTAATTCTTTTTTTTATGGAAGACCGAGTCTCCATACTTTTAGTTTAATTTATTTAAATGGCCGGTTGAACCATCTAATTTCTTTAGTTAATATAAATCCAATCTTTCTTTTATATATATATATATGTGTGTGTGTGTGTGTGTGTATTTATTTAATATACTTATATATATATTAATTAAGTATTTATATAATTTCTATTTTAACCAATATAATTGTGTGAATTAATTGGATTGACAATCTAGTTAATGAATGTGATTATATAGTTAGGATGATTAATCTTTTATTAATGATTCAAGTAGTATCTACTAGTTTAATTGAGTTGCAGCTCTTGACTGAATTAAATTAGTAACGGAATTATATAATTTAAATTGTATATAATTAAGTTGATTGTTATATACAATTTAATGTTGGTGATGCCTTATTTGTTTAATGCAATTTGATTGAGCATCCTATACGCGCTGGTTGGTAGTGGTATTTAATTAAATTAGAGATTAATCTGTCTGAGCTGATCGGGATTAATCTATTTTGTAAAAATAAGAATTTGTCTGAGCTGATCGAGATTCTAAAACCAACTACTTAATAATGTATTTATCTATGTTTAATCCCACGAAAAATATAATTTGATACTAGTTCCTTACTAACGCTTTTTATATCATTTGTATTCCAAATTTCGTTTTAATTTTGTTTACAAAATCTAAAACCTCAAAAATATTTATTTTAATTGTTGCCATTAATTCTGTGGATTCGATGCCTAATTTCCCTATCTACATAGGAATTGTTAGGTTTAAATTTGAGAGTCGTATGACAGGTTTTGGAATTTTGAGAATAAGGTAATGACAACAATTAAAATAAATATTTTTGAGGTTTT
The DNA here is from genome assembly GCA_019593545.1 of Apocynum venetum. Taxonomy (NCBI): domain Eukaryota; kingdom Viridiplantae; phylum Streptophyta; class Magnoliopsida; order Gentianales; family Apocynaceae; genus Apocynum; species Apocynum venetum. The sequence goes on from SRSM01000333.1 coordinate 654,536, forward strand.
GGATTTTGTAAACAGAATTAAAACGAAATTTGAAATACAAATTATATAAAAAGTGTTAGTAAGGAACTAGTATCAAGTTATATTTTTCATGGGATTAATCATAGATAAATACATTATTAAGTAGTTGGTTTTAGAATCCCGATCAACTCAAACAGATTCCTATCCTTACAAAATAGATTAATCTCGATCAGCTCAAACAGATTAATCTCTAATTTAATTAAACACCACTACCAACCAACGTGTATAGGATGCTCAATCAAATTGCATTAAAAAAATAATACATCACTAACATTAAATTGTATATAACAATCAACTTAATTATATATAATTTAAATTATATAATTCCGTTACTAATTTAATTCAGCCAAGAGCTACAACTCAATTAAACTAGTAGATTCTACTTGAATCATTAATACAAGATTAATAATCCTAGCTATATAATCACATTCATTAACTAGATTGTCAATCCAATTAATTCACACAATTATATTGGTTAAAACAGGAATTATATAAATACTTAATTAATATATATAAGTATATTAATTAAATACACACACACACACACACATATATATATATATATATATAAACAAATATTGGATTTATATTAACTAAAGAAATTAGGCGGTTCAACTGGCCATTTAAATAAATTAAACTAAAAGTATGGAGGCGGTCCAAATTGCGGCTTCTAGAAGCGCCACTTGCCACCATCTGATTGTGCCACTTATCATCTTTTGATTGCGCCACGTGTCATATTCTCATTGCGCCATATCATCAGATGACATAGATTTTTTTTAAAAAAATTTCTCTAACATTTCTTTTTCTTCTTTTTATCTCCATAATGAACTAAAATACACTGAAAAATTTACAAACAAAGAAATAGAAGGGAAACGTGAAATATATACATTAAATAACATAATTAACCGATTTTCAAACAAAATATAGTCATTAAATAACATAAAAACCAGTTAATTTATGAGTACATTAGATGCATTCTCTTACTCCAGGAATTTGACCTTGAAATTCGAGATAAGAAGGGAGCAGAAAATCTTGTTGCTGATCATTTGAGTCGACTCACATATGAAGGGGAAGTATCTCCTATCTTTGATTTATTTCCTAATGAGCATCTTTATGCATTGCATGGAATTATACCTTGGTATGCTGATATGGTTAATTATATTGTTACCAAAGTATTTCCAAATCATTTATCTAAGTCTCAAAAGGATAAAATTAGAAATGACTCAAAACACTACCTTTGGGATGATCCCTACCTATTCAAAAGCTGTGCAGACAATGTCATACGCAGATGTGTTCCAAATAATGAAATTCAATCCATATTGAATTTTTGTCATATTTTTGAATGTGGAGGTCATTTTGGACCAAAACGAACTGCTAGAAAAATTCTGGAAAATGGATTTTGTTGGTCTACTCTTAACAAAGATGCATATTACTTTGTTAAATCTTGCAATGAATGTCAAAGAGTTGGTAATATATCCAAGAAAGATGAAATTCCTTTGAAGACTATATTAGTTTGTGAACTTTTTGATGTATGGGACATTGATTTCATGGGACCTTTTCCTTCGTCTTTTGGAAATACTTGCATCTTACTTGCAGTGGATTATGTATCCAAATGGATTGAAGCTAAGGCTACTCTAACAAATGATTTTAAAGCAGTTGTGACATTTATCAAGGACAATATATTCCATAGATTTGGAATACCAAAGGCTATCATTAGTGATAGAGGTAAGCATTTTTGCAACAAGGTAGTAGAAACTTTGTTTAAGAAATATCATGTTTCTCATAAAGTTTCTACTGCCTATCATCCTCAAACAAATGGACTTGCTGAAATCTCTAACAGGGAAATTAAGTTTATTCTAGCTAAAGTAGTCAATCCTAATAGAAAAGACTAGAGCCTTCGATTGGGAGATACTCTTTGGGCATATAGAACTTGACGAGCGTGTCGTTGCGCTATCAAATTAATTTCTAACTTTTATCTAACTTATGCAATTAGGGCAAGTAGGGTCGAACCCACAGAAATTTGTAAAATTTCAGAACAAGTAAACTAATTGAGATTTGGGGGGAAAGATACAATTTTTATCTAAAAGATTAAAACTTTAAATAAAATCACTCACAAATCAATTAAAAACCAATGGGTAAAAAAAACGTTAGCAAGGACTTTGTATTTCGGTTTTATTTATTCGGGACTAATCATCGATATCAACTTATTTGAGTAATGACTTAGAATTCCGCGTAGCGCAGCAAATTTCGATTCCTGTGAAAGTTAGGTGAACTCCTGAGAAGCACGGTAAATTAACTTTAACCTAATTAAACTAAATTACCGAATCGCTCGCATAAAATAGTTAATTAAATTATTCAGCTCGAGGACAACATCAATACAAATTACATAAAATTAATGGCCGATTCAAATCATGCAATTCGTTTCAAACAATTCCCTATCAATTAATCAAACACAGATTTAAATTAATCAATAGTTACTACTTTTGGTTACCGAAAACCGATTTTGCATAACCCTAGTTAATCAACTATGTAAAACAATTAAGATGGCCAATAATAATTGAAATAACACAATTGATAGAATAAAACCAAGAATTGTTCCAATACCCAAATAGAAATAAGAATCCTTTGAAAAGATCGGGTTTTTAATAACAAAACAAAAATCTCATATTCCCTAATAACATAAACCTAATACATGTCCCTTGCCAACTAAAGAAAACTACTCACAATGCATAAAAGAAAACATCATAGAAAGATTAAGGGAAAGAGAGAAACTCATTAGTCGAAAATCCGATTTCCCAAGAAGCTCCCACCCTTGATCTCCTACAATGCTCTGGGACAAAGTATCTAAGGTGCTTCACACTCGAAACTAAGCTATTAAGTCCTATAAATAGTTAGAAAAAGGTCCTAGGGTTAATTACACAAGAGTCCTAATTAGAAACTACTTAAAAAGAGCTTAAAGCTTGAATTCGGAAAGTGGACGCCCGAGTCTTCAAAGTGGATGCCTGAGAGATTGAGACGCGTCCACTTGGACGCTTGGCTATGTCAATCTTCTGAGGGTGGACGCATGAGGTCTGGTGGACGCTTCCACTTTCTGGCCTTGCGTGTCCACTTCCTTTCCATGCCCTACTACTTCTTCTTTCTTCCAAATATCCATCTTCAAGCTTCCAATCTCTTCCAATTTCGTTCAAACATCTTCTAAATCTTCCAAAGACCTGAAAACAAAAGTATAAGTGTAAAGAATCATTAAAATCACCAAAACACATAATTAGCTAGATTTAAACTCAATAAACATCATGATAAACACTAGAAAACCAAGCTAATTATGGTTCAATCAGAACTGCATTCAAAACTCCTATTGGTATGCCACCATTTAGGTTGGTTTATGATAAAACCTGTCATCTACCTGTGGAATTAGAACATAAGGCATTTTGGGCCATTAAACAATGTCATCTTAATCTTGATAATGCACAATCTTATCGAAAACTGCAAATTCAAGAATTAGAAGAGATTAGAAATTATGACTATGTTAATTCCTGGATTGCAAAAAAAAAGATGAAATATTACGATGACAAAAGCTTTGACGAAGCCTGTCGTACGGTTCTCAAATTTAAACCTAACAATTCCTATGTAGATAGGGAAAGTAGGGATCGAATCCACAGAGATTTGTCAACTCTTAAATTAAAATTATTAATCGGAAAGGGTTTTGGAGGGTTTTTGGTATTTTGAGAATAGAATTAAAAAGGAATTTGGAATATAAATGATATAAAAAAAAACGTTAGCAAGGAATTAGTATCAAGTTATATTTTTCATGGGATTAATCATAGATAAAGACATTATTAAGTAATTGGTTTTAGAATCCCGATCAGCTCAGACAGATTCCTATCCTTACAAATTAGATTAATCCCGATCAACTCAGACAGATTAATCTCTAATTTAATTAAACACCACTACCAACCAGCGTGAATTGCATTAAGTAAATAAGGCATCACCAACATTAAATTGTATATAACAATAAGCTTAATTATATACAATTTAAATTATATAATTCCGCTACTAATTTAATTAAGCCAAGAGCTGCAACTCAATTAATTTAGTAGATGCCACTTGAATCATTAATACAAGATTAATAATCCTAGCTATATTATCACGTTTATTAATTGGATTGTCAATCCAATTAATTCACATAATTATATTAATTAAAACAGGAATTACATAAATACTTAATTAATATATAGATATAAGTATATTAAATAAATATACAAATATATATATATATATATATATATAAAGAAAGATTGGATTTATATTAACTAAACAAATTAGGCGGTTCAACCGGCCATTTAAATAAATTAAACTAAAAGTATGGAGGATCGGCCTTCCATAAAAAAGAAAATAAAAGACATAAAAGTAAATTAAACTAATAGGTGGCTCGGCCATCCATTTGCGATATTTAAAGTGCATAAAGCAAAATAAATAAAGACTAGGCGGGTAAACCGACCATAAGTCCAGTTAAATAAATCCAAATAGAAATTAAGTACAAAGAAAATTATCTCATAATCCCATTTATTAATAACTTAACACATATCCTTGCTAACAAAAGGAAATTACTCACAATCCATATTTAATAAATATAAGATGAAATTTATAAACATTAGAACGAAAATTTGAAAGAAATACTCCCCGAAAATATTGAAATTATCCGGACAGAATTTCTTTACTAAATTTTACAAAAAGACTTGAAAAACTATTCTAAAAATTATATTAATATGAAGATAATAATAAAAGAAAGAAATTACAAAAGAAATGAAGAAGATTGGAGCTAAATTGGTGTCTAAAATGAGAAATGAAGTTAGCATATTTATAGGGAAATTTCTAGCAGGTTGACTTGTTGACTTTGACCAGCCGACGGACACTGTTCATGACGTAAGCGGTGATACTATTCATCGGAGTTACTGTTCATTTTTTTTTTCTTCTTCATCTTCATGTTCATTTCTTCTTCTTCTTTTTATCTCCAAAATGTACTAGAATACACTGAAAAACTTATAACACAAAGAAATAGAAAGGAAATGTGAAATATATCCATTAAATGACACAATTAACCGATTTTTAAACAAAATATAGTCATTAAGTAGTATAAAAATCAGTTAATTTATGTGTACATCAAATTCCCCACACTATCTCTTTGCTTGTCCTCAAGCAAAATATAAACACAAAATATACAAGTATAAATAACTTAAATAAGATTAATAAGGTAACAAAGTGTTATATTAATTTCAATACAACTTTCACAATTAACCCCTTTTTATTTGAAATGTAATTGTGCTCGTGTGCTTGAATATCACTTACAAGTTTAACATTAATATTCAAAGTTAACAAAATGTGACTGTAAAAAACATAAAACCCATAATAATTTTTTTTTTTTGAAAACATGCTATCAGTATAATGAAAAGATAACAACAAAATCACTATGTAAATGAAAATACATTCTTAGTTTCTCAACACAACTTATAAGTTTGTAAACTCACATACTCTCCACTAATGATGAAAATTTTGGTCGATTTGGGTCAAATAGGACTTTTAAGCTTGTAATATTAAGCTCGGGATTTGGCTACAAACGAAGGATAAGAATATTCAAAATATTTCAAGAGTTTATATTGAGAATGAATTACTACCTCTTGAAGAAAAATTAGCCATGATATCTCTTCATTTTTCACACTTTTCTATTTTCTTCTTTTTCTTTTCTTTTCTTCTTCTTTTTCTTTTTTTTTTCTTTTTTTTTGTTGTTTTTTTTTTGTTTTGAAGAGATCATATATTCATATGTATGAGCTTTTTGCTTTTTTTTTTTACCTTTCGGTTTTTGACAATATCTCGTAATCCTTTATCAGCAGTGTTCATAACTTTTCAATACAGATTAACACATGTTTAATACATTCTCAATAAAGTATCTGGATAGAAAAGTAATAAACGAGGCTATTTATCAAAGAAATTAAATGGTAATGAAACCATTCATACTTGTTGGCTCAAAGTAGGATCGAGGGATATATATAAGTATGGTTCGTTCAGAAAGGCTCAAACTATCAAATAATGCCTTATGTCATCCCCAAATCAACCAAGATTTTATTTAAATTTCGTCTCAAGCATGTGAAAGAACAAGTTCTAGTGTGTAGAGAGTGACCTTAAATGTACTAAAACACACAGTAAGCTTACATTATCATCAAATCACAATACTAATGTTTTTAACTCTGGGTTTCATAACATAAAAGATTTAGCCACATTAGTTAAATAAGAATATTTTTGTCAAATTGCTAAGATATTCAATTGATTTATTCGAAAAAAATTTACAAAAAGGGGTACAATTATAAAAGGACTGAAAAATTTAACACAAAATTACCTAACATCTTAAAAAGTTATAATACATGCATTATTTATTCAACAAAACAACAAATTATTAAAAACAATGTTTTTAAAGGTGCGGATCAAGAATCAAATGAGTTTAATCACTTGACTCTTTACTCAAACCACCCCCCCACACTTGGGAATTACATTGTCCTCAATGTAAAAACACACAAAGTTTTAAAAACAACAACATTATTCCACAGCTTTTAATAAAAGAAAATAACACACATTTATTTAAAAAGAAAAACTTACAACTTTAACTCTAAATCCATTGAATCTCTTTTTCGCTTGTTACCAGAAATTGACCAGTTAATTGGAGGTACTTCTGGATCTGTCTCTGGTACAAAAGCTACTAATTCATCCAATAGCTCCTTAGTTGTGGGTGCAGATACAATTATTCTTCGTGCTACTGGAGATAGAAGCTTATGTGTAACAGCTATGTCAAGAAATGCTAATAAACCATCAAAGTAGTGATCAACATTTAAAAGACCAATTAGTTTAGTGTGCAGTTTCATGTTAAACCAGAATGTTAAATTGAACAAGCATTCTAAAACCTCATATCCTCCTGGTATGACTATGAAAGCATCAGAGTTATGCAACATGAGTGTCATGCGTTCATAAAATGATTTTGTTTGTACCTCATATCCAATTGTTCTGCCATATACTTCTTTCAGAGGAGTAGGAATTACACCTACCAGCGAGAACTTTGTTTGGTTGATTTGTTTCAATCTGAACAAGTGTTTGGTATGACTGGTGTGCTTGAGCAACCTCTCTAATTAATCCAGCATTTCCTCCTCCGTATACTAGACCGATCTTTCGATGAGCTAGTACTCTTCTCAATTGGATAGCAGCAGTTAGATGCGAAACAGTAGTACCCACGGTCGTTCCTCCAAACACTGCGATGTTTGTTAGACTTCTGATTGGTGAACCTTCCATAGTAACGACTTCAAAAGTGATTCTGTTACACACTAAAAAGAAAACAAACAAATAAAACAAATCAAGGAAGAAACAAATAAAAACAAGTAGTTGTGATTATGGTTCACATCTTCCTCTAGTTTTACGTCCAGTAACGGTTTCAAACACCTTCTATGAGTCGGGGGTATGCTGCTCATCCAGCTTTCTTAAAAACTGGCAAACGGGATCGTTTAAATTCAGATACCGAAGACTGTACCGGAGTTGTTCAATTTTGAATTGTTTCCATAACCCGAGAATTTCCATTTGAACGTATCCACTAGAATGCGTATCAAGAGTCAGTTTGATATCATTTAATGACTCTTTACTCAGTCCATTCTTAATGAAAGCAATTTTGTCTTCCCGATTATCGGATAAATACCCAAGTGAACGACAACTGGCATCACAGTTCCATCTAGCACATTTATAACAGACTCTCATTCTTTTACCTCTCCGTTTCTTTGCATAACTACTCTTCCCCAACCCAAGTGGACATTTGGGAAAAGCTGGATGTTCACCACTAATTCGAACCTTAGCTTCAATTATCCACCTAATATCCTCAGGCATTCCAATGGATACTAGTAATTTGATACGCTCCAATCTCATCAGATAGATTTTTTTCAAATAATTAATAGGGAGCAATGGATAGTATCTTCTCATTTTCATTAAAGAATCATCCATTATGTAACAAAGAGATAGAAAGAAAGAAGGGATGGAAAGACAAACTAAAATGTAAAAAGGAAAGAAATACCTTGCAGATGGAATTTACTCTTGAAAGGAAATTAGCAGAAATCGTTTGGTGATTCGTTCAACAATTAAGCAGGCTATTTAAAGCCGTGTTTAATAACTGTTGGACATTTAATTAACTTAAATACGCCATCTTTCAGTATCCGAGAAGACGCGTATTCAACAATTTCTGCTAGGCCTGCAAGCTAAAAAGTGAAAAAGGAAAATCAAACAATTCAAAAGTATTAAAGAAAACGTTGGGTTGCCTCCCACACAGCGCCCTTGTTTAACGTCTTAGACTCGACGAACACAGATTTCAAATCCTTTCTGGTGGTGGGTCTTCAAAAGCAACGGAATCGATAATTTGTCCGACAAATCCTTCATGAAAAGGTTTGAGGAGGTGACCGTTCACTTTAAAAATTTTGCTCGTTTGAAGACTTTTTACCTCCTCTGACCCGTGATTAAAGATATTAGTGATAACAAATGGGCCAATCCACCTTGACTTTAGCTTTCCTGGAAATAGTCAAGAGTAGTCAACTTGTGGAAAAATAATGCATGAAGGTTGTTAATCAAGAGTAGGAGCAGTGAGTTCTTTTAGAGATCTTTGATTCAAGGCCATATTAAAAAGATAAGTAGGAAGAATATCACCAGAAATAAGTTGGGTATCCGGTTGATTTTCTGCTTTGCCTTCTTCAAGATCTGTAGCTTGTTCTTTGATCTCAATTGGTGTTTTACTTCTTTGTTCCTCCTCGGTGATCTTACAACTTCTTAAGTGCATACAACAATGAACTTGTTGTTTGGTGTCACCAAAGGAATGAAATTTGTAACAAAAGAAAAAGATTAATAATTTAATACAAGAAATTAAAACAAATCCCCGGCAGCGGCGCCAAAATTTGACGAAGCCTGTCGTACGGCTCTCAAATTTAAACCTAACAATTCCTATGTAGATAGGGAAAGTAGGGATCGAATCCACAGAGATTTGTCAACTCTTAAATTAAAATTATTAATCGGAAAGTAGGCTCGGCCTTCCATAAAAAAAGAAAATAAAATACATAAAAGTAAATTAAACTAATAGGTGGCTCGGCCATCCATTTGCGATATTTAAAGTGCATAAAGCAAAATAAGTAAAGACTAGGCGGGTAAACCGACCATAAGTCCAGTTAAATAAATCCAAATAGAAATTAAGTACAAAGAAAATTATCTCATAATCCCATTTATTAATAACTTAACACATATCCTTGCTAACAAAAGGAAATTACTCACAATCCATATTTAATAAATATAAGATGAAATTTATAAACATTAGAACGAAAATTTGAAAGAAATACTCCCCGAAAATATTGAAATTATCCGGACAGAATTTCTTTACTAAATTTTACAAAAAGACTTGAAAAACTATTCTAAAAATTATATTAATATGAAGATAATAATAAAAGAAAGAAATTACAAAAGAAATGAAGAAGATTGGAGCTAAATTGGTGTCTAAAATGAGAAATGAAGCTAGCATATTTATAGGGAAATTTCTAGGGGTAAAATGGTCATTTTGACCTCCGGGTACTGTAGCAGGTTGACTTGTTGACTTTGACCAGCCGACGGACACTGTTCATGACGTAAGCAGTGACGTCATCATCAACGGTGGTACTATTCATCGGAGTTACTGTTCATTTTTTTTTTCTTCTTCATCTTCATGTTCATTTCTTCTTCTTCTTTTTATCTCCAAAATGTACTAGAATACACTGAAAAACTTATAACACAAAGAAATAGAAAGGAAATGTGAAATATATCCATTAAATGACACAATTAACCGATTTTTAAACAAAATATAGTCATTAAGTAGTATAAAAATCAGTTAATTTATGTGTACATCAAGCTTTCACGGAAAAATTTCAATATTGGTGATAAGGTTCTACATTATAATTCTTTTCTGAGACTATTTCCAGGAAAGCTAAAGTCAAGGTGGATTGACCCATTTGTTATCATTAATATCTTTGAAAAACCTAAGAGGGGAGTGAATTAGGTTTTTATCCGATTTTTCAATCTAATTCAATAAAACACCTCTTTGACAACAAATATCAAACACTTGGTGTACTAGTTGTGTGAGAAATAATGTGTTCAAATAAAATGCAGAAATTAGAGCAATGAACACGATGATTTATAGTGGTTCGGTTAATCCAACAAAACCGAATACACTACCTTGAGTTACCTACTCAAGGATTTATCAAATCCCTTCACTAATCAAATAAATGAGATTACAAAAGAGGCTCAACCAATTCACCTTAGGGTTTTACAAATAACCTCTCAACCAATCAAGATTCACTCAACCCTTAAGTTTTACAACACAACCTTGATTATACAATAATCTCACCACTCTCCTTAGTGAATCCTAATAATGCAATTCAATTCAAGATTCACCCAAATTTTTTACAAACAAACCTTGAATACAAAATAATTTACACAAGGCTCACCCTAACACTCAGGGTTTTATGCTATTTGCAACCTTGATACAATTACAATCAATAATAAGAGATAGAGAGTTTGATAGATATCATCTTGATGTGAAGATATATCAATTTGAATCACAATCACCTATTTGAGTAATGACTTGTCAAGATTGCTCAAAATTCACCTTTGAATGTAAAAACCCTTCTCAAATGATTTTAACAAGATTGATGTTTAGAAAGGGTTTTGGAATGTTTCTAAGATGTTATAGGATCAAGATATACAATGTTTTTGCTCAAAAATCTTCTTAGAAAGAATTCCAAAGGTTTTGGTATTTAAAGGTTTGTTCCCAACGGTAAAAAATGAAGCTGTTGGAAACCCATTCAGGAAGTGTGGTCGACCGCATATCAGACTGGTCGTCTGCATCATCATCCGCAAGCTCACTGGACAACCTTCGGATGATGATTTTTCATCTTGCGGTCGACCTCACTTCACTGCGGTCGACCTCATGGTCGTCCATAGGTTGGCAGATGAACAAATTTGTCAGCACATGCATCCACAAGATAAACTATCTTCTGGATGATACCTGGACCACTTTAGGTCGACTGAAACATGTTCATTTGTGTATCAACAATACTCTAACACACAAATGATGATTTCAATCAACCATATAAGTTATGGTGTGTCAATCCAACAAGAGTTTATGAATCATTTAAGCTTTGAAATCACGATGCATGGTTTTCGAAATACTAAAACATATTTTAACATATTAAAAACATTTTGAAGTAATATTTTAAGTTCATAGAGCAGCCTTTAGAAACCATTACTCAATTAGAGGTAGAACTAGATATATCAAAATATATAACTCTAAAACTATACATCTAGTTCCTATCTAATCCAATAAAAGCTTGTCTTCAAATCTTGATAGTCTTGACTTGTATACTTCCTTGAAAACTTGAAATCTTGTTCTTGCATGGATTAAATCATGAATCCAAAAACTCTATCACTTGTATAAATAAGACATTAGTCCTCATCAATGTTTGTCATTAATCAAAATTAAGACATTAAAAGCTTTAGGGCTTTCAATCTTTAATCACGGGTCAGTGGTAATAAAAAGTCTTCAAACAAGCAAAATTTTTAAAGTGAACAGTCATCTCCTAAAACCTTTTCATGAAGGATTTGTCGGACAAATTATCGATTCCATTGCTTTTGAAGACCCACCACCAGATGAAATTACTAGTATCCATTGGAATGTCTGAGGATATTAGGTGGATAATTGAAGCTAAGGTCCGAATTAGTGGTGAACATCCAGCTTTTCCCAAACGTCCACCTGAGTTGGGGAAGAGTAGTTATGCAAAGAAATGGATAGGTAAAAGAATGAGAGTCTGTTATAAATGTGCTAGATGGAACTGTGATGCCAGTTGTCGTTCACTTGGGTATTTATCCGATAATCGGGAAGACAAAATTGCTTTCATTAAGAATGGACTGAGTAAAGAGTCATTAGATGATATCAAACTGACTCTTGATTCGCATTCTAGTAGATACGTTCAAATGGAAATTCTCGGGTTATGGAAACAATTCAAAATTGAACAACTCCGGTACAGTCTTCGGTATCTGAATTTAAACGATCCCGTTTGCCAGTTTTTAAGAAAGCTGGATGAGCAGCATACCCCCGACTCATAGAAGGTGTTTGAAACCGTTACTGGACGTAAAACCATAGGAAGATGTGAGCCACAATCACAACTACTTGTTTTTATTTGTTTATTCCTTGATTGTTTTATTTGTTTGTTTTATTTTTAGTGTGTAGCAGAATCACTTTTGAAGTCGTTACTATGGAAGGTCCATCAATCAGAAGTCTAACAAACATCGCAGTGTTTGGAGGAACGACCGTGGGTGCTACTGTTTCGCATATAAATGTTGTTATCCAAATGGGAAGAGTACTAGCTCATCGAAAGATCGGTCTAGTATATGGAGGAGGAAATGCTGGATTAATTGGAGAGGTTGCTCGAGCACACCAGTAATACCAAACACTTGTTCAGATTGAAACAAATCAGCCAAACAAAGTTCTCGTGCTAGGTGTAATTCCCACTCATCTGAAACAAATATATGGCAAAACAATTGGACATGAGGTACAAACAAAATCATTTTATGAAAGCATAACACTCATGTTGCATAACTGTGATGCTTTCATAGTCATACCAGGAGGATATGAGGTATTAGAATGCTTGTTCAATTTAACATTCTGGTTTAACATGAAACTGCACACTAAACCAATTGGTCTTTTAAATGTTGATCACTACTTTGATGGTTTGTTAGCATTTCTTGACATAGCTGCTACGCACAAGCTTCTATCTCCAGCACGAAGAATAATTGTATCTGCACCCACAACCAATGAGCTATTGGATGAATTAGTAACTTTTGTACTAGAGACAAATCCAGAAGTACCTCCCATTAACTGGTCAATTTCTGATAATAAGCAAAAAAGAGATTTAGTGGATTTAGAGTTAAAGTTGTAAGTTTTTCTTTTTAAATAAACGTGTGTTATTTTCTTTTATATTAAAAGCTGTGGAATAATGTTGTTGTTTTTAAAACTTTGTGTGTTTTTACATTAAGGACAATGTAATTCCTAAGTGTGGGGGGTGGTTTGAGTAAATAGTCAAGTGATTAATCTCATTTGATTCTTGATCCACACCTTTAAAAACATTATTTTTAATAACTTGTTATTTTGTTGAATAAATCATGCATGTATTATAACTTTTTAAGATGATAGGTAATTTTGTGTTAAATTTTTCAATTCTTTTATAATTGTACCCCTTTTTGTAAAAAATAAATTTTCGTAAATCAATTGAATATCTTAACAATTTGACAAAAACATTCTTATTTAACTAATGTGGCTAAATCTTTTATATTATAAAACCCATAGTTGAAAACATTAGTATTGCGATTTGTTGATAATGTATGTTTACTATGTGTTTTAGTACATTTAAGGTGACTCTCTACACACTAGAACTTGTTCTTTCACATGTTTGAGACCAAATTTAATTAAGATCTTGGTTGATTTGGGGATGACATAAGGCATTCTTTGATAGTTAGAGCCTTTCTGAACGAACTATACTTATATATATCCCTCGATCCTACTTTGAGCCAACATGTATGAATGATTTTATTACTATTTAATTTCTTTGATAAATAGCCTCGTTTATTACTTTTCTATACAGATACTATATTGAGAATGCATTAAACATGTGTTGATAAAGAATTATGAGATATTGTCAAAAATATATATAAAAAATCAAAAGGTATAAAGCTCATTTATTTGATCTCTTCAAAAAAAAAAAAGAGAAAAAAAGAAAAAAAGAGAAGAAATGAAAGATATCATGGCTAAGGTTTTCGTCAAGATGTGGTAATTCATTTTCAATTTAAACTCTTGATATATTTTGTATATTCCTATATTTCATTTGTAGCCAAATCCCGATCTTAACATTACAAGCTTAAAAGTCCTATTTGACCCAGATTGATCAAAATTTTTCATGATTAGTGGAGAATATGTGAGCTTACAAGTTTATAAGTTGTGTTGAGAAACTAAGAATGTATTTTTATTTACATAGTGACTTTGTTATTATCCTTTCATTATATTTATAGCATGTAAAAAAAAAATTATCAAGGGTTTTATGTTTTTCACGGTCATATTTTGTTAACTTTGAATGTTAATGTTAAACTTGTAAATGATATTCAAGCACACGAGTACAATTGTTTTTTAAATATAAAGGGGTTAATTGTGAAAGTTGTATTGAAATTTATATATAACACTTTGTTACCTTATTAATCTTATTTAACTTATTTATACCTGTATATTTAGTGGAGAGTATGTGAGTTTACAAGTTTATAAGTTGTGTTGAGAAACTAAAAATGTATTTTTATTTACATAGTGACTTTGTTATTATCCTTTCATTATATTGATAGCATGTAAAAAAAAAAAATTATCAAGGGTTTTATTTTTTTTCACGGTCAAATTTTGTTAACTTTGAATGTTAATGTTAAACTTGTAAATGATATTCAAGCACACGAGCACAATTGTTTTTTAAATAAAAAGGGAGTAATTGTGAAAGTTGTATTGAAATTTATATAACAATTTGTTATCTTATTAATCTTGTTTAAGTTATTTATACTTTTTTATTTTGTGTTTATATTTTGCTTGAGGGCAAGCAAATGGATAGGGTGGGGGAATTTGATGTACTCATAAATTAACTGATTTTTATGTTATTTAATGACTATATTTTTTTTTGAAAATAGATTAATTATGTTATTTAATGAATATATTTCACGTTTCCCTTCTATTTCTTTGTTTGTAAGTTTTTCAGTGTATTTTAGTTCATTATAGAGATAAAAAGAATAAGAAGAAATGTTGGAGAAGTTTAAAAAGAAAAAAAATCTATGTCATCCGATGACGTGGCGCAATGAGAAGATGACACGTAGCGCAATCAGAATGTGACAAGTGGCGCTTCTAAAAGCCGAAATTTGGACCAATGAGGACGCGACATGTGGCGAAGTTGGGAAATTAGGCTACCAACTAAATTTTCAAGACTTTGGGGTGCAAAATGACCATTTTGCCCTTGATTTTTGTGGCTATAAATAGGAAGCTTATTTTTATGATTTAGACACCAATTTAGCTCCAATCTTCTCCATTTCTTTTGAAATTTATTTATTTTATTATTCTTTTCATCTTCGTATATTTTTCAGATTTTTTAGAATAATATTTCAAGGCTTTTTGTAATATTTAGTAAAGAAATTATGCCCGGATAATTTCAATATTTTCGGGGAGTTTATCTTTCAAATTTTCTTTCTAATGTTTATAAATTTTATCTTATATTTATTAAATATGTATTGTGAGTAGTTTTCTTTTGTTAACAAGGATATGTGCTAAGTTATTAACAAATGGGATTATGAGATAATTTCTTTGTACTTAATTTCTATTTGGATTTATTTAACTGGACTTATGGACGGTTTACCTGCCTAGTCTTTATTTATTTTGCTTTATGCACTTCGCAAATGGATGGCCGAGCCACCTATTAGTTTAATTTACTTTTATGTATTTTATTTTTTGTATTATGGAAGGTCGAGCCTCTTAACTAGTTTAATATATTTTTATATATTTAATTCTTTTTTTTATGGAAGGCCGAGTCTCCATACTTTTAGTTTAATTTATTTAAATGGCCAGTTGAACCCCCTAATTTATTTAGTTAATATAAATCCAATATTTCTTATATATATATATATGTGTATTTATTTAATATACTTATATATATATATATATTAATTAAGTATTTATATAATTTCTGTTTTAACCAATATAATTGTGTGAATATATTGGATTGACAATTTAGTTAATGAATGTGATTATATAGTTAGGATTATTAATCTTTTATTAATGATTCAAGTAGAATCTACTAGTTTAATTGAGTTGCAGCTCTTGGCTGAATTAAATTTGTAGCGGAATTATATAATTTAAATTGTATATAATTAAGCTGATTGTTATATACAATTTAATGTTGGTGATGCCTTATTTGTTTAATGAAATTTGATTGAGCATCCTATACACGCTGGTTGGTAGCGGTGCTTAATTGAATTAGAGATTAATCTGTCTGAGCTGATCGAGATTAATCTATTTTGTAAGGATAGGAATCTGTCTGAGCTGATCGCGATTCTAAAACTAACTACTTAATAATGTATTTATCTATGATTAATCTGATGAAAAATATAACTTGATACTAGTTCCTTACTAACGTTTTTTATATCATTTGTATTCCAAATTTCCTTTTAATTCTGTTTACAAAATCGAAAACCTCAAAAATATTTATTTTAATTGTTGCCATTACCTTAATCTCAAAATACCAAAACCCCAAAACCTTTTCTGGTTAATGATTTTAATTTAAGAGTTGACAAATCTCTGTGGATTCGATCCCTACTTTCTCTATCTACATAGGAATTTTTAGATTTAAATTTGAGAGCCGTACAACAGACTTCGTCATAAGGTTACTAAGGGAAATAAATATTAAAATTTTAACTATTTTTAGAAGTGGACATTAATTTCGGGCATTTTAAAAATAAAATTTGAATATTTAATACCAGATGAAGGGAGTGTTTTTTTTAGAAGACAAAATTACTCCAATTTTTTCTTCAAAACTATACCATGAGATTTCTTTCTCTTTTTAAGAAAACAAAAAATATGTCCTTATTGGAAGGACAAAAGTTTTTCCTTAAACTTTAAACTATAAAAAAATTATTAGGCTGAGCTTGTGATAAAAGGAAAGTAGAGGAGGAGGAAGAGATTGAAAACGTGAATGAAAAGAGGGAACAACTACCAAGAAGAGAAATTGCACAATATATAAAGATTAAATATAGAGAGAGTAAAAACTTTTATTTTTGGACTAGACCTTTCCTGATCCCCTTTTAGGGCATTTTGTCCTCCATAATCTATGTGGCTGATTGAACCATAATTAGATTGGTTTTTAAGAGATTAATGTGTTGTTTATTGAGATAAAATCTACCTAATTGTGTGTTTATGTGCTTAAATTGGTTATTTACACTTTTATCTTTGTTTGCAGGTATTTTAACATGTTTAGAAGACATTGGAGTCTTAAGAAGTTGTTTTGCAAGAAAAATAGAGTGAACGTGCCTCATAAACCAATTGGACACGCACTTGAAGAAGTGGACGCGTCACTATTCATTCTCAGTAGTTTTGGAGCCTCATGCATCCACTTGGACGATTTTAATAGTCTCGTGCGTCCACTTTTGAGAGCATGCGCTTCCACTTTCCGAATTTGAAGATTTTGAGAAATTTTTGAGTAGTTTTGAATTAGGACTCTTATGTAACTAACCCTATGACCTTTTCTAACTATTTATAGGACTTAATAGTTTAGTTTCGGGGGGTCAAACACCTTAGATACTTTGTTTCTGAGCATTGTAGGAGATCAAGGGGTGGAGCTTCTCGCGAAATCGAATTTCTGACTAATCTTTTTATGATGTTTTATTTTATGGATTGTGAGTAAACGTTTATAGTTGGCTAGGACATGTATTAGGTTTACTTTATTCGAGAATATGAGATTTTTGTTTTGTCATTAAAAGACGATCTTTTCAAGGAATCATTATTTCTATTTGAGTATTTTAACAATTCTTGGTTTTATTCTATCAATTGTGTTATTTCAATTATTATTGGCCATCTTAATTGTTTTACATAGTTGATTTACTAGGGTTATGCAGAATTGGTTTTCGGTAACTAAAAATAGTAACTATTGATTAATTTGAATCAGTGTTTGATTAATTGATAGGGAAATGTTTGAAACGAATTGCATGATTTTAATCGGCCATTAATTTTATATAATTTGTATTGATGTACAGTCCTCGAGCTGAATAACTTAATTGACTATTTTATGCGAGCAATTCGGTAATGAAAAACCTAAGAGGGGGTGAATTAGGTTTTTATCCGATTTTTCAACCTAATTCAATAAAACACCTATTTGACATCAAATATCAAACACTTGGTGTGCTAGTTGTGTGAGAAATAATGTGTTCAAATAAAATGCAAAAATTAGAGTAATGAACACAATGATTTATAGTGGTTCGGTTTATCCAACAAAATCCAATCCACTACCTTGAGTTACCTACTCAAGAATTTATCAAATCCCTTCACTAATCAAATAAATGAGATTACAAAAGAGGCTCAACCAATTCACCTTAGGGTTTTACAAATAACCTCTCAAACAATCAAGGCTCACTCAACCCTTGAGGTTTACAACACAACCTTGATTATACAATAATCCCACCACTCTCCTTAGTGAATCCTAATAATACAATTCAATTCAAGGTTCACCCAAAAGTTTTACAAACAAACCTTGAATACAAAATAACGTACACAAGGCTCACCCTAACACTCAGGGTTTTTTGCTACTTGCAACCTTGATACAATTACAATCAATAATAAGAGATAGAAAGTTTGATAGATATCATCTTAATGTGAAGATATATCAATTTGAATCACAATCACCTCTTTGAAGCTGTTGGAAACCCACTCAGGAAGTGTGGTCGACCGCATATCAAACAAGTCGTCCGCGCCATCATCCACAAGCTCACTGGACAAACTTCGCATGACTATTTTTCATCTTGCAGTCGACCTCATGGTCGTCCCCAAGTTGACAGATGAACAAATTTGACAGCACATGCATCCATAAGATAAACTATCTTGTGGATGATACCTGGACCACTTTAGGTCGACTGAAACATGTTTATTTGTGTATCAACAATACTCTAACACATAAATGATGATTTCAATCAACCATATAAGTTATGGTATCAATCCAACAAGAGTTTATGAATCATTTAAGTTTTGAAATCATGATGCATGGTTTTCAAAATACCAAAACATATTTTAACATATTAAAAACATTTTGAAATAACATTTTAAGTTCATAGAGCAACCTTGAGAAATTATTACTCAATTAGAGGTAAGACTAGATATATCAAAATATATTAAACTCTAAAACTATACCTCTAGTTCCTATCTAATCAAATAAAAACTTGTCTTCATATCTTGATAGTCTTGACTTGTATACTTCTTTGAAGACTCGAAATCTTGTCTTTGCATGGATTAAATCATGA
Organism: Apocynum venetum; assembly: GCA_019593545.1. NCBI lineage: Eukaryota > Viridiplantae > Streptophyta > Magnoliopsida > Gentianales > Apocynaceae > Apocynum > Apocynum venetum. The sequence goes on from SRSM01000333.1 coordinate 673,721, forward strand.
ATCCAAAAACTCTATAACTTATACAAACAAGACATTAGGTCTCATCAATGTTTGTCATTAATCAAAATTAAGACATTAAAAGCTTTTGGGCTTTCAGGTAATTTAGTTTGATTAGATTAAAGTTAATTTGTCGTGCTTCTCGAGAATTAACCTAAATTTACAGGAATCGGAATTTGGTGCGCTACGCGAAATTCTAAGTCATTACTCAAATAAGTTAATATCAATGATTAGTCCCGAATAAATAAAACCGAAATATGAAGTTATTTCTATCATTTTTCTATCCATTGATTCTTAATTGATTTGTGAGTTATTTTATTTAAAGTTTTATTATTTTAGATAAAAATTGAATTCCCCTACACTAAACCTTTGCTTGTTCTCAAGCAAAATAACAACATAAAAAAACAAAATCAAAATTTAAATGTTTTAAAAAAATCAAACAATCTCAAGAACTTCAATTCATTTGCACCAAATTCTCTCAAATAATCATCAAAGTCATCCATCAACTCTACTTTTAATACAAGTCGTGCATGTGTGATAGATCATCACTATGGATTCATTGTAAATAGTTAATCATATTTAACATGACCAAAAACTTTGAAAACCAATCAAAATCCATTTTAGAGTTAAAAATCGTACACAAGTAACAAAAACAAATTCAATCAAGCCACACTTAACTCAAACACTTCATAGTCATATGAAAAGTAATGTCCACAGTACCATAAGCTTGTAATCTCACACATCTCCCCACTAATGGAAATAATAAGGTCGACTTGAGTCAAATTGGACTTGAAGCATGTAACGTTAGGCTTGGGATTTGGTTAACAAAGAAAGGTAAGGAAAACAAAGTAGTCAAGAGAATTACACAAAAGGATAAAAGAATTTGAAACCAAAGTTCTTCATTTGACACTTCTTCTTATTTACATTCAACCATATCAACCATCTCATAAACTTTGGACAATCTTAGAACTCTTTTTCTCTTTCTTTTTTGCTCAAGTGCTTCTTTTTTTTATTATATTTTTATAGCACTTCACTTCTTTTTCATCACATGTCTCTCTTTCTTTTGCATTTTTGCTCTCTTTTCTCTTTTTTTTTTAAGAGAAGACAAACTTTTTCTCTTTAAAATTCAAAGATACGTTTCATCAACCCTCAACACAACTTTGCAAACTTTTTTAACACCTTTTTATCACAACCATAAACTTCACAAGTGTCAATCTACAAATATTTCAAAGAAATCTCTTGACAATGATAATAATGGATTCTTAATAATGATAATAAAGGACAATGATAAAACAATCACAACTTTTTATTCTCAAAGGCTTACAAAGAATGATAATAATGGATTCATCCATCACAACATTAAATCTCAAAAATAGGATCCAGGGGTATAATATAGAAATGGTAGCTCAAGAAAGGCTCAAACGTCCAAAAAAGGCCTTATGTCATCCCCAAGTCAACCAAATTCAATCATATTTCGCCTCAAGAGTGTGAGAATACAAGTTCTAGAGTGTCTAAATTGACCATGAATGTATCTAAGTCAAAAGTAAACTCAATCTCATTCAAACTTGTCAAAAGTGTTTTCAAAAATCAAGATTTTTTTACTAAAAGTAAGCCATGTCAATTCAAATTAACTACCACAAATCATCTAATAAATGACAATTTTGACTTTTCACAAAAACTCATAGAGTGTCAAGATGCCTCATAATAAATAGAGAGTTTTAAAGCACAAATAATATTGAAATTCTATCAATTAACACGAACTTGTATAAGTTTCATCATAGGTATAACAAACTCACAAACATGCATAAAAACAAAATTTTTTTAAACCATAAACTTTTTTTTCTCGTTTTGTTTTAAAAACCATAAACACAAACATAAACCATAAATAATAATAAATGAACACAGAAAAACACAAACATTAAAAACAAGACTCCCCCACACTGGAATGAGGCATTGTCCTCAATGTCACAAACATGCAAACAAATAAAATGAAAAATGAAAATAAAAGAAAAAATATGGATGTCACCCGTATCAAGGCCGATGAAGATGTAATTGCTGATTAATGGCTATGAGTGACCGACAACTTTCAGAAATATATTCCCTTTGAAAATCAATTGTCGTCCGCAATTAATTCATTTTTGAACTCTTTCGCTATTAGGACCTTTTGTAAACAACCTAGAACATATAAAAATAATAAATAAATAAACTGCAAACTAACAAGAAAAAGGAAAGTAATACTCTATTGGGTTGCCTCCCAAAAAGCGCCTTTGTTTAAGGTCTTTGGCTCGACCTCCAGAGCCAAATTATCCAATGCCTTTCCTCTCATGGAATAGAGGATCATTCATTTTTACTTCTTTAAGCTTTATGACTCCATGCTTCCAAAATTTATTTATTTCATATAGAGTACCTACCATGAAATCCTCAAACAAATAATTAGTAGAAATCAAATAAAAATTTAGCAAGTTAGTACAACTCAACCCATCAAAATTATGTGGCATGATAAAATCAATATGTTCAATATTACACACATCATGACACAAAGAAGAATGTAAGGCACTATGATTGGTTTCAACTTCTACTTTGTTAGGTTTTTTTATAGTTTCAATATTTGATTCCTCAAACTCATATTGGATGACAAAAGAAGGAGATTGTGGGTTATCAATGGAAATAAGAGATTCTTCAAACTCAGGAATGCTAGGAACTACCTTATTATGAAAAATATGCCCATTCTCTAATTCTTCAGCTTCACTAAGATCAACATTAGACTCATCTTCACTAGGACTCAACATGAGTAAGTTGGTCCTTAATTTCACTAAACTCGGAAGCTAGTTGACCTAATTGACTCTCGAGATTTTGGATTCTTAATTTGGTCTCCTGTTGAAAATTAAGAGTATTAGAGGCTATGGACTTGATAACTTCTTCAAGAGACATGCTATGAGATTGATCTTGAGATATAGGAAGGGAATCTTGAAGATAATAATTAGGAGAATAGTCATACCTAGGAAAGTTATCATAATTAGGCATATAGTCATAACTAGGCTCATATATATAATTAGGATAGCTATTACCAAATTCATCCCACCTAGATTGAGAACAAGGCATCTCTATGTGATAAGGTATAGAATCATGTGGGTTAGACCTATGAGAAAGTGGATATGAATAACCACTAAATCTATTAGAACACTCAAAGGGTCTAGCATTCTCTCTTCCAATAATATAACCTCTTATTAAAGAAATAAGGTTATCTATTTTGTTTTGCAAAGACTAATAATCTACAACATCCATCCTAGAGTCATCATATTCAGAATAAGAGGAATACATACAAAAATCAAAACCAAATAAAGAAAGAAATAAACAACGTAGAAAGAGAATTATCGAAGATTCAAGCTTTTGAATTTGTCCCTAGAAAGAAAAAACCTGAAAATCAAAAACAAAGAAAAAGATTAGAAAACTTAATCTCAAAATTTTCAATAAATTCCCCGGCAACGGCGCCAAAATTTGACGAGCGTGTCGTTGCGCTATCAAATTAAATTCCAAACTTTAACCAACTTATGCAGTTAGGGCAAGTAAGGGTTGAACCCACAGGAACTTATAAAATTTCAGATAAAGTAAACTGACCGAGATTAGGGGGAAATATTCAATTTTTATATAAAAGAATAAAACTTTTTAAAAAATAACTCACAAATCAATTAAGAATCAATTAATAGAAAAACGTTAGCAAGGACTTCATATTTCGGTTTTATTTATTCGGGACTAATAATAACTTAGAATTCCGCGTAGCGCATCAAATTCCGATTCCTATAAATTTAGGTTAATTCTCGAGAAGTATGACAAATTAACTTTAACCTAATCAAACTAAATTACCGAATCGCTCACATAAATAGTCAATTAAGTTATTCAGCTCAAGGACAACATCAACAGAAATTACATAAAATTAATGGCTGATTAAAATCATGCAATTCGTTTCAAACAATTCCCTATCAATTCATTTCAAAAAATTCCCCCGAAACTAGACTATTAAGTCCTATAAATAGTTAGAAAAGGTCCTAGGGTTAGTTACATAAGAGTGCTAATTCAAAACTACTCAAAAACTTCTCAAAATCTTCAATTCGGAGAGTGGACGCGCGTGCTGTCAAAAGTGGACGCGCGAGACTATAAAAAACGTCAAAGTGGACGCGTGAGGCTCCAAAACTACTGAGAATGGACGTGTGGATGAATAGTGATGCATCCACTTCTTCAAGTGCACACCCAATTGGTTTCTGAGGCGCGTCCACTCCATATTTTTTGCAAAACAACTTTTTAAGGCTTCTATCTTCCTCCAATGTCTTCTAAACATGTTAAAATACCTTCAAAATACTTGCAAACAAGGATAAAAGTGTAAATAACCAATTTAAGCACATAAACACACAATTAGGTAGATTTTATCTCAATAAACAACACATTAAGCTCTTAAAAACCAATATAATTATGGTTAAATCAGGGGTTTTAGTCTCATTCCCTAAGGCTTTTAAGAATCAATTTTGGAGCACCACCTTAGTGCTCAATCGCAATATTTGCTGAGGGTTTTTCCTCTCTGTATAGAGTGTTCTCATATCTATTTTCAATTTTATTGTTTTATCTATTTGTAAAGGTAGAAAGGTGACTAATCTCAGCTAGTCAACAACTCGATTTTCATCTTCTTGCGTCAAAATTTAGAGTAATTGATGATAGTTATTCTGTCTCTTGATAAATTATACGTGATAATTCTCCAAACATATTTGAGAGTTGATCTTTTGGAACTCTGTAGCCAAGTAAGCTATTTCTAGTTCTACTTATGGAACTAATTTGTTAATGATGATACTTTATTTGGAGACTTTGTGGTTATTGTTAGTTCTTTTGTTGCCATGGCTGCCCAAAATTGATATGGCTATAATTGTTATAGTTGCTAATGTTGGACATAAACTTGAACATTTTTTCAAACGCAAGGAGCCATGAATTTCATAAGTTGGAATTGTCGAGGTTTAAGTCAAACCTCGATAGTTAAATCCCTATTTGATCTTGTAGAATTTCATTATTCGTCTATTTTATTTTTATGTGAAACCAAATTAAAATTGTTTGCTTTGAATAAAATTAGATGTTCCTTGCTTTTTTCTGGTGGTTTTTATGTTGATTGCATTGATAAAAGTGGAGGATTAGCTCTGTTTTGGATGGATGATATTTTTGTTACATTGAATAATTACTTCTCGAGCCATATTGATGCTTTTATCACTTCTGTTGATCAATCTTCTTGGAGATTAACATGTTTCTAATGAAACCCAAACACTAAAGCTCATCATTTTTCCTGGACTTTACTCCGTCTTTTATCCACTTTGTCCTTTTTGTCTTGGCTGTGTATTGGTAACTTTAATGAAATCTTGGATAATTCTGAGAAGGAGGGTATGTTAGAACACTGAAGCTCTCTCATTCATGCTTTCCAATTTGTTCTTTGATTGTGGTCTATTTGATTTGGGTTTATTTGGTCATAAGTATACATGGTGTAATATGAGGAGTTCTGATACTGTAAGGTTGAGATTGGATCGAGTAGTTGCAAATCAAGATTGGATTTCTATGTTTTTTTCTCATTCTATTTACTGATGTACTCATAAATTAACTTATTTTTATACTATTTAATGACTATATTTTGTTTAAAAATCGGTTAATTGTGTCATTTAATTGATATATTTCACATTTCCTTTCTATTTTTTTGTTTATAAGTTTTTCAGTGTATTTTAGTACATTTTGGAGATAAAAAGAAGAAGAAGAAGAGGTGAAGCTGAAAAAAAAAAAAATCTATATCATCCGATGACGTGGCGCAATAAGAAGATGACATGTGGCGCAATCAGAAGGTGACAAGTGGCGCTTCTAGAAGCCGCAATTTGGACCGATGAGGACGCGACATGTGGCGAAGTTGGGGAAATTAGGCCACCAACCACATTTTCAAGACTTTGGGGTGCAAAATGACCATTTTGCCCCTGATTTTTGAGGTTATAAATAGGGAGCTTATTTTTATGATTTAGACACCAATTTAGCTCCAATCTTCTCCATTTCTTTTGCAATTTATTTCTTTTATTATTGTCTTCATATTAGTATATTTTCCAGATTTTTTAGAATAATATTTCAAGGCTTTTTGAAATATTTAGTAAAGAAATTCTGTCCGGATAATTTCAATATTTTCGGGGAGTTTATCTTTCAAATTTTATTTCTAATGTTTATAAATTTCATCTTATATTTATTAAATATGTATTGTGAGTAATTTTCTTTTGTTAGCAAGGATATGTGTTAAGTTATTAATAAATGAGATTATGAGATAATTTTCTTTATACTTAATTTCTATTTGGATTTATTTAACTAGACTTATGGTCGGTTTACCCGCCTATTCTTTATTTATTTTGTTTTATGCACTTTAAATATCGCAAATGGATGGCCGAGCCACCTATTAGTTTAATTTACTTTTATGTCTTTTATTTTCTGTATTATGGAAGGCCGAGCCTCCTAACTAGTTTAATATATTTTTATGTCTTTAATTCTTTTTTTTATGGAAGGCCGAGCTTCCATACTTTTAGTTTAATTTATTTAAATGGCCGGTTGAACCGCCTAATTTCTTTAGTTAATATAAATCCAATCTTTCTTTCTATATATATATATATATGTACGTATTAATTTAATATACTTATATATATATATTTATTAATTGAGTATTTATATAATTCCTGTTTTAACCAATATAATTGTGTGAATTAATTGGATTGACAATCTAATTAATGAATGTGATTATATAGCTAGGATTATTAATCTTGTATTAATAAAAATTCAAGTAGTATCTACTAGTTTAATTGAGTTGCAGCTCTTAGCTTAATTAAATTAGTAACGGAATTATATAATTTAAATTATATATAATTAAGCTGATTGTTATATACAATTTAATGTTGGTGATGCCTTATTTGTTTAATGCAATTTGATTGAGCATCCTATACACGCTGGTTGGTAGTGATATTTAATTAAATTAGTGATTAATCTGTTTGAGCTGATCGGGATTAATCTATTTTGTAAGGATAGGAATCTGTTTGAGCTGATCGGGATTAATCTATTTTGTAAGGATAGGAATCTGTTTGAGCTGATCGGGATTCTAAAACCAACTACTTAATAATGTATCTATCTATGGTTAATCCCATGAAAAATATAACTTGATACTAGTTCCTTGCTAACGCTTTTTATATCATTTGTATTCCAAATTTCGTTTTAATTCTTTTACAAAATCCAAAACCTCAAAAATATTTATTTTAATTGTTTTCATTACCTTATTCTCAAAATACCAAAAACCCCCAAAACCTTTTACGATTATCGATTTTAATTTAAGAGTTGACAAATCTCTGTGGATTCGATCCCTACTTTCCCTATCTACATAGGAATTGTTAGGTTTTAAATTTGAGAGCCGTACGACAGGCTTCGTCAAATTTTGGCGCCGTTGTCGGCGATTTGTTTTAATTTCTTCTATTAAAATTTTTAATCTTTTTATTTTGTTACAGATTTCATTCCTTTGGTGACGCTGATTGAACCATAATTACCTTAGTTTTCTATAGGTTATTATGATGTTTATTAAGTTTAAATCTAGCTAATTATGTGTTTTTGGTGATTTTAATGATTCTTTACACTATTACTTTTGTTTTCAGGTCTTTAGAAGATTTAGAAGATGTTGGAATGAAATTGGAAGAAATCGGGAATTTGAGGATGGATATTTAGAAGAACAGAGAAGTGGACGCGCAGGACAGTCAAGTGGACGCGCAAGGCCAGGAAGTGGACGCGCCCACCAGATTTCACGCGTCCACCCTCAGAAGTTGGACAGGAAAGCGGATGCGCAGGGAGACCAAGTGGACGCGCAAGGCAAGAAAGTGGACGCGTCCACCAAATTTCACGCGTCCACTCTCAGAAGATTGACAGTCAAGTGGATGCATCTCATCTACTCAAGCGTCCATTTTGAAGACTCGGGCGTCCACTTTCTGAATTCAAGTTTTAAGCTTGTTTTAAGTAGTTTCTAATTAGGACTCTTGTATAGACCACCCTAGGACCTTTTTCTAGCTATATATAGGCCTTAATAGCTTAGTTTAGGGGGTCAAGCACCTTAGATATTTTCTTCCCGAGCATTGTAGGAGATCAAGGGTCGGAGCTTCTCGGGAAATCGGATTTCCATCTAATGAGTTTCTCTCTTTCCCTTAATCTTTCTATGATGTTTTCCTTTATGTTTTGTGAGTAAACGTTTATAGTTGGCAAGGACATGTATTAGGTTTACTTTATTCGGGAATATGAGATTTATGTTTTGTAATTAAAAACCCGATCTTTTCAAGGAATCATTACTTTTATTTGAGTATTTGAACAATTCTTGGTTTTATTCTATCAATTGTGTTATTTCAATTATTATTGGCCATCTTAATTGTTTTGCATAATTGATTAACTAGGGTTATGCAGAATCGGTTTTCGGTAACCAAAAGTAGTAACTATTGATTAATTTAAATCTGTGTTTGATTAATTGATAGGGAATTGTTTGAAACGAATTGCATGATTTTAATTGGCCATTAACTTTATGTAATTTGTGTTGATGTTGTCCTCGAGCTGGATAACTTAATTGACTATTTTATGCGAGCGATTCGGTAATTTAGTTTAATCAGGTTAAAGTTAATTTGCCGTGCTTCTCGGAAATTTACCTAACTATACAGGAATCAGAATTTGCTGCGCTACGCGGAATTCTAAGTCACTACTCAAATAGGTTATTATCAATGATTAATCCCGAATAAGTAAAACCGAAATACAAAGTCCTTGCTAACGTTTTTCTTTTCTTTGATTCTTAATTAATTTGTGAGTAAATTTATTTAAAGTTTATTCTTTTAAAATAAAAATCAAATCTTTCCCCCCTAATCTTGATTAGTTTACTTGTTCTAAAATTTTACAAATCCCTGTGGGTTCGACCCTTACTTGCCCTAACTGCATAAGTTGGTTGAGTTTGGTATTAATTTGATAGCGCAACGACACGCTCGTCAAATTTTGGCGCCGTTGCCGGGGATTTGTTTAAAAATTTTAAAATCAAGTTTACTAATCCTTATCCTTTGTTTTCAGGTCTTATTCCTTTGGTGACAAAGTAAAAGATTGACAATTGTTTATGCGCCTTCGTAGTGGAAAGACTCTTGGTGTTAGCTCGAAAGAATTGGAGTCTTCAAATCCTGTGGACAAAAACGGGAGAGATACAAGAGAAGGAACCATTAATCATTCAAATCTACAAGGCGATTTCGGTGAAATCATTCCTACCCCCTCTTGCATTATGGCTAACAATAATAACAATGTGGTGGTTAGGAGAACTTTAAGGGAACTAGCTGCACCCACTATTAGCAATCAACCGCTTTACATTGTTTTTCCTGAAGTCAATGAAAATTTTAAACTTCACACAGGTTTTGTGCAAAATATCCCTACTTTCCATGGCATGGCCGGAGATAACCTATATAGGTTTTTTTAGGAATTTCATACGCATTGCACTAATTTGAAACCCTCTAGTGTCACTGATGAGATTATAAAGCTAAGAGCTTTTCCATTTAGTCTGCAAGGTAATGCTAAAGATTGGCTTTACGAACTACCTTCGGGGTCAATAACTGAATGGGCTGATAAGGAAAAGATATTTTTAAGAAAATATTTTCCTGCTTCTAAAATCTCTAACATTAGAAAGGAAATTAGTGGCATACGCCAAGGTTTTGGGGAATCATTATATGACTACTGGGAAAGATTTAAAAGATTGATTGCCAGCTGTCCTAATCATCAAATTCCAGATCATTTACTTATCCAATATTTTTATGAAGGAATGGTGCCTACTGACAGGACTGCAGTTGATGCAGCTAGTGGTGGAGTATTTATGGACCAATCACCGGAAGAAGCAAGAAATTTGATTGTGAACATGGCAGATAATGCTCAATCATTCAATACAAGGAACGAACCTCCTAGGAAGGTAAATGAGGTAAGTTCTTCCAATCTTGAAGTTCAAGTTAAAAATCTTACTAACATGGTTGGACAGATGATGAGAAAACAAATAAACACCCAAGTTAAGATGTGTGGATTTTGTTCAAGTATTGAACATTCAACGGACAGTTGCCCCACGCTTTTTGAAGATGAGCAGGTTAATGCTGTCGGAAATTTTCAGAATCCACAAAGGAAGTATAATCCCTACTCTAATACCTATAATGAGGGATGGAAGGATCATCCAAATTTTAGGTGGGGAAATTCAGGAGCCAGACCGAATAATCTTCAACATCCACACCCACCTGGCATTCTTCCCGTTCAACCATTAAATCAATCACCTCAACAAGCTCAATCTCAAGGTATGTCTTTAGAGGATATGGTTAAATCAATTGCTGCTAACACAATGACTTTTCAGAAGGAGACTAAATCCAGTATACAGAATCTTGAAAATCAAGTAGGACAATTGGCCTCCGAAGTCAGTCAAATTAAATCTCATTTATTCACAAAACTCCCTTCTCAACCGATCAACCCTCGAGAAAATGCTAATGCCATTATTCTACGGAGTGGAAAGGAGTTAATAGAGCCTAAGCAGTTGCACGATGCTGAGGAAGAATTGGAGATTAAATCAAGCCAGGGTCCAAATGTATCAAGTGGAAGTGAACCCCCAAAATTTGAACCCAATTCTCAATCTATAGTACCTCATCCTTTTCCTTTAAGATTAGCTAAAAATCGGAAAGAAGAGGAGGAGAAAGATGTCCTCGATATCTTTAAGAAAGTAGAGGTAAACATACCTCTTCTTGATGCTATCCGCCAGATTCCTCAATATGCTAAATTTCTCAAAGAATTATGCACAAATAAAAGGAAGCTCAAGGGTAATGAAAAGGTAAGTGTGGGGGAGTGTGTTTCTGTAGTTCTTCAGCAGAAACTTCCACCCAAGCAAAAGGACCCAGGTATGTTTGCCATCCCTTGTGTTATTGGTGATAAAGTTATTTCAGGATGCATGTTAGATTTAGGAGCATCTATTAACGTTATGCCATATTCTCTCTATACTTCATTAAATCTTGGACCCTTAAAATCTACTCGAGTTATTGTGCAATTAGCGGATAGGTCCATTGCATATCCCGAAGGGGTAATTGAGGATGTATTGGTCAAAGTTAATAACTTGATATTTCCTGCAGATTTTTATATTTTAAAAACTGAAGATGGAAATAATTCATCTACATCTCATTCTCCAATTTTGCTTGGCAGACCATTCTTGAAAACCGCAAGAACTAAAATTGATGTTAACGAAGGAACATTGTCAATGGAATTTGATGGGGAAATTATATCATTTAATATCTTTGATGCTATGAAATATCCATGTGATGAGTTCTCTTCGGTTTCGGTGGTTGATATAATTGATCCTCTTGTTCAAGATGTTTATGATTTGAGTTATGTTGATATGATGCAAACAATTATGAGCATGAGTATTGATGAGCATAAACTTGACAAATTATCTGTGGAATGTGATCATGATTTAAAGATAGCTGTAAAAGAATTGTCTGCATGTCCAAAAGTAGAATCTACAATTGCATTACCCACTTTTCATTATAAGATGCTTCCATCAGTTATATGTACACCTTCCCTTGAGCTTAAACCTCTGCCTTCACATTTAAAATACGCATATTTAGGTAATGGCGAGGAATTGCCTGTTATAATTGCTAATAATCTTACTTCCAAACAAGAGGAAAGGTTAATTGCTGTGTTACGAGCACATAAAACTGCCATAGGTTGGACTTTAGCTGATATAAAAGGAATTAGTCCTTCTACATGCATGCATCGCATTTTATTAGAAGATGGCACTCGTGCAACTAGGGAATCACAAATGAGATTAAACCCTCCTATGATGAATGTTGTGAAAAAAGAAATCTTGAAATTGTTAGATGCAGGTATAATATTCCCTGTTACTGATTCCCAATGGGTTAGCCCAGTTCATGTCGTTCCTAAGAAAACTGGAATTACTGTCATTGAAAACAAGGAAGGAGAAAAAGTACCCACAAGAGTTCAAAATGGTTGGCGTGTTTGCATTGATTACCGAAAATTGAATTCAGCTACTAGAAAAGATCATTTTCCCCTTCCATTTATGGATCAAATGCTTGAACGTTTATCGGGTAGGTCTAACTATTGTTTTCTTGATGGTTTTTCTGGTTATTTTCAAATTGCTATTGCCCCTGAGGATCAAGATAAAACCACGTTCACATGTCCTTTTGGAACTTATGCATATAGGTGCATGCCTTTTGGGTTATGTAATGCACCTGCTACTTTTCAAAGATGCATGATGTCTGTATTCTCTGATTATGTGACTAATATAATTGAAATCTTCATGGATGACTTCACAGTGTATGGAGATTCTTTTGATGAATGTTTGGATAATTTAGAACTCATTCTTAAAAAGTGCATTGATTCTAACCTTGTATTGAATTATGAAAAGTGTCATTTCATGGTTGAGCAAGGAATCGTACTGGGACATGTGGTCTCAGCAAAAGGCCTTCAGGTAGACAAAGCTAAAATTGATGTGGTAAAATCTCTTTCTTATCCTTCCTCTGTATGAGAGATACGAGCTTTCCTGGGGCATGCAGGTTTTTATAGAAGATTCATTAAAGATTTTTCCAAAATTTCTCAACTCTTGTGTATGTTGTTACAAAAAGATGTGCCATTTCATTTCAATGATGATTGTAAGAATGCTTTTGAAACTTTAAAAGAGAAATTGATTTCCGCCCCCATAATTCAAGCTCCTGATTGGAACCTACCTTTTGAAATCATGTGTGATGCTAGTGATCGAGTGGTTGGTGCCATATTAGGACAAATAGTAGATAAAGTGCCTCATGTTATTTACTATGCTTCTAAAACACTCGATGACGCACAGTGTAACTACACAACAACGGAAAAGGAACTTTATGCTATCATTTTTGCTCTGGAAAAATTTCGTTCATATCTCCTAGGAACTAAAGTCATTGTTTTCTCTGATCATGCAGCTTTACGACATCTCTTGAAAAAGAAAGAGTCCAAACCAAGGTTATTAAGATGGATCCTGTTACTCCAGGAATTTGACAGAGATTCGTGACAAGAAAGGAGCTGAAAACTATGTGGCCGACCACCTGAGTAGGCTTACTTATGACGGTGAATTACTTTCTATCACTGAATTATTTCCTAATGAGCACTTATATGCTTTGCATGGTAGTTTTCCTTGGTATGCTGATATAGTAAATTATTTGGTTACAAGGGAATTGCCTAAAGTACTTTCTAGACCTCAGAAGGACAAAATTAAAAGTGATGCCAAATACTATTTATGGGATGACCCGTATTTGTTTAAGATATGTTCAGATAATATTATTCGTAGGTGTGTACCGGGCACTGAAACTCACTCTATTCTAACTTTTTGTCATACCTATGAATGTGGAGGTCATTTTGGTCCTAGAAGAACTGCTCATAAAGTGCTCGAATGTGGGTTCTATTGGCCTAGTTTAACCAAGGATGCATATTTGTTTTGTAAGCAATGTAACGAATGCCAAAGAATTGGGAAAATAACTAAGAAGCATGAGATGCCCTTCCAGTCTATCTTGGTAACTGAAATTTTTGATGTATGGGGGATTGATTTCATGGGTCCTTTCCCTTCTTCCCAAGGTAACAATTATATTTTGCTAGCAGTGGATTATATGTCTAAGTGGGTGGAAGCTAAAGCTTCCAGAACTAATGATGCTAAAGTTGTTGTCTCTTTTGTCAAGGATAATATTTTTAACAGGTTTGGTTTTCCTAAAGCAATTATTAGTGACAGAGGTACGCATTTTTGTAACAAAATAGTTGGGGCTTTATTTGCAAAATACCATATAACCCACAGAGTTTCTACTGCATATCATCCCCAAACTAATGGTCAAGCAGAGGTTTCTAATAGGGAAATTAAATCAATCTTGGAAAAAGTGGTTAACCCTAATAGAAAAGATTGGAGTGTGCGATTGGGGGATGCATTATGGGCATATAGAATAGCATATAAGACACCTATTGGAATGTCTCCATATCGATTGGTGTTCGGGAAAGCATGTCATCTTCGTGTAGAACTTGAACATAGAGCTTATTGGGCTATCAAGAAAACTCATTTGAATTTTCCTGATGCTTTAGTCAATAGAAAATTACAAATTCAGGAATTGGAAGAATTGCGAAATGACGCTTACCAAAATGCTTTAATTTGTAAAGAGAAAGCACGCAGTTATCATGATAAACATATTGTCCGGAAGAGTTTTAATCGGGGTGATAAGGTTTTATTGTACAATTCTAGATTGAAACTCTTTCCAGGCAAGTTGATGAGTAGATGGATAGGACCTTTTCTCGTTGTTAATGTTTTTTATCATGGAGCTGTAGAAATTCAAAGTCTTGATACAGGGAAAGTTTTTAAAGTCAATGGCCATCGCCTGAAGCTTTATTATGAAGAATTTGTCAACCACGAGGTGGAGGCCGTTCAGTTTCTTCAACCATCGTATTTTGAAATCTGAGCATGAACTGTGTCGAGCCAACGACTTTAAACAAAGGCGCTTTTTTGGGAGGCAACCCAAATGAATATTCTTCTATTTTCTTTTATATTTTGTTTCTATTATTTAGTTGTTATTTTATTTTGTTTACAGGTATAGGGAAGGTTTAACATTGGTCCAAAGTCCAATTATTGTGAAATAAACAGAAAACATCAGATGACAGAAACTACTGAGAGTGGACGCGCGAACTTCCTCTCACGCGTCCAAGTGGACGCGTCAAGCTACTTCACGCGGCCACCTCTGGGAAGAATTACTGAGAGTGGACGCGTCATTCCCCTCTCACGCGTCCAAGTGGACGCGCAAATTACTTCACGCGGCCACTTTCCAGAAAAGAAAAAAAAAACGCAATTTCCAAATAAAATCCAACGAAGCTATGTCGTTTAAGTAAGTTACATTTTTTTTAATACTCCTTTTTCTTCTTTAATTTCTTTTCTTTTCTTTTCTTCTCTTTTTCTTCTTCTGGTCGCGCCTCTCTTTGCCGTTGCTGCGCTTCTCCCGCATCCGTTCCTCTGCCTCAACCGTCCACTTTCCACCATCATTGTGCATGTCTCCTTCACTCCCAAAATTAAGCCCGAGATTCCATTCACGGTTTGCTATATTTGTAGCCTTCTTGGTGAGTTTTCTGGTGCAAAATTCGCAGCTTTCACAGGGAAGTTTCTCTAAACTTTCAATCAGTTGTTTTTGCGAGAGAATTGCTGACTTTTGTGTGGGTTTTGTTTCTTTGTCATTACATTATTGGAATTTTTTGTTAACATCATGCCTAGAACTAAGAATCTTGGTGTTAAACGTGGGAGAACTTCTAGAGCTGTTTATGATCAATCTCGGTTTACTAGTTTGGAAAATTCTGAGTGGTATGATTCCCACAAGGATCGTACATTGTTAATTGAGCATCCCTTGTCTCCTGATGTTGAATCTGTTTTTAATATTCGAGATACTTTCCGCACTTTGGGGTGGGAAGGCATTCTTGATTTGGGTCAGGAATATTACCCTCAAATTATCTGTGAATTCTATGCTAATATAGATAATAAACATAATGAAGATAACAATAGGATCATTTCTTTCGTACGGGGTCATTTAGTTGATATTACATGTGCTTCTTTGTCTAATTTTCTGAATTCTCCTAACGACGGCCATTTACCTGCGTTTCATTGGCAGCAAGTTACTACTGATCCAACATATAATTTTGAGGATGCATGCTCTGTTTTTTGTTTATACTAGAGAAAAACTGGAAGAGTGCGTGAAAAGTATAAGCTTATGGCTAAAGATCTTCAGGCTTTTCCACGCCTCATTGTGCATATTCTTGGTCATAATGTTATACCTAAGTCATCATCTCATAATGAAATGCGCTATTCAGATCTTTACTTTCTTTATCGTTTAACTAATGGCTTAGGTGATACATTGTCTGGTATTCCGTTGGCTCGGTTGATTATTGCTAATATATGAGAAGTGGTAAAACAAAAATCTCACAAGAAAACTTTTCCATATGTTTTGTTACTTTCTCGTTATTTTGAGCATTTCAGGATACCTATGACGGACACGGTTCGTCGGGAACGTATCTCCTCTTCTCGGGTTGTTTCCTTGGACCTCTTACGGTCGTTTGGTTATGAGTATCACCGGGGCGAGTGGATGCACTCTCGGGTTTATCAAACAGAGCGGGAGCAAGGCCATCTTCCACCAAAGAGTTCTAGTTCTAAGAGGCCGGTTTTTGAGCCGTCATAGGCAGAGGATTCTGATGATGATGAGGAGATAGATACAGGGATTCCGGAGGTGCCTACATCTTCTGCTGGGCCGTCTATTTCTCGTGAGGATTTGATTCTTGATCAATTAAATCAGCTACATATGAATCAGTCAAAAATTCTCGAGAATCAGGCGCGTCAAGACGCACAATTGATTGCTATTGAGGGACGACTTGTGTCTATTGAGGAACAAGTTTCTGCGCTTCGAGCTTCCCTTCCTAGACCTCCCCTCGGGTGACTTCTTTCTTTTTCTCTCTTTGTTTATTTTTCTTCTCTTACTTGTGTTGTGACATTGAGGACAATGTCTCGTTCCAGTGTGGGGGAGTCTTGTTTTTAATGTTTGTGTTTTTTTTTGTTTTCGTTTATTGTTATTATTGTTTATTGTTGTTTATGAAAAAAAAATATATATATATATATATATTTTGTTTTTATGCATGTTTGTGTGTTTGTTATGCCTATGAGGAAAATTATACAAGTCTATGTTAATTGATAGAATTTCGATATTATTTGTGCTTTAAATTCTCTATTTATTATGAGGAATCTTGACACTCTACGATTTGTTTTGTGAAAATTCATAGTTGTTATTTATGGATGATTTGTTGTAGTTAATTTGAATTGACATGGCTTATTTTTAGTAAAAATCTTGATTTTTGAAATCACTTTTGACAAGTTTGAATGAGATTGAGTTTACTTTTGACTTAGATACATTCATGGTCAATTTAGACACTCTAGAACTTGTTTTCTCACACTCTTGAGGCGAAATATGATTGAATTTGGTTGACTTGGGGATGACATAAGGCCTTCTTTGGACGTTTGAGCCTTTCTTGAGCCACCCTTTCTATATTATACCCCTCGATCCTATTTTGAGCTTTAATGTTGTGATGGATGAATCCATTATTATCTTTCTTTGTAAGCCTTTGAGAATAATGTTTAAGACCTTTACATGTTATAATTGTCAAGAGATTTCTTTGAAATATCTGTAGATTGACATTTGTGAAGTTATTGTTATGTTAAAAAGGTGTTGAAAAGGTTTTGCAAAGTGTGTTGAGGGTTGATGGAACGTATCTTGGAATTTTAAAGAGAAAAGGAGTTTGTCTTCTCTATTAAAGAAAAGAGAGCAAAAGTCCAAAAGAAAAGAGAGACATTTGATGAAAAAGAGTGAAATGCTTAAAAAGAAAGAAAGAAAAAAAAAAAGAGCACTTGAGAAATAGAGAAGAAAAAAAAAAGAGTTCCAAGGCTGTCCAAAGTATATGAGTCGGTTGATATGGTTGAATGTAAATAAGGAAGAGAAGTGTCAATTGAAGAACTTTGGTTTCAAAAGTCTTTTATCCTTTTGTGTAATTCTCTTGACTACTTTGTTTACCTTACCTTTCTTTGTTAACCAACACCCAAGCCTAACGTTACGTGCTTCAAGTCCAATTTGACTCAAGTCGACTTTATTCTTCCCATTAGTGGAGAGATGTGTGAGATTTCAAGCCTATGGTAGTATGAATATTACTTATGGTATGACTATGATGTGTTTAAGTTAATTGTGACTTGATTGAATTTGTCTTTGTTACTTGTGAACGATTTTAATTCTAAAATGGATTTTTTATGGGTTTCTAAAGTTTTTCAGCCATGTTAAGGATAGTTAACTTTGACAATGAGTTTGTGAGTAATGATGTTTCACACTTGCACGATTCATTTTTAAAATGTAGAGTTGATAGATGACTTTGAGAATTATTGAAGAGAATTTGGTACAAGTGTATTGAAGTTCTTGAAATTGATCGATTTGTCCTGAGGCATTTAGTTGTTATTCTATTTTCTTTGATTTATAAGTTTGCTTGAGGGCAAGCAAAGGTGTAGTGTAGGGGGAATTTGATTGAACCATAATTAGCTTAGTTTTCTATAGGTTATTATGATGTTTATTAAGTTTAAATCTAGCTAATTATGTGTTTTGGTGATTTTAATGATTCTTTACACTATTACTTTTGTTTTCAGGTCTTTAGAAGATTTAGAAGATGTTGGAATGAAATTGGAAGAAATCGGGAATTTGAGGATGGATATTTAGAAGAACAGAGAAGTGGACGTGCAGGACAGTCAAGTGGACGCGCAAGGCCAGGAAGTGGACGAGCCCACCAGATTTCACGCGTCCACCCTCAGAAGTTGGACAGGAAAGCGGACGCGCAGGGAGACCAAGTGGACGCGCAAGGCAAGAAAGTGGACGCGTCTCATCTACTCAGGCGTCCACTTTCCGAATTCAAGTTTTAAGCTTGTTTTAAGTAGTTTCTAATTAGGACTCTTGTATAAACCACCCTAGGACCTTTTTCTAGCTATATATAGGCCTTAATAGCTTAGTTTAGGGGGTCAAGCACCTTAGATATTTTCTTCCCGAGCATTGTAGGAGATCAAGGGTCGGAGCTTCTCGGGAAATCGGATTTCCATCTAATGAGTTTCTCTCTTTCCCTTAATCTTTCTATGATGTTTTCCTTTATGTTTTGTGAGTAAACGTTTATAGTTGGCAAGGACATGTATTAGGTTTACTTTATTCGGGAATATGAGATTTACGTTTTGTAATTAAAAACCCGATCTTTTCAAGGAATCATTACTTTTATTTGAGTATTTGAACAATTCTTGGTTTTATTCTATCAATTGTGTTATTTCAATTATTATTGGCCATCTTAATTGTTTTGCATAATTGATTAACTAGGGTTATGCAGAATCGGTTTTCGGTAACCAAAAGTAGTAACTATTGATTAATTTAAATCTGTGTTTGATTAATTGATAGGGAATTGTTTGAAACGAATTGCATGATTTTAATTGGCCATTAACTCTATGTAATTTGTGTTGATGTTGTCCTCGAGCTGGATAACTTAATTGACTATTTTATGCGAGCGATTCGGTAATTTAGTTTAATCAGGTTAAAGTTAATTTGCCGTGCTTCTCGGAAATTTACCTAACTATACAGGAATCGGAATTTGCTGCGCTACGTGGAATTCTAAGTCACTATTCAAATAGGTTATTATCAATGATTAATCCCGAATAAGTAAAACCGAAATACAAAGTCCTTGCTAACGTTTTTCTTTTCTTTGATTCTTAATTAATTTGTGAGTAAATTTATTTAAAGTTTATTCTTTTAAAATAAAAATCAAATCTTTCCCCCCTAATCTTGATTAGTTTACTTGTTCTAAAATTTTACAAATCCCTATGGGTTCGAAAGGATATAAGTGGCATAAGACAACAAACGGGTGAAACATTGTATGAATATTTGGAAAGATTTAAAAGATTATGTGCTAGTTGTCCTCATCATCAAATACCTGAACAATTATTAATTCAATATTTTTATGAGGGTTTGATTTCTTATGACAGGATGACTATTGATGCTGCTAGTGGTGGTGTTCTTTCAGATAAAACCCCACAAGCTGACATGGCTGTGAATTCACAATCTTTTAACACCAGGAATGATACCATAAGAAAGGTAAATGAAGTAGATGCATCATCATCATCATCATCTACACAAATTGAGCAAAGACTAGATCATCTTACCAATTTAGTTGGTCAATTAGTTGGGAAAAGAATCAATGCATCGGTAAAAGCATGTGAAATTTGTTTAGGCAATGACCATCCTACAGATTCTTGTCCTACACTATTTCAAGAGGAACAAGCCAATGCCATGGGTAATTTTCAGAACCAACCTCAGAGAAGACACAATCCATTCTCCAACACATACAATGAAGGGTGGAGAGACCATCCCAACTTTAGATGGATTAACCAACGGGTTAGGCCACCAATTAACCCACCAGGTTTTGTTCCTAATCAACACCAAAATCCTCCTCAACCTCATCAAAACCAACAACAGAGTATGTCTGTAGAAGATATGGTAAAATCTCTAGCCTCAAGTTCTATATCTTTTCCGAGAAATACCATGTCCTTCCAAAATGATACAAAGTCCAGCATTCACAACTTGGAGAATCAGGTAGGACAAATGGCTTCTGAGTTAGGTCAATTGAAAACACAGCTTTTCAATAAACTTCCATCACAACCACTCAATCCCAGAGAGAATGCTAGTGCCGTAACACTAAGAAGTGGTAAAGTGTTGGAAGAATCCAAGAGGCCAGAGAAAAATAAAGGCACGGAGAAAGCACCTATTTCAAGCCCAGCATCTTCCGACAGAGTTCCTCAAATAAGAGAATCTTCTTATTCTATTCCCAAGGTAAATCCTCCTTTCCCTAATAGGTTAACTAAGAACAAGAAAGATGAGGAAGAAAAAGATGTTCTGGAGATCTTCAAGAAAGTTGAAGTCAACATTCCTCTTTTGGATGCAATAAGACAGATTCCTCGTTATGCTAAGTTCCTAAAAGAATTTTGTACCAATAAGAAGAAGCTTAAAGGTAACAAGAGAATCAGTGTGGGGGAATGTGTCTGCTGTTCTCCAACAGAAACTTCCTCCAAAGCAGAAAGATCCAGGTATGTTCGCTATCCCTTGTACAATTGGTGATAAGGTAGTCTCTCAAGTTGTATGCTAGATTTAGGAGCATCTATTAATGTCATGCCTTATACAATCTATAACTCTTTAAATTTGGGACCAATGAAGCCTACTAGAATTGTTATTCAGTTAGCTGATAGGTCTGTGGCTTATCCTGAAGGAGTAATAGAAAATGTATTGGTTAAAGTAAATGATTTAGTATTCCCTGCAGATTTTTACATTTTGAAAACTGAGGATAGCCAAAATACTTGTTCATCACAGTCACCTATTCTGTTAGGTAGACCATTTTTGAAAACTGCTAGAACTAAAATTGATGTAAATGAAGGTACTTTATCAATGGAATTTGATAGTGATAAAATTTCTTTTAACATATTTGATGCCATGAAGTACCCTTCTGATGAATGTTCTACAGTTTCTATTGTGGATATTATAGATCCACTTATTGAAGATATTTTTTATTTGAGCTACACTGAAATGATGCAATCCATTATGAACTTGAGCATAGATGAAAATGTTCTTGACACTTTATCTGTAGAATGTGACAATGAACTCAAACAAGTTGTCAAGGATTTATCTGCATGTCCTATTAGTAATTCTAAAATTGCATTGCCGAGCTCACATGATAAAATCTTACCATCTGTTGTTTATCCCCCGTCATTTGAGCTTAAAGCTTTACCTTCTCATTTGGAATATGCATATTTGAGTGAAGGTAATGCTTTACCTGTTATTATTGCTAACAATCTCTCATCTTCCCAAGAAGAGAGGTTAGTTTCTGTGCTTAGGGACAACAAGACTGCCATCGGTTGGACTTTAGCCGACATTAAAGGTATTAGCCCATCAACATGCATGCACCGTATATTGTTAGAAGATGGAGCTAAACCAACCAGAGAGTCACAAAGGAGACTAAACCCTCCTATGATGGAAGTAGTAAAAGCTGAAATTCTAAAACTTCTTGATGCTGGTGTCATCTACCCAATCACAGATTCACATTGGGTAAGTCCTGTATATGTTGTTCCAAAGAAAAGTGGAATAACTATTATGGAAAACTCTGAAGGTGATTGAACCATAATTAGATTGGTTTTTAGAAGCTTAATGTGTTGTTTATTGAGATAAAATCTATCTAATTGTGTGTTTATGTGCTTAAATTGGTTCTTTACACTTTTATCTTTGTTTGCAGGTATTTTGAAGGTATTTTAACATGTTTAGAAGGCATTGGAGGAAGATAGGAGGCTTAACAAGTTGTTTTGCAAGCAAAATGGAGTGGACGCACCTCAGAAACCAATTGGACGCGCACTTGAAGTAGTGGACGCGTCACTATTCATCCACGCGTCCATTCTCAGTAGTTTTGGAGCCTCACGCGTCCACTTGGACGTTTCTGACAGCCTCGCGCATCCACTTTTGACAGCACGCGCGTCCACTCTCCGAATTGAAGATTTTGGGTAGTTTTTTAGTATTTTTTGAAAAACCTAAGAGGGGGGGTGAATTAGGTTTTAACCGATTTTTCCTCTTTTTGATAAACAGGCTTTCTAAGATAACTAATATCAAACACTTGGTGATCAAACAAAGTATGAAAAGATAAGTTCAAGAAAAAAGGCAAAGAACACAAAGATTTATAGTGGTTCGGTTTATCCAACAAAACCTAATCCACTACCTTGAGCTATCTACTCAAGGATTTCACAAAACCTTTCACTAATATAGTAAGAGAGAATACAATAGAGGCTCACCCAATTCCCTTAGGGTTTTACAACACAAACCTCTTAACCAACCAAGGTTCACTCAACACTTTGAGTTTTACAAAATAACCTTGTTTACACACTTATCTCTATTACAACAATTAATGAAAAAGATACTCTAAAAACAATCACAATTTTCTATGATTCAAGGCTCACTCTAACCCTTAGAGTTTTAAGCTCAATGCAACCTTGAACAAATCAATCAAGATATGAATAAGAAGAGTTTGATATATGAAATCACCTTAATGTGAAGCTATATCAATTTAAAGCATAAATACCTCCTTGAGTAATATTTTCTTGTAAGTTGCTCAAGAACCTCAATGATTTTGTATGAATCTCACTTTGATAGATTTCACAATATGAATGTTATGTTTTGGTTTCAAAATAATCTCCAGAGGTTCTATGAAGTGTTGGGATCAGATTTTTGCTCAAAAAGTAGTGTTCATGAGTTGTTTAAATGATTGGGTATTTATAAGTATGCACCAACGGTCATAAAAATGGTTGTTTGAATCCCACTCAGGAGAAGTGCGGTCGACCGCAAATCAGGAGGGTCGTCCGCACCATCATCCGCAAATGTTCCAGAGAACTCTGGACAACCTGCGGACGATGAGCTCAGAAGTCCGGTCGACCGCTCCATCATCCGCAAGTGTTCCAGAGAGATCTGGACATACAGCGGACGATACTCTGAGAAGTCTGGTCGACCGCATGATTTGTGGTCGTCCACACTTTTGTCAGGTCGACCACACATGCATTAAAACTATGCAGAACAAGTTTCCAAACAACTCCAAGAGTTTGAAAAATATATTTTATGAATTTTTAAGTATGTGCATGTATTTTGAAAGTCATTTCACTTTTATTTGAGCAACCTATAGAACTTATTACTCAAAGGGGTAGACCTAGAGATATCTAAAGATAAATTAAGAAAAAATGCGATACCTCTAGATCCTATCTAATCCAGAAACGCTTATCTTCAATGCTTGACATCAAAAGCTCTTTCCTGAAGATTTGAAACTTAGGTCTTCCATGGATTAAATCATGAATCCAAAAACTCTATCACTTGTACAAATAAGACATTAGTCCTCATCAATGTTTGTCATTAATCAAAATTAAGACATTAAAAGCTTTAGGGCTTTCAGTTTTGAATTAGGACTCTTATGTAACTAACCCTAGGACCTTTTCTAACTATATATAGGCCTTAATAGCTTAGTTTAGGGGGTCAAGCACCTTAGATATTTTCTTCCCGAGCATTGTAGGAGATCAAGGGTCGGAGCTTCTCGGGAAATCGGATTTCCGTCTAATGAGTTTCTCTCTTTCCCTTAATCTTTCTATGATGTTTTCTTTTATGGATTGTGACTAAACGTTTTTAGTTGGCAAGGATATGTATTAGGTTTACTTTATTCGGGAATATGAGATTTATGCTTTGTTATTAAAAACCCAATCTTTTCAAGGGATCATTATTTCTATTTGGGTATTTGAACAATTCTTAGTTTTATTCTATCAATTGTGTTATTTCAATTATTATTGGCCATCTTAATTGTTTTGCATAGTTGATTAACTAGGGTTATGCAGAATCGGTTTTCGGTAACCAAAAGTAGTAACTATTGATTAATTTAAATCTGTGTTTGATTAATTAATAGGGAATTGTTTGAAGCGAATTGAATGATTTTAATCAGCCATTAATTTTATGTAATTTGTGTTGATGTTGTCCTTATGCTTAATAACTTGATTGACTATCTTATGCGAGCGATTCGGTAATTTGGTTTAATCAGGTTAAAGTTAATTTGTCGTGCTTCTCGTGAATTAACCTAATTTTTACAGGAATTGGAATTTGCTGCGCTACGCGGAATTCTAAGTCATTACTCAAATAAGTTGTTATCGATGATTAATCCCGAATAAATAAAACCGAAATACAAAGTCCTTGCTAATGTCTTTTTATCCATTGATTTCTAGTTATTTTGTGAATTACTTATTTTTAAGTTTTAATCTTTTTAGATAAAAACCAAATCTTTTCCCCCCAAAGTCGTGATTAGTTTACTTGTTCAAAGAATTTCCAAGTCTCTGTGGGTTCGACCCTTACTTGCCCTAACTATATAAGTTGGTTGAGTTTGGTATTAATTTGATAGCGCAACGACACGCTCGTCAGAAGGTGAGAAAATTCCTACTAGAGTGCAGAACGGTTGGAGAGTCTGTATAGACTACAGGAAACTTAATGCATCAACTAGGAAAAACCATTTTCCCCTTCCTTTCATGGATCAAATGTTAGAAAGTCTATCTGGTCGTTCTCATTATTGTTTCCTTGATAGTTATTCTGGTTATTTTCAGATTGCTATTGCCCCAGAAGACCAAGGTAAGACTACTTTTACATGCCCATTTGGTACTTATGCTTATAGAAGAATGCCTTTTGGTTTATGCAATGCACCTGCTACATTTCAAAGATGCATGATGTCCTTATTTTCTGATTTTGTCACGAATATCATTGAAATTTTCATGGATGATTTTACTGTCTATGGAAATTCATTTGATTCATGTTTAGAAAATTTGGAACTTGTGCTTAAACGGTGTGTTGAAACTAACCTTGTTCTCAATTATGAAAAGTGTCATTTTATGGTAGAACAAGGAATTGTTTTAGGGCACGTAGTTTCACCAAAAGGACTGGCTGTTGACAAAGCCAAGATTGATGTGATTAAATCTATTCCTTATCCTTCTATGGTAAGAGAGGTAAGATCTTTCTTAGGCCATGCTGGATTCTATAGAAGGTTTATTAAGGATTTCTCTAAAACTGTTCAACCTTTATGCAAGCTATTACAAAAAGAACATAAATTCAATTTTGATGAAGGTTGTAAACATGCATTTAAACTGTTAAAAGAGAAATTGATTTCATCACCTATCATTCAACCCCCTAATTGGAATTTTCCTTTCGAAATAATGTGTGATGCTAGTGACAAAGCGGTTGGAGCTGTTCTAGGTCAGAAAATAGATAAAGTTCCTCATGTGATATATTATGCATCTAAATTACTTGATGATGCCCAATGCAATTATACCACAACTGAGAAGGAACTCTACTCTGTTATTTTTGCTCTAGAAAAATTTAGATCTTATCTGTTGGGAACAAAAGTAATTGTTTATTGAGATCATGCAACTCTAAAGTACCTGTTAAAGAAGAAAGAGTATAAACCAAGACTATTGAGATGGATTCTCTTACTCCATGAATTTGACCTTGAAATCCGAGATAAGAAAGGAGCAGAGAATCTTGTTGCTAATCATTTGAGTCGACTCACATATGAAGGGGAAGTATCTCCTATCTCTGATTTATTTCCCGATGAGCATCTTTATGCATTGCATGGAATTATACCTTGGTATGCTTATATCATTTATCTAAGGCTCAAAAGGATAAAATTAGAAATGACTCAAAACATTACCTTCGGGATGATCCCTACCTATTCAAAAGCTGCGCAGACAATGTCATACGCAGATGTGTTCCAAATAATGAAATTCAATCCATATTGAATTTTTGTCATACTTTTGAATGTGGAGGTCATTTTGGACCAAAACGAACTGCTAGAAAAATTATGTAAAGTGGATTTTATTGGCCTACTCTTAACAAAGATGCATATTACTTTGTTAAATCTTGCAATGAATGTCAAAGAGTTGGTAATATATCCAAGAAAGATGAAATGCCTTTGAAGACTATATTAGTTTGTGAACTTTTTGATGTATGAGGCATTGATTTCATGGGACCTTTTCTTTCGTCTTTTGGAAATACTTACATCTTACTTGTAGTGGATTATGTATCCAAATGGATTGAAGCTAAGGCTACTCGAACGAATGATTCTAAAGCAGTTGTGACATTTATCAAGGAAAATATATTCCATAGATTTGGAATACCAAAGGCCATCATCAGTGACAGAGGTACGCATTTTTGCAACAAGGTAGTAGAAACTCTGTTTAAAAAATATCATGTTTCTCATAAAGTTTCTACTGCCTTTCATCCTCAAACAAATGGACTTGCTGAAATCTCTAACAGGGAAATTAAGTCTATTCTAGCTAAAGTAGTCAATCCTAATAGGAATGACTGGAGCCTTAGATTGGGAGATGCTCTTTGGGCATATAGAACTGCATTCAAAACCCCTATTGGTATGTCACCATTTAGGTTGGTTTATGGTAAAGCCTACCATCTACCTGTGGAATTAGAACATAAGGCATTTTGGGCCATTAAACAATGTCATCTTAATCTTGATGATGCACAATCTAATCGAAAACTGCAAATTCAAGAATTAGAAGAGATTATAAATGATGCCTATGTTAATTCCTGGATTGCAAAAGAAAAGATGAAATATTACCATGACAAAAATCTTTCAAGGAAAAATTTCAATATTGGTGATAAGGTTCTACTCTTTAATTCTCGTCTGAGACTATTTCCAGGAAAGCTAAAGTCAAGGTGGATTGGTCCATTTGTTATCATTAATATCTTTAATCACGGGTCAGTGGAGGTAAAAAGTCTTCAAACGAGCAAAATTTTTAAAGTGAACGGTCATCTCCTGAAACCTTTTCATGAAGGATTTGTCGGACAAATTATTGATTCCATTGCTGTTGAAGACCCACCACCAGAAAAGAATTGAAATCTGTGCTCGTCAAGTCTAAGACGTTAAACAAGGGCGCTGTGTGGGAGGCAACCCATCGCTTTCTTAAATATTTTTGAATTGTTTGATTTTCCTTTTTCACCTTTTAGCTTGCAGGCCTAGCAGAAATTGTTGAATACGCATCTTCTCGTATACTGAAAGATGGCGTATTCAAGTTAATTAAATGTCCAACAGTGATTAAACACGGTTTTAAATAGCCTGCTTAATTGTTGAAAGAATCACCAAACGATTTCTGCTAATTTCCTTTCAAGAGTAAATTCCATCTGCAAGGTATTTCTTTCCTTTTTACATTTTAGTTTATCTTTCCATCCCTTCTTTCTTTCTATCTCTTTGTTACATAATGGATGATTCAATAATGAAAATGAGAAGATATTATCCATTGCTCCCTATTAATTATTTGAGAAAAATCTATCTGATGAGATTGTAGCGTATGAAATTACTAGTATCCATTGGAATGCCTGAGGATATTAGGTGGATAATTGAAGCTAAGGTCCGAATTAGTGGTGAACATCCAGCTTTTCCCAAACGTCCACCTGGGTTGGGGAAAAGTAGTTATGCAAAGAAACGGAGAGGTAAAAAAATGAGAGTCTGTTATAAATGTGCTAGATGGAACTGTGATACCAGTTGTCGTTCATTTGGGTATTTATCCGATAATCGAGAAGACAAAATTGCTTTCATTAAGAATGGACTGAGTAAAGAGTCATTAGATGATATCAAACTGACTCTTGATTCGCATTCTAGTGGATACGTTCAAATGGAAATTCTCGGGTTATGGAAATAATTCAAAATTGAACAACTCCGGTACACTCTTCGGTATCTGAATTTAAACGATCCCGTTTGCCAGTTTTTAAGAAAGCTGGATGAGCAGCATACCCCCGACTCATAGAAGGTGTTTGAAACCGTTACTGGACGTAAAACCAGAGGAAGATGTGAGCCACAATCACAACTACTTGTTTTTATTTGTTTCTTCCTTGATTTGTTTTATTTGTTTGTTTTCTTTTTAGTGTGTAACAGAATCACTTTTGAAGTCGTTACTATGGAAGGTTCATCTATCAGAAGTCTAACAAACATCGCAGTGTTTGGAGGAACGACCGTGGGTGTTATTGTTTCGCATCTAACTAGTGCTATCCAATTGGGAAGAGTACTAGCTCATCGAAAGATCGGTCTAGTATATGGAGGAGGAAATGCTGGATTAATTGGAGAGGTTGCTCAAGCACACCAGTCATACCAAACACTTGTTCAGAATGAAACAAATCAGCCAAACAAAGTTCTCGCGATAGGTGTAATTCCCACTCCTCTGAAACAAATATATGGCAAAACAATTGGACATTAGGTACAAACAAAATCATTTTATGAACGCATGTTGCATAACTGTGATGCTTTCATAGTCATACCAGGAGGATATGAGGTATTAGAATGCTTGTTCAATTTAACATTCTGGTTTAACATGAAATTGCACACTAAACCAATTGGTCTTTTAAATGTTGATCATTACTTTAATGGTTTATTAGCATTTGTTGACATAGCTGTTACACATAAGGTTCTATCTCCAGTAACACAAAGAATAATTGTATCTGCACCCACAACTAAGGAGCTATTGTATGAATTAGTAGCTTTTGTACCAGAGACAGATCCAGAAGTACCTCCAATTAACTGGTCAATTTCTGGTAACAAGCGAAAAAGAGATTCAGTGGATTTAGAGTTAAAGTTGTAAGTTTTTCTTTTTAAATAAATGTGTGTTATTTTCTTTTTATTAAAAGTTGTGGAATAATGTTATTTTATTTTTTGTTTTTCAAACTTTGTGTGTTTTTACATTGAGGACAATGTAATTCCCAAGTGTGCGGGAGTGGTTTGAGTAAAGAGTCAAGTGATTAATCTCATTTGATTCTTGATCCACACCTTTAAAAACATTGTTTTTAATAACTTGTTATTTTGTTGAATAAATCATGCATGTATTATAACTTTTTAAGATGTTAGGTAATTTTGTGTTAAATTTTTCAATCCTTTTATAATTGTACCCCTTTATGTAAAATTTTTTCGAATAAATCAATTGAATATCTTTGTAATTTGACAAAAATATTCTTATTTAACTAATGTGGCTAAATCCTTTTTGTTATGAAATCCAAAGTTAAAAACATTAGTATTGTGATTTGATGATAATGTAAGTTTACTGTGTGTTTTAATACATTTAAAGTTATTTTCTACACGCTAGAACTTGTTCTTTCACATGCTTGAGACGAAATTTAATTAAGATCTTAGTTGATTTGGGGATGACATAAGGCCTTCTTTGATTGTTTGTGCCTTTCTGAACGAACCATACTTATATATATCCCTCGATCCTATTTTGAGCCAACATGCATGAATGATTTTATTACCATTTAATTTCTTTGATAAATAGCTTCGTTTATTACTTTTCTATCCAGATACTTTATTGAGAATGTATTAATCATGTATTAATCTGTATTGAAAAGTTATGAGGACTGCTGATAAAGGATTACGATATATTGTAAAAAAGAATCGAAAGGTAAAAAGCTGATAGATGTGATCTCTTCAAAAAAAAAAAAAAGGAAAGAAAGAAATGAAGAGATATTATGGAAAAGGTTTTCTTCAAAGAAGTGTAATTCATTCTCAATTTAAACTCTTGAAATATTTTGTATATTTTTATCCTTCGTTTGTAGCCAAATCCCGAGCTTAACATTACAAGCTTTAAAGTCCTATTTGACCCAAATCGACCAAAATTTCATCATTAGTGGAGAGCATGTGACTTTACAAGTTTATAAGTTGTGTTGAGAAACTAAAAATGTATTTTTATTTACATAGTGACTTTGTTGTTATCTTTTCATTATACTGATATCATGTTTTCAAAAAAAAAACAAAAAAAGAGAGATTAACTGATATCATGATAGCATGTGACTTTATGTTTTTCACAGTCACATTTTGTTAACTTTGAATATTAATGTTAAACTTGTAAATGATATTCAAGCACACGAGCACAATTGCTTTTCAAATAAAAAAGGGTTAATTGTGAAAGTTGTATTGAAATTAATATAACACTTTGTTACCTTATTAATCTTATTTAAGTTATTTATATTTGTATATTGTGTGTTTATATTTTGCTTGAGGACAAGCAAAGAGATAGTGTGGGGGAATTAGATGTACTCATAAATTAACTGATTTTTATACTATTTAATGACTATATTTTGTTTAAAAATCGGTTAATTGTGTCATTTAATTGATATATTTCACATTTCCTTTCTATTTCTTTGTTTATAAGTTTTTCAGTGTATTTTAGTACATTTTGGAGATAAAAAGAAGAAGAAGAAGAGGTGAAGATGAAAAAAAAAAAAAATCTATATCATCCGATGACGTGGCGCAATAAGAAGATGACATGTGGCGCAATCAGAAGATGACAAGTGGCGCAATCAGAAGGTGACAAGTGGCACTTCTAGAAGCCGCAATTTGGACCGATGAGGACACGACATGTGGCGAAGTTGGGGAAATTAGGCCACCAACTACATTTTCAAGACTTTGGGGTGCAAAATGACCATTTTGCCCCTGATTTTTGAGGCTATAAATAGGGAGCTTATTTTTATGATTTAGACACCAATTTAGCTCCAATCTTCTCCATTTATTTTGCAATTTATTTCTTTTATTATTGTCTTCATATTAGTATATTTTCCAAATTTTTTAGAATAATATTTCAAGGCTTTTTGTAATATTTAGTAAAGAAATTATGTACGGATAATTTCAATATTTCCGGGGAGTTTATCTTTCAAATTTTATTTCTAATGTTTATAAATTTCATCTTATATTTATTAAATATGTATTGTGAGTAATTTTATTTTGTTAGCAAGGATATGTGTTAAGTTATTAATAAATGGGATTATGAGATAATTTTCTTTATACTTAATTTCTATTTGGATTTATTTAACTGGACTTATGGTCGGTTTACCCGCCTAGTCTTTATTTATTTTGCTTTATGCACTTTAAATATCGCAAATGGATGGCCGAGCCACCTATTAGTTTAATTTACTTTTATGTCTTTTATTTTCTGTATTATAGAAGGCCGAGCCTCCTAACTAGTTTAATATATTTTTATGTGTTTAATTCGTTTTTTTATGGAAGACCGAGCCTCCATACTTTTAGTTAAATTTATTTAAATGGCCGGTTGAACCGCCTAATTTCTTTAGTTAATATAAATCCAATCTTTCTTTCTATATATATATATATATGTGTGTATTTATTTAATATACTTATATATATATTTATTAATTGAGTATTTATATAATTCATGTTTTAACCCATATAATTGTGTGAATTAATTGGATTGACAATCTAGTTAATGAATGTGATTATATAGCTAGGATTATTAATCTTGTATTAATAATTCAAGTAGCATCTACTAGTTTAATTGAGGTGCAGCTCTTAGCTTAATTAAATTAGTAACGGAATTATATAATTTAGATTGTATATAATTAAGCTGATTGTTATATACAATTTAATGTTGGTGATGCCTTATTTGTTTAATGCAATTTGATTGAGCATCCTATACACGCTGGTTGGTAGTGGTGTTTAATTAAATTAGTAATTAATCTGTCTGAGCTGATCGGGATTAATCTATTTTGTAAGGATAGGAATCTGTCTGAGCTGATCGGGATTCTAAAACCAACTACTTAATAATGTATCTATCTATGATTAATCCCATTAAAAATATAATTTGATACTAGTTCCTTGCTAACGCTTTTTATATCATTTGTATTCCAAATTTCGTTTTAATTCTTTTTACAAAATCCAAAACCACAAATATATTTATTTTAATTGTTGTCATTACCTTATTCTCAAAATACCAAAAACCCCCAAAACCTTTTCCGATTAACGATTTTAATTTAAGAGTTGACAAATCGCTGTGGATTCGATGCCTACTTTCCTTATCTACATAGGAATTGTTAGGTTTAAATTTGAGAGCCGTACGACAGACTTCGTCATTTACCATCTCAGTTCTCATCATCATTCAAATCCCTTGCCTATTATTCTCACAGATAAATGTATTGTGAGTAGAAAATCATTGAGATTTTATCGTCCTCCATGATTTGATCCTTACTAGCTGAAGGGTAATGATTTTGAGAGAAAGTTTATTATACTTGGAACTTTTTCTAAAGTGAAGTATGTTCGTGATTAATTATGTCACTGGAACTCCAAGAAATTTGGTGATTAAAGGAAGAAGATTTCCAAGTTACAAGATCAATTTTTTCAGCTTCGAAATTCAATAGATTTCTCCGTTGAAGTGGAATGCTCTATTTGTAATGAAATTAATATGTTAATTGGAATGGATGAAACGTTTTGGAGACAATGTAGTAGGGTTGAATGGTTGATGGATGGAGACTAGAATACATCATTTTTTCATCACTAAGCATCCTAGTAGTGAACAACAAATACTATATCTAAATTGCACTCTTTTTGTGAGACTGTTTCTTATTCCAAGGAATTTTCTAATATAGTTGTTCATTAGTTTTCTAATTTTTTTGCATCGAATGGCCCATCTAATTTTGTTATGGAATATCTTCCTTTGTAAAGACTTTCTTCTAAGCAAAATAATAATCTTGCATAGCCCTATTCTCAATAAAAAATTGATACAACTCTCATGTAATTACCTAATACTAAAGCCCCAGGGCCAAATGGAATGTATGGAGTTTTCTTGAAGAGATTTTGGCATGTTATTGGTAAAACAATATCCACTTTATTTTGGAATTTTTAGTTAGGACAAAATCTATTGCTGATTTTAACCTTACCTATCTTGTTTAGATTCCAAAATAAAAATCACTTATTGACGAGCGTGTCGTTGCGCTTTCAAAAGTGTAAATCACTTATTTACAAAAGTGCTTGAAGTGTTAAGATTTCAAATTAATATATTTCTAAACTCACAACTATATAGTAGTGGTAAGTAAAAGTCGATCCCACAGGGAATTCTAAATTCTTTGGAAGAGAAATCTAATCAGATTTGGGGGGGTTTGTGTGTTGGAAAACAAAATAGAAGATGAAAAGCTTTAAGAATAATAAACACTAAATGCTTAACACTTCAAACACTTTTGTAAATCTATGATAAAAGGCGTTAGCAACGAATATATATATTTAGTCTCGTTAATATAGGATAATCATTGATAAAAATACTTTAGAGAAGTTGACTTGGAATATCGCGTGGCGCAGCATATCCGGTTTTAAATAGAATAAATCAATTTCGCGTCGCGCAGCAAATTAATCACTAACATAATCAATAATTTTACCAAATCGCTTGAATAAAATTATCAATCAAATTGCAAAAGGACTGAGAACATCATCAACATAAATATCACGAAATTAATAGCCAATTAAATTCATGTAATTTATTTTAAAACAATTCCACATTAATTAATCAAACTAGTTTAATCAATTGATGATACTACAATGGAAAATCAAACATCCGGTTCTCAATTTCTATTTAATCAACTATATAAATCAATTAAAATGGCTAGTTTTAATTGAAAACATACAATTGATAGATGAATTATGAAATTGTTCAAATACTCAAGATCAATTTAACATTAACTAATCAAAGATTAGATTCTTCTAGTTTAAGATTAATTCTTGAAGATATAGATCTAAAAGATTTTAATATATAAGTTGAATCTTAATCTATGACAAGAATTATCTCAAAATCCCATAAAAACTCGAAAAGCCCTAAAGTTTTTAATGTCTTAATTTTGATTTGAAAAACCTAAGAGGGGGGGGGGGTGAATTAGGTTTTTTATCCGATTTTTCAACCTAATTCAATAAAACTCCTCTTTGACAACAAATATCAAACACTTGGTGTGCTAGTTGTGTGAGAAATAATGTGTTCAAGTAAAATGCAGAAATTAGAGCAATGAACTATATGATGCACATGTGAGATATTCTTGTGTGATATATTTTTGTGTGTATGCAAGGCATCATCATGTGTATCAATAAAATCAATACCTCTCTTATCATTAGAGAAACTTTGAGAACCAAGTAATTTATTCAAATTATCTCTACCACATGTGAGTTTATGTAAACTAACACTTAAATCATCTATTCTCAACTTCATAGCATCATAGTCACTCATCATGTCATTCAATTTCTTGTTTCTAATAACAAGATCATTATTAGCATTTTCAAGAAATTTCACCTTATCACATAGACCAATAATATTTTCATCAAGAGTCACTTTGGAAGAAAGCAATAAAGCATTTTCATCAAGTAATTTAGCATTCTCCAATAACAAATTTTCAACTTGACATTTCAAGAATTTATTCTTCTTGATGACTTTCTTCATTTCATAATAGAGATTAGCAACAAATTCATCTTGATCAAATATATCACAATTATCATTGCAATCATTTTCACTAATGTGCAAAGTTTGTGAGGTAGAAGTACTTACTTCATCTTCAAGAGCCATAAGACAAGTGTTTGCAAACTCGGATTGATCGTTTTCTTCATTTTCACTTTCTTCTTGATGTGATGTGCATGTCAATCCTTCATGTGCAACTTCAAGTAATCTCCACATTTCATATGCGGAACTACAACCACTTACTCTATTGTATTCATCTAAATCAAGAGCACAACAAAGAATATTCATAGCAATAAAGTTTGAAGTCATTTTCTTTTTATCCTCTTCATCAAACTCATTAAGAGTTTTCTCAACACTTCTTCCCTTTATAATCTTAGTGGGAACATAAGGACCATTTATAACAATATTCCATAAATCAAAATTAATGGAGGAAATATACATATGAATTCTATCTTTCCATAAAGTGTAGTTATAGCCATTCAACAAAGGTGGTCTACTAGTAGAGTAACCCTCACTTATGATATTGTTGTCTAAATGAGCCATAAGATCTTTACTTCTAGGTGATTAAACCTTAAACAAGAAGACCTGCTCTGATACCAATTGAAAAACCTAAGAGGGGGGGTGAATTAGGTTTTTATCCGATTTTTCAACCTAATACAATAAAACACCTCTTTGACAACAAATATCAAACACTTGGTGTGCTAGTTGTGTGAGAAATAATGTGTTCAAGTAAAATACAGAAATTAGAGCAATGAACACAATGATTTATAGTGGTTCGTTTTATCCAACAAAACCTAATCCACCACCTTGAGTTACCTACTCAAGGATTTATCAAATCCCTTCACTAATCAAATAAATGAGATTACAAAAGAGCCTCACCCAATTCACCTTAGGGTTTTACAAATAACCTCTCAAATCAATCAAGGCTCACTCAACCCTTGAGTTTTACAACACAACCTTGATTATACAATAATATCACCACTCTCCTTAGTGAATCCTAACAATACAATTCAATTCAAGGTTCACCCAAAGGTTTTACAAACAAACCTTGAATACAAAACAACCTACACAAGGCTCACCATAATACTTAGGGTTTTATGCTACTTGCAACCTTGATACAATTACAATCAATAATAAAAGATTGAGAGTTTGATAGATATCACCTTAATGTGAAGATATATCAATTTGAATCACAATCACCTCTTTGAGTAATGGCTTGTCAAGATTGCTCAAAATTCACCTTTGAATGTAAAACCCTTCTTTAATGATTTTAACAAGATTGATGTTTAGAAAGGGTTTTGGATTGTTTCTAAGACGTTATAGGATCAAGATATACAATGTTTTTGCTCAAAATATCTTCTTCGAAAGAATTCCAAAGGTTTTGGTATTTAAAGGTTTGTTCCCAACTGTAAAAAATGAAGCTGTTGGAAACCCACTTAGGAAGTGTGGTCGACCGCATATCAGACTTGGTCGTCCGCACCATCATCCTCAAGCTCACTGGACAACCACCGGATGATGATTTTTCATCCTCCGGTCGATCGGACTTCACCTGCGGTCGACCTCATAGTCGTCCACACGATGACAGATGAACAAATTTGACAGCACATGCATCCACAAGATAAACTAACTTATGGACGATACCTGGACCACTTTAGGTCGACTGAAACATGTTCATTTGTGTATCAACAATACTCTAACACACAAATGATGATTTCAATCAACCATATAAGTTATGGTATCAATCCAACAAGAGTTTATGAACCATTTAAGTTTTGAAATCATGATGCATGGTTTTCGAAATACCAAAACATATTTTAACATATTAAAAAAATTTTGAAATAACGTTTTAAGATCATAGAGCAACCTTTAGAAACCATTACTCAATTAGAGGTAGAACTAGAGATATCAAAATATATAACTCTAAAACTATACCTCTAGTTCCTATCTAATCCAATAAAAGCTTGTCTTCAAATCTTGATAGTCTTGACTTACAGTATTAAGAGCATATAGATAGAGTATAAAAACATTTATAAAGCTCCCCCTATCAATATGCATTAGTATTGTAAAAATTTTGACAGAGTTTCCTTTGTAACTCTTATAAAAACCATTTTTACAACACAAGTTAAACAAGCAAACATGAATGAAATATATCACATAAGGCCAACCCAACCATCAACACACAATTCTCATTGTCCTTCATTCTCAATAACTCAAAAACTTAGAAATACATAAATTTTAAACTAAGGATAGCCATACTTAACCTTTTGAAGTTATTTCTTCTTCTTCATGGTTTTGATGAATGTGATTGTCAAGTGCACTTCAAATACTTTAAGTTCCTCAAACTCTCCCCTTTTGGACGTGTCTTCCCTTTTGTACCTATCCTTGATTTTCTTCAAAAATTATTGAACTTCAAGTATCCTTCTTTAAATGGTTTCTCCTCTTTGCATTGAATTCTCCCCTTTTGTTGTAAGTGTTCTTGATCTTCATCTTCCTGCAAAATGTTAGTTTCCAAAAGAACACAACACAAATATAATTCCTAAACATTGCTATCAACACTTAGTTTTTCTCCCCCTTTGTCATCATTCAAAAAGAATGTGTATGAAGGATTAAAATAAGGTCAAAAGCATATAATAAAATATCTCAATTTACCGAGTCATCATGGGGAATAATCAAACCAACAAACTACATTACTTAAATTTTACTATATGAAGAGATCATAATGTAGCAGAAAACATATGAAAATAGTGCATTATAGATATAAAAAGAAAATGAAAGGTATAAAGATGATCCTCAAGTAGCCAAAGCTAGAGTCCGAGGCTTGGGAGCATAGACCTTAAACTGCAAAAATGATTATGTTGAAGAAGTGGTCTCTGGAATGATAATAGCTTCAACTGGTAGATCATCAATAGTAGTCACTACAGTGGTATCCTCTGAAATGATGGTAGAGGATGTATCAGCAGCAATAGATGGCTTCAATATTACTTGATGACGCAATAATAGAAGTAATAGGATTTCATATATGTGGTCTTCTCATCAAAATGTGAAGAAATATCTATGTGGACTCCATATAATGCCTCAAGATGAGTAGATATATTGTCAACCTTGTGATGAAGAAACTTTACTCTTGGTTTCAAGTTGAACAACTTCTTCAAACACATCTTGGATTTTAGTATTGAACTTCTCAAGGATAATATCCATCTTGTTTGAGAGATGCTCCAAATCATTCCACAAGGCATCTTTTGTAGGAGGAATAAAATCTATATT
Organism: Apocynum venetum; assembly: GCA_019593545.1. NCBI lineage: Eukaryota > Viridiplantae > Streptophyta > Magnoliopsida > Gentianales > Apocynaceae > Apocynum > Apocynum venetum. Next base: position 711,474 of record SRSM01000333.1, read on the forward strand.
CCTCTTGCATCAATCATTTTCCTTCCCTCAGTTTCTTTCTAATAGAAGTATCAAAAGGAGTTTCCTTTTCCTTTTTCCATTGATGTCTTCCCTTTCCTTATTCTTTCTCTAGTAGAAGTATCAAGTGGTATATTTTTTTCTCCCTCTAGTTGATCAATTTTTCTCTTTATACCTCTTGATGTCTCAGCTTCTTCTTGACCAATTCCTTTCTCATGAATACCCCTTTTAAATAATAATGAGTACATTTTCACCCATCAATCTTGCGATTTTGGTAATGGCTTGGACTAAATCTTCTTGAGATATTTTCTTTCTCAACTCCCAATCATCATTGAAACAAAAGTCATGCATCTGGAATAGATGGTACTTTCAAGAATCACATTTCAAAGCTCGAGATAGTCATAGAATCAAATTTACTTCTCCTTACTGGCGAATAAAGTGTGTTGCTCTTCTTCTTCTTTGGTACCATTTGAGATTTGGTTGAACCACTTTTTGATCTAATATCATATCATCTTGTGAATAAAGAAGTAGTATTGCTCTTCTTCTTCTTTGATACCATTTGAGATTTGGTTGAACCACTTTTTGATCTAATAAGCTTATCTCTTGTTATTTCTTCTTTCGGACGATAGAATCAGTTTGTGTGGTCGACCGAACAATTTAATTGTGGTCGTCTGCAAGTTCTCTGCCTACTTTGCGGACGATGAGTAGTAATCTGCGGTCGACCGGAAATATGATATTGGTCGTCCGCAAGTCCTCTGTCTATTTTGCGGTCGACCGAAGATTTTCTCGAGATCTTCCGCAAGTCCATTGGCCATTCTTCGGACGATACTCCCGTAAGATGCGGTCGACCGCACCTTCTTCAGGTGTCATTTGAAATTTCTTCTAAGCAACTTATAATCAACCAAGAATCGTTGTTTTGATAATTAAAAGAGCTATACAATGACAAACTTATTAGCAATTGTATATAAACACTCAATAGCTTTCTAAAATAGAACCTTTTCTCGGCCAATGGATAAACACAACAATTTTAATAATAAAGTTCACTCAAACATAATATCAACATAGATTTGAACAATTAAAATGTCATGCACTTTATTATTTAAAAATAGTATAGTGACTACAATTCCTCTAGTCAATCCTTTTTCAATGAGGAAGTTGCTAAGCCTTTCATGCTAAGCTCTTGGAGCTTGCTTCACACCATATAAAGCTTTTGAAAGTTTGTAAACATGATTTTAAAAAGATTCATGCACAAAATCAGGAGGTTGTTCAACATAAACTACCTATTGGATGTAACAAATATAGAAATGCACTTTTAACATCCATTTGAAATAATTTAAAACCTATAAAATATGCAAATGCAAGTAATATTCTAATGGACTCTAATCTAGTAACTGGGGCAAAAATCTCATCATAATTAATGCCCTCTTCTTGATTATATCTTTGAGCAACAAATGTAGCCTTATTTCTAGTGACAATACCATGATCAACAAGTATGTTTCTAAAAAACCATTTTGTACCAATAATGATGTGATTTGAAGGTTTAGATACAAGTTCCCAAACTTTGCTCCTTTCAAATTGATTTAGCTCTTCTTAGATGACAATGATCCAAAAATCATCACTAAGAGCCTCATCAATGTTACTAGGTACTATATGAGACAAAAAATGCAAGATTATCAACACAATTTATAAAGTGACTTGTTCTTACCCCTTCATTGGAATTGCCAATGATTTGATCATTTGGATGATTATGGACGTATTTCCATTCCTTTGGAAGATCATGACTTGACTCTCCTTCATGTGAGGTTGATTTTTGAATGTCAATGATCTCTTCACTTTCATCCTTAGGTATTGAATGATCTTCATTTGATTGAACAATATCTTTGTTCGTTGACTCAATAAGTAGCTCTTGAAAATCACCTTCATTTTCATCTCTTGGCAAGTAAATATTAGACTCATCAAATACAAGATGAATAGCTTCATCAATAACCATAGTTCTTTTATTGTAAACACAAAAAGCTTTTCTATTTGAAGAGTAGCCAAGGAACGTACCTTCATCGGATTTCTTGTCAAACTTACCAAGATTGTCTTTGACATTTAGAATAAACCATTTACAACCAAACACTTTAAAGTAGGAAAAGGAAGGAGTTTTGTCAAACATAAGCTCATAAGGGGTTTTATTAACAAAGGATATAAGAAGTACTCTATTAACAATATAGCGAGAAGTATTCATAAATTCAACCCAAAAATATTTTCACATAGTATAGAACATGCCATTTCTTGTAAAGTATGATTTTTCCTTTCAACAACACCATTTTGTTGAGAAGCTTTTGCAATTGAAAAATTGTGAGATATATCATTCTCATTACATAATTTTGTAAAAAATACTATTGCAAAACTCTCTACCATTATCACTTCCAATGAAGATAAGTTTGCAACCAATGGTGTTTTGTACTTGTTTAAAGAGAGCTTGACAAAAGCTTCAAAAACTTCATCTTTACTCAATAAGAATGATATCCAAGTAAATCTATAAAAATCATCAACAGTCACATAGACATATAGTTTGCCACCAATTCTCATGGTTCTCATAGCACCAAATAAATCCATATGTACAAGTTCAATAGGTTTTGAAGTAGAGACATTTTCTTTGATTTGAAAGAACTCTTGACTTGTTTAAATGCATCACAAATATGATCTTTCTCAAAATTAATGTTAGGCAAACCTCTAACATACTAAAGTTTTGAAAAAAATATGCAAAGTATATATGCTAACATGTTCTCATTTACAATGCCAAAGATATGCATCATCAACTTTCAAAGAAAGGCATATAAAATTTTGTTCAACTAAATCATCAAAATAGATATCATACAAATTTTCATTTCTTCACACTTGCAGATGATCATTCTTGAGCTTGCGGTCGCCAAACTTTTCCTTAGATCGTCCACAACCTTACTGTCCACTTAGCGGATGATCAATTATTCCATGCGGTCGATCGGAACCTTCTCAAGGGTCGTCCGCAAGTTCATCAGAACTACTAGTCTTCACTTAAAGACAAAATCCATTTATACCATGTGAACAATCAAAAGATATTTATAGTATATTCAGCGTTTATGAGAAAAGTGTGTAAAAGAGTTATATCAAACAATATGGCAAGACAAATCAATTATCACTATATGCAATTTACATGTTTCATGAGGAAATAATTTAGCATATACAAAATACAAAATCTAATTACAAAACTAATCAAGTAATTAAAAATACTTTTCAACCACATGTAACACATATAACATTATGAACAAGGTTTACAAAATTCATAACCAAGAAATTCTTACTAATGATTCAATCTCAAAAGAATGATTTTTTTTTATTACCTTCATGAAGAACATTGTACCTTAGTATATCATATTTGATCATGTGGATTGAGCAAATTCTCTTGACATGTTGTATTGCTTCCTTCGTGATCAACATATTGAGTTACCTACAAAGAAGATGAAACTTTTGGTATCCAAGTGACTTTGGATCCATGAGAATTAGTCGAATTTGTTTTAACAATTCAAATACTTTTTGCACCATTTTCGATTTTTTTCTTGGCATAACATGTATTTACCTTATGGCCAAATTTACCATAATAGGTACAACATTTTCTTGATGACATATGAGTATGAGTGTGATGTGTATGATGTACTATATGATGCACATGTGAGATATTCTTGTGTGATATATTTTTGTGTGTATGCAAGGCATCATCATGTGTATCAATAAAATCAATACCTCTCTTATCATTAGAGAAACTTTGAGAACCAAGTAATTTATTCAAATTATCTCTACCACATGTGAGTTTATGTAAACTAACACTTAAATCATCTATTCTCAACTTCATAGCATCATAGTCACTCATCATGTCATTCAATTTCTTGTTTCTAATAACAAGATCATTATTAGCATTTTCAAGAAATTTCACCTTATCACATAGACCAATAATATTTTCATCAAGAGTCACTTTGGAAGAAAGCAATAAAGCATTTTCATCAAGTAATTTAGCATTCTCCAATAACAAATTTTCAACTTGACATTTCAAGAATTTATTCTTCTTGATGACTTTCTTCATTTCATAATAGAGATTAGCAACAAATTCATCTTGATCAAATATATCACAATTATCATTGCAATCATTTTCACTAATGTGCAAAGTTTGTGAGGTAGAAGTACTTACTTCATCTTCAAGAGCCATAAGACAAGTGTTTGCAAACTCGGATTGATCGTTTTCTTCATTTTCACTTTCTTCTTGATGTGATGTGCATGTCAATCCTTCATGTGCAACTTCAAGTAATCTCCACATTTCATATGCGGAACTACAACCACTTACTCTATTGTATTCATCTAAATCAAGAGCACAACAAAGAATATTCATAGCAATAAAGTTTGAAGTCATTTTCTTTTTATCCTCTTCATCAAACTCATTAAGAGTTTTCTCAACACTTCTTCCCTTTATAATCTTAGTGGGAACATAAGGACCATTTATAACAATATTCCATAAATCAAAATTAATGGAGGAAATATACATATGAATTCTATCTTTCCATAAAGTGTAGTTATAGCCATTCAACAAAGGTGGTCTACTAGTAGAGTAACCCTCACTTATGATATTGTTGTCTAAATGAGCCATAAGATCTTTACTTCTAGGTGATTAAACCTTAAACAAGAAGACCTGCTCTGATACCAATTGAAAAACCTAAGAGGGGGGGTGAATTAGGTTTTTATCCGATTTTTCAACCTAATACAATAAAACACCTCTTTGACAACAAATATCAAACACTTGGTGTGCTAGTTGTGTGAGAAATAATGTGTTCAAGTAAAATACAGAAATTAGAGCAATGAACACAATGATTTATAGTGGTTCGTTTTATCCAACAAAACCTAATCCACCACCTTGAGTTACCTACTCAAGGATTTATCAAATCCCTTCACTAATCAAATAAATGAGATTACAAAAGAGCCTCACCCAATTCACCTTAGGGTTTTACAAATAACCTCTCAAATCAATCAAGGCTCACTCAACCCTTGAGTTTTACAACACAACCTTGATTATACAATAATATCACCACTCTCCTTAGTGAATCCTAACAATACAATTCAATTCAAGGTTCACCCAAAGGTTTTACAAACAAACCTTGAATACAAAACAACCTACACAAGGCTCACCATAATACTTAGGGTTTTATGCTACTTGCAACCTTGATACAATTACAATCAATAATAAAAGATTGAGAGTTTGATAGATATCACCTTAATGTGAAGATATATCAATTTGAATCACAATCACCTCTTTGAGTAATGGCTTGTCAAGATTGATCAAAATTCACCTTTGAATGTAAAACCCTTCTTTAATGATTTTAACAAGATTGATGTTTAAAAAGGGTTTTGGAATGTTTCTAAGACGTTATAGGATCAAGATATACAATGTTTTTGCTCAAAAAATCTTCTTCGAAAGAATTCCAAAGGTTTTGGTATTTAAAGGTTTGTTCCCAACGGTAAAAAATGAAGCTGTTGGAAACCCATTTAGGAAGTGTGGTCGACCGCATATCAGACTTGGTCGTCCGCACCATCATCCTCAAGCTCACTGGACAACCACCGGATGATGATTTTTCATCCTCCGGTCGATCGGACTTCACCTGCGGTCGACCTCATAGTCGTCCACACGATGACAGATGAACAAATTTGACAGCACATGCATCCACAAGATAAACTAACTTATGGACGATACCTGGACCACTTTAGGTCGACTGAAACATGTTCATTTGTGTATCAACAATACTCTAACACACAAATGATGATTTCAATCAACCATATAAGTTATGGTATCAATCCAACAAGAGTTTATGAACCATTTAAGTTTTGAAATCACGATGCATGGTTTTCGAAATACCAAAACATATTTTAACATATTAAAAACATTTTGAAATAACGTTTTAAGATCATAGAGCAACCTTTAGAAACCATTGCTCAATTAGAGGTAGAACTAGAGATATCAAAATATATAACTCTAAAACTATACCTCTAGTTCCTATCTAATCCAATAAAAGATTGTCTTCAAATCTTGATAGTCTTGACTTGTATACTTCCTTGAAGACTTGAAATCTTGTTCTTGGATGAATTAAATCATGAATCCAAAAACTCTATCACTTGTACAAATAAGACATTAGTCCTCATCAATATTTGTCATTAATCAAAATTAAGACATTAAAAGCTTTAGGGCTTTCATGATTAATGACAAACATTGATGAGGACTAATGTGTTGTTTGAACATGTGATAGAGTTTTTGGATTCATGATCTAATCTATGCAAGGACGAGATTTCAAGTCTTCAAGGAAATATGCAAGTCAAGACTATCAAGATTTGAAGATAAGTTTTTATTGGATTAGATAGGAACTAGAGGTATAGTTTTAGAGTTTAATATATTTTGATATCTCTAGTCTAACCTCTAATTGAGTAATGGTTTCTAAAGATTTCTCTATGAACTTAAAACGTTATTTCAAAATGTTTTTAATATATTAAAATATGTTTTGGTATTTCGAAAACCATGCATCGTGATTTGAAAAATTAAATGGTTCATAAAATCTTGTTGGATTGATACCATAACTTATATGGTGGATTGAAATCATCATTTATGTGTTAGAGTATTGTTGATACACAAATGAACATGTTTCAGTCGATCTAACGTGGTCCAGGTATTATCCACAAGTTAGTTTATCTTGTGGATGTATGTGCTGTCAAATTTGTTCATCTGTCAACTTGTGGACGACCATGAGGTGGACCGCAGTGAAGTGAGGTCGACCGCACAATGAAAATCATTATCCGAAGGTTGTTCAGTGAGCTTGCGGATGATGGTGCGGATGACCAGTCTGATATGCGGTCGACCGCACTTCTCCTGAGTGGGATTCTAAGTCATTTTTATGACCGTTGGTGCATACATATAAATACCCAATTGTTTAAAAAACTCAATACCACGACTTTTTGAGCAAAAATATGATTCCTACTCTTCATAGAACATGTTGAAATCATTTTAAAACCCTTTCATAACATTTACATTGTGAAAATCATCCAAGAAGAGTCTTTACAAAATCATTGGTGTTCTTGAGCTATCTAGAGAAACATATTACTCAAGGTGGTTCTTATGCTTCAAATTGATATATCTTCACATTAAGGTGATATCTATACCAAACTCTTCATATTCTTATCTTGTTAGTTTTATTCAAGGTTGCATTGAGCTTAAAACTCTAAGGGGTAGAGTGAGCCTTGAATTATAGATAATTGCGATTGTCTTAAGTGTTTCTATTTCATTAATTGTTGTATTAGACATAAGTGTATAAGCAAGGTTGTAGTGTAAAATTCAAAGTGTTGAGTAAACCTTGATTGGATAAGAGGTTTGTGTTGTAAAACCCTAAGGTGAATTGGATGAGCTTTTATTGTAATCTCTTGTACTTAATTATTGAAAGATTTTGAGAAATCCTTGAGTAGATAGCTGAAGGTAGTGGATTAGGTTTTGTTGGATAAACCGAACCACTATAAATTGTTGTGTTTTTTGCAAATTTCTTGAACACATTATTCCACACACTGTTTGAGCACCAAGTGTTTGATATTTGTTATCTTAGAAAGCATTGTTTGATTTAAAGTTGAAAAAATCGGTTAAAACCTAATACACCCCCCTCTTAGGTTTTTCAAACTCAACTTAATACATATCCTTGTTAACTAACAAATTACTCAGAATTCATAAGTAAAATCATTAAAGAGAGAATAAAGGATAGAAAAGAACTCATTCAATTGGAAAATTGAAATATGGACAACTCCACTCCTTTAATCTTCTTCAATCTCAATACAAGACTTCACAAGTCTTATTTTGTAGCTAAGAAGTTCTAGAGAGAGTCTAAGGAGACTAGCTATCTAAAACACTACCAAAAGAGTATATAAATAAGTACAACACGTTTTTAGGGCTACAGTACATAAAAAGACTAAGTCAACCCACTAAAATCAGATAAGAAATAAAGTTGTCGTTTGAGAAATGATTGTGCCTCTTGAGCGGCAATTTACACTGAGCTTGCCACCTTAGTTATTGATATTGCTGCCTCAGCGGCAATTGGCATTGAGCTTGCCGCCTGAGTGGCAAATTCAACAGTGCATCATTTCTTCAATTTCCTTATTTTATTTGTTGCATTTATCTCTTCAATTCTTTAGCCGAAATCGTTCATTTCACTTCAAACAAAGATTTAAACATGAGGAATAACTTAAAACCATAAAACACGTAATTAACTAGATTTAATATCAAATATAAACACAATAAATACCTAAATATCTAGTAAATTACGTTTCAATCAAATTCCCCACACTAAACCTTAGCTTGTCCTCAAGCAAACCAAACAAAATCAAACAATAAAAACATAATACATATGCCTCATGATACAAATCAAGCAGTCTCAAGAACATCAATTAATATATACCAAGTCACTCACAATAATCAGCCACATAAATTTCAATCAACTCTACTTCCTGAAGCAAAATGTGCTCGTGTGAATAGTTACCAAAATAGATTCCTCGTAATAGTCAACCATCCTCAACATGACCACAAACTTTGAAAAATAGTAAAAACAAAAACTTCATTTCTAACATTTAAAACCAACCACAATTAACATTAAGAAATCAACCAAGTTTCAAACAATCCAAACTCAATTATGGTCTGATAGAGTGAAAATCAACAGTACCATAAGCTTGTAATCTCACACAACTCTTCACTAATGGTAAAAGTAAAGTTCATTTGAGTCAAATAGGACTTGAGGCACATAACGTTACGAGTAAGGAATTTGTTACCAAAAAGGGAGTAAGGTAAACAAAGTAGTCAAAAGAATGAATGATATAATAGAGAATTTAAACTCAAAATACTTCAATTGACACTTTTCCTGTTTATAACAAAATCAAATCATCCACCTCACAACTTTAGGATGGTTTTGGAATGTTTTGTTACTCTATTTTTCATAGTGCTTTTTTTTTGCGCACTTTTTATGCCCTTCAAAAATTGTAAAACTTCCCTCAACACAAATATTATGAATCCTTATCAATGTCCTCCTCATACAACCAATATAATCACACATATGATATATAAATGATTAGAAGAGTAATATCCAAGGTCCACAAAGAAATATAAACACATTAAGGCTCAAAAATAAGGTTAAAGGATATAATTTAGAAGGGTAAGCTCAAGAAAGGCTCAATCATCCAAAGATGGCCTTTGTCATCCCCAAGACAACCAAATTCCACATATTTTGCCTCGAGAGTGTGAAAAGACAAGTTCTAGAGTGTTTAAAGTGACCATGAATCATTCCAAATCATAAAGAAACTCAATTTCATTCTAATCACATGAAAAGTGGTTATAAAAACTCAGAATTTATAAGAAAAATATAGATCATGTCAATTATAGTCAACTACTTATAAGTTATCATAAATGACAACTCAATATATTTCAAAAAGATCAAGTAGAGTGTCAAGAAATTTTTAAGCCAAATGAGAGATGATTAGGCACATATAACATCAATATTCCTTTGAAGAGTTAACTTGTATTATCTTATCATAGGCAATATACACACAAACATGCATGAAACCAAAATCTTTTTGTTTTTGTTTTTGTTGTTTTTTTTTAAAGAAAATTGAAAAACTAAACAAAACCACTCCCCTATGCTAGAATGAGACATTGTCCTCAATGGAACAACAATTATGCAATTAAGCAAAAACAAATAAACTAAACAAAAAGAAAAAGAAAAGGAAGAATATCACCAGGATTACAAATGATGGATATCATCTTGTTGCTCTTGAACTTCAATCTCCAAATTATCAACTCGGTCTTCAATGTCTCCCAATCTCTCATTATATTGTGCAGTAAATTGCTCAAATCGTTGTTCAAAAACATTTAACTGCTTACCAAACTGAACCAATATAGCATCTTGCTTGTCAAACCATCTAAAAATCTCAGATTGGTTGAAAATGATTTTATTGAGTTGGTCAAGGATCAGATCATCTCGGGATGTACCAGAAGAAGGTAGAATCGACGAAGATGGGATATCTCAATCAACCTCCATCTCAACACTTACATTAGTGTCCTCAGCGGCAGAGTCTCTTGAAATCCAATGGCCCTTATGTAAATCGTAGCCAAATGTACGAATAAGATCAAATGAGATTTTATTAGGTACTGCAGCAAATACTCGTGGCTCATCTAGAGGGATATCAACCCTTATACTCTCAAAATAGCGTGAGAGTAATAATGCATAAGAAAAAGAAGTACACTTACAAACCACATTATGCATTTGTGAGATGAGAATAGCAGCTAAATGAATCATAATGATCTTATTGCCTAAACCATGAAGCATGCGATATAAGTAATACACATCAGGATAACGCACTTCATTATGAGATGAGGCTTTAGGCAACACATTATGACTAAAAATGTATACAAGCAAGCGAGGCAATAATTTAAGGTCTATAACAAGCATCTTATCTTTTATTAATGATTGACCAACTTTATGTGAACGAAGACAAAAAATCTTTAATGCTTCTTCAAATTTATAATCATTATCAGTTTGTACAAATTGCTATTTAATGTTAGGAAGGGGTCATTCATTGGGAGCATGCAAAAATGCAGATAAAGTCTCTCTAGAAATTTCAATCTAATCCAGGAACTAAAGAAACAATGGGAACATCATCTTTGAGATATTTATCAGTGATATTTGCATAAAACTCACGAACTAAATGTGGATAATAATAATTACCCTGATCGAGAATGCTTTCCCAACCTAAATTATGAAAATGAGCAGTTAAATTGAATGTAGCATCAACCTTAGGTAAAACAGGATGCTCAATCAAGAGTTTATTAGAAGCAAATTGATCATACGACTTGACATTATCAAGATTAGTAAACCTGGAAGCATCGTAGTTTCGAAAAGTTATTCGCCCCCTACGACCCACGTTTGGATTCTTTACATAAGGCATGGCTGAAATAGCAACCTGTGGCTTACAATTAAAGCAAATAAGATCTTTATACCAAATCATAAACAAAAACATACTATATATCAATAATTACACCCTAAACAGTTTCAAAATACAAATTAAACACATATACCCATTAAACATATTATAAGTTAAACACAATGTACATATATACAATACCTATTAAAATCATTGAAACATAGAAATAATCACCAAAACTAAAAAGAGAGAAAATAAAATCCCTAAAATTACTTTAAAACAAAATAAAATAAGTAAAAATAGAAAAAGGAAAAGAAACTTACCTTGCAAGGATGAAGCACGAGAGAAAGAAAGTGGTGGAAATGGCTTGACAAAGAAGATGGCTGGCAAGGAAGTTGTGAATGGCAAAAAAAATGCAGTAGGAATGTGGTGTTTTATGACAGAGAAGAAAGAAGAAAAGGAAAGGAAGAAAGGAAGAAGAAAGAAAGAAAGAAAAGGGTCAGGTTTAAAAATTAAAACTGCGCACAAAATGACGTCGTCTTGGAATTTTTTTTTAATACCATTTTGCCGTGTGAACGGCAACCTTGCCACGTTAGGGCCAATTATGAGTGGCAACTCTCTGTAAAATTGTTGGAGAAGGAAACCATCTTCCCATGTGAAAACCTTCAATTACCTCATATTTGTCGTGTGGAACAACAATATTGCCAAAAGCTTTGACAAATGTCAAATTTCAGAAAAAACTTTTTTTTTTCAACTCAATTTTTACAAATGTAATACAAACATAAAACAATACTCACATTTCACACTAGATGATGCTTAAGAAGGGTACGTGGACTTTTGAGAGAAAACTCTCGGATCCAGACTAGCTTTCATCCATCATATATACCAGTTCTTAAGATAGGCATACTGAATGCAAAAGAAATACAAAATCTTAATAATAACACATAAACAGAAAAAATGACATATTAACATATAATGATGCGTTACAGGAAACGAACCTTTACACTGTCATCATCAATATGTCAAACAAATTGTATAGAAAACAAGAAAGAAAAGATATATATATATATATATATACATATTTATACTTACAAACAACAAAAATATAATTACAAATGTAAATCCAAATCGAGCTCACCTAAATCTCTTTTGCGCTTATTATTTTTTTTATGAGACCAATCTATTGTAGGCACTTCAGGATCTGCTATTGGGACATAAGTCTCTAATAAAATTAACAACTCTTCAACCGAAGGTGCTATCAACAGAATTCTTCGTGCATTGGGTGAGATCATTCTATGTGCAATAGCAATATCTAAACATGCTAATAAACCATCAAAGAAGTGATGAACATTTAAGAGTCCAATTGGCTTATTATGCAAATTCAGATGTGACCAAGCAGTTATATTAAATAGCAGTTCTAACATTTCGTAACCTCCTGGCATAGCTATGTACGCATCACAGTGTTTCATCATGATAGCAATGCGTTCATAAAGCGAATTAGTTTGTATCTCAAATCCCACTGTCTTACCAAAAGCTTCTATCATAGGATGTGGAAGTACACCTACCGTTACTGCTTTATTTGACTGATGTGCTCGGGCAACCTCTCCAATCAGTCCAGAACTTCCTCCTCTGTATGTTAAACTAATATTTCGATTAGCTAAGATACGACCACGTTCAAAAGCGACATTCAAGTAGGAATCTCGATTTCCAAGAGTAATTCCACCAAGAAGACCGATGTTTTTCAACCTACTTGGTGGTGGTCTTTCCACTTCGACAGCTGCAAAATTACCTCGGCTACACATACTAAAAGGATAATTGAAACAAAACATGAAAATAAATTAGAAGAGAAAAACAAATCTCAATAATAATAATAATATGTACAAGTAAAGCTTAAACAACTTCTATGAGTTGAGGATTTGCTTCCCATCTAATTTTCTTATAAATTGGCAAACAGGGTCTTTTAAAGTCAGATTCCCAAGACTGTATCATTATTTTTCATTTTTAAACTGATTCCATAAAGCGAGAAGTTCGTGTTGAACCTGACCACTAGGATGCGTCTCAAGAGTCAATCGTATATCATCCAATGACTCCTTACTTAGTCCATCCTTTATAAATTGAATCTTATCTTCTCGATTTCTAGATATATAACCAAGAGAACGACAACCTGTGTTACAGTTTCATCTAGCACACTTATAACACACTTCCATCCTTTTTCCTCTTCGTTTCTTAGCAAAACTACTATTTCATAACCCTGGTAAACGTTTGGGAGTTGTAGTTAGAAGTTCACCACTAATTCGGATATTTGCTTCAATCAACCATCTAATGTCTTCAAGCATTCCTTTAGATATTAGTACCCTCAACCGCTCAAATCTCAAAAGATAAACTTTTCTCAATTGATTCTCAGAAAGTAGAGGATAGTATTTTTTCAAACAAAGAACTGAATTTTCCATTTCGGAATGGAAGCTCAGAAGAGGAAGGAAGGGTTCGAAAAAAATGAACAAAAGAAGAATCAAAATACCTGAATTATTGATTGCTTTCGGAGATAAAATTGCTAGAATCATGCGGTGGGTTGTTATAGTAAATAACCAAGTTATTTAAAACAGTGTTTGATCACTACCCAGCCCCCCAATTATTTAGAAAGAATAAGTCGTATCTCAAAGATTGAGAACACACATATTCATTAAATTAAGTTACTATATCACCGAAAGTGGAACCAATTAACAGAAAAAAATAAGAATAAAGAAATCAAACAAAAAGTAAAAGACAAAAACTGAAAAAGTGAAAAGATGGGTTGCCTCCCATATAGCGCTTTTGTTTAACGTCGTTTGCTCGATAGAACTTTCGGTCGTTATTTCTCAACGTAGGTTGGTTTGTCAAGTTTGAATTTTTCCACCGTGTAGAACCCATTATGTTCATAACATATTTTTAAATGATGGCCGTTAACTTTGAATATCTTTCTTGTGTCAGTACTTTTGATTTCTACAGCTCCATGGTTAAAAACATTAGTCACAATAAATGGGCCAATCCATTGGGTCATAAATTTTCCAGGGAAAAACTTTAAACGAGAGTTATAAAGTAAAACCTTATCACCCACATTAAAATTTTTCTGAGAAAGGTTTTTATCATGATAAATATGCGTCTTCTCTTTATAGATTAAAGCATTTTGGTATGAATCATTTCTTAATTCCTCCAATTCTTGAATCTGTAATTTTCTATGTGACAATGCATCATTAAGATTCAAGTGAATTTGTTTTATGGCCTAATAAGCTTTGTGCTCTAATTCAATAGGAAGGTGACATGCTTTACCATAGATGAGCATATATGGTGATAGCCTAATTGGTGACTTGAATGCAGTTCGATAAGCCTATAATGCATCCCCCAACCTAAGACTCCAATCGTTTCTATTAGGGTTAACCACTTTTTCCAAAATTGAATTAATTTCCTTATTAGAAACTTCAGCTTGACCATTGGTTTGGGGATGATATGCAGTGGATACCTTGTGGGTGACATGATATTTTTTAAATAAAGCTCCAACTACCTTATTGCAAAAGTGTATACCTCTATCACTTATGATTGCTTTTGGAATTCCAAACCTATTCAAGATTTGATCTCTAACAAAGGAAACAACAACTTTAAAATCGTTAGTTCTAGTAGCTTTTGCTTCAACCCACTTAGAAACATAATCAACTGCAAGCAAGATATAATTATTACCCAAAGAAGAAGGAAAATGTCCCATGAAATCAATGCCCCAAACATCGAAAACTTCACTTACTAAAATAGATTGAAAGGGCATCTAATATTTTTTAAAGATTTTCCCAACTCTTTGACATTCATTGCATTGCTTACAAAAAATATATTCATCTTTGTTCAAAGTTTTCCAATAAAATCCACATTCAAGCACATTATGAGCTGTCCTTCTAGGACTAAAATGACCCCCACACTCATATGATTTCAATCGTTGTGTTTTTTGCAAATTTCTTGAACACATTATTCCACACACTGTTTGAGCACCAAGTGTTTGATATTTGTTATCTTAGAAAGCATTGTTTGATTTAAAGTTGAAAAAATTGGTTAAAACCTAATACACCCCTTCTTAGGTTTATCAAACTCAACTTAATAGAGCTGCTTCTTCTTTCTCTTGAATTTGATGAAGTAGATTCTTTAAGTTCATCTCAAAATACCTGAAACATATGGTTAGTTTCATAACATTTATATATTGCAATTAACAGTAGCTTCTCTCCCCCTTTGTCATCATTCAAAAAGAATGGATAGAAAGGATAGAACTAAGTCAATTAAACAATAAAATCCCTCAACTACCAAGGAGTCATCATGGGGAATAATGCATATAAAAATAGAGTATTCAAATATACAGTAGAGAGATAAAAAGTCTAGGAAAATCAAAAGTACAAGAAAGACAGAGACTATATCCTAGGCCTTCTCATATAAACTTTGGCCTTGGAAGATGATGGTCCTGCAGTCGGTGCAACAGTTGGGGGCATGTCACCTGAAGGTGGTGGCGGTGTAGAAATATCAACCTAAATACCGTGAAGTGCTTCAAGATGATACTTGATAATTATGATCTCAATGTCATGGTACTCCACCCGTGATGCCAGATCGTCGATCTTGGAGTGAAGTGTCTTGAAGTGATTGTCAAAAGTGCTGAACATTGACCCAATCTGAGATGCTAGTTCATCCAATGCACTCCAGATGGCAGGATGTGGAGTGGATTCTTCTTTCTCATCAACTTTTTCTTTACCTTTGGCCTTCTTTAATTCCGGGGCCTCAGGGAGAATATCTTCTTCCTCATCAAGATGACGTGATCGTTTAACGCCTTGGGAACCCTCAGGTTCTTCCGAGACAAATTCATCACCAAAAATATCTTCTGCAAGAATAATTGGAGGTTCCTTTCCCATCAACCTCGCTGTCTCCTTTGTTGCCAAAGAGATCTCCTCCAGAGACATATTCTTTTTCAAATCCCATGTGCCATTGAGACATAAAGCCTGCATTCTCTTGAAGGATGTAGAATTGAACTTTGGCACATGTTTTATGTCCTTCAATTCTGGAAATGGAACGTTGAAGAACCTGAAGACTTTGGTTAATAATCTTCCGTAAGGCAAGCTTTTGGGAACGCCTTTACTCTTCTCAATGGTGGCCATCATATGTTCTACCATGATATAACCGAGATCCACCCTAATTCTTTTGACCAACATAAGCATGAGGAACATATGCATAAAAGTAACTGTAGTTTTATGTCCTTCAGTTGGTATGAAAATGTTAGTGCACATATGATGAAGGATGCGATGCTCAAAGCTAAACACATTGGCTTCTCTCTTAACTAAGTTTACAAAGGTTTTTCCGTCGGTGAATAGCTTCTCAAATACCTCAGAGGAGAAATCCTTGTGCCAGATCTTTTGGTGAGTAGTAAAGTACTCAATCCCATCAAAAGGAATCTCTAATATTTTATATAAGCCCATGGAGGTAAACTGCATATCTACCCCATTTACTCTTGAGACATAAGTTGTTCTCAAAGTCATCTCACCTTCTTTTTCTACCACTTTTTCAAGATTGGCATAGAATTGATATACAAGATCAGTGTATAAAATCTCTTCATGATCTATTATACTATCCCATCCTTGCTAAGCCACATAGGTAAGAATTCTATCAAAGGGAAATTCGATTCTATCAATGGTACTTCCAGATATTACCTGACGATTCTTAAGATAATCGTTGTAACGGGCTTCATGATGCTTGCTCCTGAAGAGTTGAGTAGAGGTTTGAATGGTTCTTTTCTTCTTTGGAACTTCTTGAGTCAATTGAGTTTTGCCCTTGGTAATTGAAGTTTGTGCCATTTCTAGGGTTTGAGATAAAGAAATCTAGGATATGTAAGATGAATAGATGAATTGAAGAAGAAATGAAGTGTATTTAAGGTGAATTTTTGGTGGGTTATGGAAATTTGAAGAGATGCGGCTGATAAGTGAAGAGGTGAGGATGATTGGAAAATCAAAGGTTGCGTCCGAATGAGGCATATTTGTAACGGTCCATAGATGTGCGGTCGACCGAATCGTCGTCCGTTGTATCGTCCGCAAATTGATTTTTGTCTCTCGGGAATCTTTGCGGTCGATGAATTTAATCTGCGGTCGACCGGGTGATCTGATGCGGGTCGTCCGCAAGTACTCTGGAACCTTTGCGGTCGATGAGTTGAATCTGCGGTCGACCGGACGATCTGATATGGGTGCTTCACAAGTCCTATGTCTGTTCTGTGGACAATCATTTACTCATATGCGGTCAACCGCATATGCCCTGGGTGTTATCCAAAAAGAGAAAAAAAACATATCTTCGACAAACTTCACAAAAAGAAAACGCACAAGTTAGAAATTGAAAGTACCAATACCCAAGAGATTTCTAAGTAAACAAAACCTTTTCTCAGCCAAAGGTTTTGTGAATATATCAGCAAATTGATCATCCGTAGAAACAAAATCAAGAGATATATCACATTTTAAAACATGATCACGCAAAAAATGATGTTTAATGTCTATATGCTTAGTTTTTGCATGTTGTATAGGATTCTTTGTCAGATTAATGGCACTAGTGTTATCACAATTTATAGTGATACAATCAAAATTTAAGCCATAATCTTTCAAAGTAGTTTTCATCCATAAAACTTGTGCACAACAACTACCAGCAGAAATATATTCAGCTTCAGTGATAGAAAGAGATACACAAGCTTGTTTCTTGCTATACCATGAAACTAAAGAATAACGAAGAAATTGACAATGACCACTAGTACTCTTACGTTCTACTCGACAACCCGCATAATCTGCATCAGTATATGCTAGTAACTCAAATGACATAGATTTAGTATACCATAAACCAAAATCTATAGTCCCTTTCAAGTATTTAAGAATACGTTTGACAGCAATTAAATGAGATTCTCTAGGAGATGATTGAAATCTAGCACATAAACAAATAGAGAACATAATATCAGGTCTACTAGCAGTTAAATATAAAAGACTACCAATCATACCTCTGTATGTAGTTTGATCAACCATCTTACCATTTTCATCTTTGTCCAATTTAATAGACGTGGCCATAGGAGTATCAATCTCCTTTGAATCAACCATTCCAAACCTTTTCAGTAGTTCTTTTGTGTATTTGGCTTGGTTAATGAAAGTACCTTCCTTTGTTTGCTTAATTTGTAACCCAAGGAAGAATGTCAACTCACCCATCATGCTCATTTCAAATTCATCATGCATTGTCTTAGAGAAATCTTTGCACATATTTTCATTAGTAGCTCCGAATATAATGTCATCAACATATATTTGAACAATCAAAATATAATGTGCTTTATTTTTAATAAAAAGAGTAGTATCAACTATACCTCTAGAAAAACTTTTTTCAATAAGAAAATTGCTAAGTCTATCATACCATGCTCTTGGTGCTTGCTTTAAACCATATAAAGCTTTAGAAAGTTTGTACACATGATTTGCATAGGATTCATGAATAAAACCAAGAGGTTGTTCAACAAACACTTCCTCTTGAATGAAACCATTTAAAAAGGCACTTTTGACATCCATTTGAAATAATTTAAAGCCTTTAAAGGAAGCAAATGCAAGTAACATTCTAATGGACTCTAATCTAGCAACTGAAGCAAAAGTCTCATCATAATCAATGCCCTCTTCCTGATTATATCCTTGAGCAACAAGTCTAGCCTTATTTCTAGTCACAAGACCATGTTCTTCAAGTTTGTTTCTAAAAACCCATTTTGTACCAATAATGGTAAGATTAGAAGGTCTAGGTACAAGTTCCCACACTTTGCTTCTTTCAAATTGATTTAATTCATCTTGCATGGCAATAATCCAAAAATCATCATTAAGAGCTTCAACATTGTTCCTAGGTTCTATATGAGACAATAATGCAAAATCATCAACAAAGTTTAAAAAGTGTCTTCTTGTTCTTACCCCTTCATTTCGATCACCAATGATTTGATCCTTTGGATGGTTGTGGACAAATTTCCATTCCTTTGGAAGATCAAACTTTGTTCCTTCTTCAAGTGAAGTAGATTCTTGACTGTCAAAGACTTCTTCAATCTCATCCTTTGATGTTGAAGGATTTTCATTTGTTTGAACAACATCTTTATTCATTGACTCCAAAGGTATTTCTTGAATTTCATCTTCAAACTCATCTCTTGGCAAATAGATGTTAGATTCATCAAAAACAACATGAATTGCTTCTTCAATAATCATAGTTCTCTTATTATACACACGATAAGCTTTTCTTATTAAAGAATAGCCAAGAAATATACCTTCGTCAGATTTCTTATCAAACTTACCAAGATTGTCTTTAACATTTAAAACAAAACGTTTACAACCAAAAACCTTGAAGTAAGAAATAGAAGGAGTTTTGTCAAACATGAGTTCATAGGGGGTTTTCTTCACAAAAGGTCTAAGAAACACTCTATTTACAATATGACAAGAGGTGTTTACAGCTTCAGCCCAAAAATACTTTGGCAAATTATTTTCACAAAGTATTGAACGAGCCATTTCATGTAAAGTACGATTTATCCTCTCAACAACACCATTTTGTTGAGGAGTTTTAGCAACAGAAAAATTGTGAGAAATCCCATTCTCATTTCACAGTTTAGTAAAGCTACTATTGCAAAATTATCTACCATTGTCACTTCTAATGGAGATAAGTTTGCATCCTATGGTGTTTTGTACTTGTTTAAAAATCTTGACAAAAGCTCCAAAAGCTTCATCTTTGCCCAACAAGAATAATACCCAAGTAAATCTAGAGAAATCATCAAGTATCACATAAGCATACAATTTTCCACCAAGACTCATTGTTCTCATAAGACCAAATAAATCCATATGTACAAGTTCAAGAGGTTTTGAGCTAGAAACTATCTTCTTAGATATAAAGGAACTCTTAACTTGCTTACCATATTGACATGCATCACAAACACGATCTTTTTCAAAATGAATGGCAGGCAATCCTCTAACATATTCATGTTTTGACAGGTTATGCAAACTATCCATGCTCACGTGTCCTAATCTACGATGCCAAAGATATGCATCATCATCTTTCAAAGCAAGACATTTAACATCCTATTCAACTAAATCATCAAAGAAGAGATCATACATATTTCCATTTCTATTACCAACAAAAACAGTTTTGTTAGAGAAATCATCAAGAATTAAACATGAATCCTTCTTGAAAATAACTTTATGACCATTATCACATAATTGACTAATACTAAGCAAATTATATTTGAGATTATCAATAAGAAGAACATTTTTAATAAAGGGAGAAGTACTTTTACCAACATTGCCAATGCCAATGATTTTCCCTTTCTTTTTGTCACCAAAAGTCACAAATCCTTCATCCTTTGGTTTAACATCATTAAGTATGGATGCATTTCCAGTAATGTGTCTTGAGCATCCACTGTCAAGAAACCATTTGTTCTCTTTTATTTTCAATTGAAGACACACCTACATCAAAGAGGTTAATAAGCCTTTTAGTACCCAAATTCTCTTGGGTCCATTGAGGTTAGTTCTTTTAACCACCCAAGTGTTTTTGGCACCATTCTCAATCTTTTTCTTCACATAACATCTAGTCACCTTGTGACCATTTTTACCACAATAGGTACAACATATTTTTGAAGAAGTTGAGACATGTGAATAATATGCATGAGATACTCTCTTATGTGCATGTGACATATTTTCATGTGAGTGAGATAAACTCTCATGTGTGTGTGAGACATCTTTATAGTTATCATCAAAACCAAGACCTCTCTTATCATAAGTGTGTCTTTGCATACCAAGTAATTTGTTCAAATTGTCCCTACCACATGTAAGTTTTTGCAAACTAGCACTTAAATCTTTCATTCTAACTTTCATGGCATCATAATCACTCATCATATCACTCAACTTCTTGTTTCTAGTAACAAGATTAGCATTAGCATTTTCAAGGAATTTCACCTTATCATTTAAACAATTAGCATTCTCATCAAGACAGATTTTTGTAGAAGTTAACAAGGCATTTTCATCCATGAGTCTAGTATTATCTAACGATAGCTTCTCTACTTGACATTTCAAGACTTTGTTTTTCTTGATAATCTTTTTCATTTCTTTATAGAGATTGGAAATGAATTCATCTTTATCAAACATGTCACAAATATCATTATCACTTTCACTATCAACTAAAGTAGGAGTTTTTAAAGCATTTACCTCATCTTCAATAGCCATGAAACAAACATTTGCATGTTCAGTTTGTTCTTCATCTTCACTTCCTTCTTGATCCCAAGTGCAAGCAAGTCCTTTCTTGTTTTTGGACTTATACTTCTTTTCTTTCTCTCTTAATTTTGGACAGTCAGCCTTGAAGTGATTTGGACTTCCGCATTCATAGCATTGCTTTGAGTTAATATTTGTGGATGTCGATGGCTTCTTTTTGAATTTGTTGAAGTGTCCCTTTTTGAACATTTTCTTGAAGTTCTTCATAACAAGAACTATTTCCTCATCATCCATTTCTTCCTCATCACTAGAAGATTCATTTTCGTTGTTCTCTTTGGCTTTGAGAGCAATTCCTCTTTTCCCTTTATCATTTAACCACTTCATCCTTATTTCATGACTGAGAAGTGATCCAATTCCTCTTTTCCCTTTAACCACTTCTTGATTTGCCTTCGGGATTTATTCAAGATTGGACTGGTATGCAAAGAGCTTTTCTAGCTAAATATTATCCTACATCTAGAACTGCAACAGTCCGAAAGGATATAAGTGGCATAAGACAACAAACTGGTGAAACATTGTATAAATATTGGGAAAGATTTAAAAGATTATGTGCTAGTTGTCCTCATCATCAATATTTTTATGAGGGTTTGATTTCTTATGACAGGATGACTATTGATGCTGCTAGTGGTGGTGCTATTTCAGATAAAACCCCATAAGCTGCATGTGAATTAATAGCTAACATGGCTGCTAATTCACAATCTTTTAACACCAAGAATGATACCGTAAGAAAGGTAAATGAAGTAGATGCATCATCATCATCATCATCATCTACACAAATTGAGCAAAGACTAGATCATTTTACTAATTTAGTTGGTCAATTAGTTGGGAAAAGAATCAATGCACTGGTAAAAGCATGTGAAATTTGTTTAGGCAATGACCATCCTATAGATTCTTGTCCTACACTATTTCAAGAGGAACAAGCCAATGCCATGGATAATTTTCAGAACCAACCTCAGAGAAGACACAATCCATTCTCCAACACATATAATGAAGGGTGGAGAGACCATCCTAACTTTAGATGGAGTAACCAAGGGGTTAGGCCACTAATGAACCCACCAGGTTTTGTTCCTAATGAACACCAAAATCCTCCTCAACCTCCTTAGAACCAACAACAGAGTATGTCTTTAAAAGATATGGTGAAATCTCTAGCTTCAAGTTCTATATCTTTTCAGAGAGATACCATGTCCTTCCAAAAGGATACAAAGTCCAGCATTCACAACTTGGAGAATCAGGTAGGACAAATGACTTCTGAGTTAGGTCAATTGAAAACACATCTTTTCAATAAACTTTCATTACAACCACTCAATCCTAGAGAGAATGCTAGTGTCGTAACATTAAGAAGTGGTAAAGTGTTGGAAGAATCCAAGAGACCAGAGGAAAATTAAGGCACGGAGAAAGCACCTATTTCAAGCCCAGCATCTTCCAACAAAGTTCCTCAAATAGGAGAATCTTCTTCTTTTATTCCCAAGGTAAGTCCTTATTTCCCTAATAGGTTAACTAAGAACAAGAAAGATGAGAAAGAAAAAGATGTTATGGAAATCTTCAAGAAAGTTGAAGTCAACATTCCTCTTTTGGATGCAATAAAACAGATTCCTCGTTATGCTAAGTTCCTAAAAGAACTTTGTACCAACAAGAAGAAGCTTAAAGGTAACGAGAGAATTAGTGTAGGGGAATGTGTGTCTGTTGTTCTCCAACAGAAACTTCTTCCAAAGCAGAAAGATCCAGGTATGTTCGCTATCCCTTGTACAATTGGTGATAAGGTAGTCTCAGGTTGTATGCTAGATTTAGGAGCCTCTATTAATGTCATGCCTTATACAATCTATAACTCTTTAAATTTTGGACCAATGAAGCCTACTAGAATTGTTATTCAGTTAGCTGATAGGTCTGTGGCTTATCCAGAAGGAGTAATAGAAAATGTATTGGTTAAAATGACTTAGTATTCCCTGCAGATTTCTACATTTTGAAAACTGAGGATAGCCAAAATACTTGTTCATCACAGTCACCTATTCTGTTAGGTAGACCATTTCTAAAAACTACTAGAACTAAGATTGATGTTAATGAAGGTACTTTATCAATAGAATTTGATGGTGATAAAATTTCGTTTAACATATTTGATGCCATGAAGTACCCTTCTGATGAATGTTCTATAGTTTCTGCTGTGGATATTATAGATCCACTTATTGAAGATATTTTTTATTTGACCTATACTGAAATGATGCAATCCAATATGAACTTGAGCATAGATGAAAATGTTCTTGACACTTTATCTGTAGAATATGACAATGAACTCAAACAAGCTGTCAAGGATTTATCTGCATGTCCTGTTAGTAATTCTAAAATTGTATTACCGAGCTCACATGATAAAATCTTACCATATCTTGTTTGTCCCCCGTCACTTGAGCTTAAAACTTTACCTTCTCATTTGAAATATGCATATTTGAGTGAAGGTAATGCTTTACCTGTTATTATTGCTAACAATCTCTCATCTTCCCAAGAAGAGAGATTAGTTTCTGTGCTTAGGGACAACAAGACTGCCATCGGCTGGACTCTAGCTGACATTAAAGGTATTAGCCCATTAACATGCATGCACCGTATATTGTTAGATGATGGAGCTAAACCAACCAGAGAGTCACAAAAGAGACTAAACCCGCCTATGATGGTAATAGTAAAAGCTGAAATTCTAAAACTTCTTGATGCTGGTGTCATTTACCCAATCACAGATTCACATTGGGTAAGTCCTGTACATGTTGTTTCAAAGAAAAGTGGAATAACTATTGTCAAAAGCTCTGAAGGTGAGAAAGTTCCTACTAGAGTGCAAAACGGTTGGAGAGTCTGCATAGACTATCGAAAACTTAATGCATCAACTAGGAAAGACCATTTTCCCCTTCATTTCATGGATCAAATGTTAGAACGTCCATCTGGTCATTCTCATTATTGTTTCCTTGATGGTTATTCTGGTTATTTTCAGATTGCCATTGCCCCGGAGGACCAAGGTAAGACTACTTTTACATGTCCATTTGGTACTTATGCTTATAGAAGAATGTCTTTTGGTTTATGCAATGCACTTGCTACTTTTCAAAGATGCATGATGTCCTTATTTTCTGATTTTGTCACGAATATCATTGAAATTTTCATGGATGATTTTACTGTCTATGGAAATTCATTTGATTCATGTTTAGAAAATTTGGAACTTGTGCTTAAACGGTGTGTTGAAACTAACCTTGTTCTCAATTATGAAAAGTGTCATTTTATGGTAGAACAAGGAATTGTTTTAGGGCATGTAGTTTCACAAAAAGGACTGGCTATTGACAAAGCCAAGATTGATGTGATTAAGTCTATTCCTTATCCTTCTACGGTAAGAGAGGTAAGATCTTTCTTAGGCCATGCTGGATTCTATAAAAGGTTTATTAAGGATTTCTCTAAAACTGTTCAACCTTTATGCAAGTTATTACAAAAAGAACGTAAATTCAATTTTGATGAAGGTTGTAAACAAGCATTTAAATTGTTGAAAGAGAAATTGATTTCATCACCTATCATTCAACCCCTTAATTGGAATTTTCCTTTTGAAATAATGTGTGATGCTAATGACAAAACAGTTGGAGCTATTCTAGGTCAGAAAATAGATAAAGTTCCTCATGTGATATATTATGCATCTAAATTACTTGATGATGCCCAATGCAATTATACCACAACTGAGAAGGAACTCAACTCTGCTATTTTTGCTCTAGAAAAATTTAGATCTTATTGTTGGGAATAAAAGTAATTGTTTATTCAGATCATGCAGCTCTAAAGTACTTGTTAAAGAAGAAAGAGTCTAAACCAAGACTATTGAGATGAATTCTCTTACTCCAGGAATTTGACCTTGAAATCCGAGATAAGAAGGGAATAGAGAATCTTGTTGCTGATCATTTGAGTCGACTCACATATGAAGGGGAAGTATCTCCTATCTCTGATTTATTTCCTGATGAGCATCTTTATGCATTGCATGGAATTATACCTTGGTATGTTGATATGGTTAATTATATTGTAACCAAAGTATTTCCAAATCATTTATCTAAGCCTTAAAAGGATAAAATTAGAAATGACTCAAAACACTACATTTGGGATGATCCCTACCTATTCAAAAGCTGCGCAAACAATGTCATACGCAGATGTGTTCCAAATAACGAAATTCAATCCATATTGAATTTTTGTCATACTTTTGAATGTGGAGGTCATTTTGGACCAAAACGAACTGCTAGAAAAATTCTGGAAAGTGGATTTTATTGGCCTACTCTTAACAAAGATGCATATTACTTTGTTAAATCCTGCAATGAATGTCAAAGAGTTGGTCATATATCCAAGAAAGATGAAATGCCTTTGAAGACTATATTAGTTTGTGAACTTTTTGATGTATGGGGCATTGATTTCATGGGACCTTTTCCTTTATCTTTTGGAAATACTTACATCTTACTTGCAGTGGATTATGTATCCAAATGGATTGAAGCTAAGGCTACTCGAACAAATGATTCTAAAGCAGTTGTGACATTTATCAAGGACAATATATTTCATAGATTTGGAATACCAAAGGCCATCATCAGTGACAGAGGTACGCATTTTTGCAACAAGGTAGTAGAAACTCTGTTTAAAAAATATCATGTTTCTCATAAAGTTTCTACTGCCTATCATCCTCAAACAAATGAACTTGCTGAAATCTCTAACAGAGAAATTAAGTATATTCTAGCTAAAGTAGTCAATCATAATAGGAAAGACTGGAGCCTTAGATTGGGAGATGCTCTTTAGGCATATAGAACTGCATTCAAAACCCCTATTGATATGTCACCATTTAGGTTGGTTTATGGTAAAGCCTGCCATCTACCTGTTGAATTAGAACATAAGGCATTTTGGGCCATTAAACAATGTCATCTTAATCTTGATGATGCACAATCTAATCGAAAATTACAAATTCAAGAATTAGAAGAGATTAGAAATGATGCATATTTTAATTCTTGGATTACAAAAGAAAAGATGAAATATTACCATGACAAAAATCTTTCAAGGAAAAATTTCAATATTGGTGATAAGGTTCTACTCTATAATTCTCGTCTGAGACTATTTCCAAGAAAGCTAAAGTCAAGGTGGATTAGGCCATTTGTTATCATTAATATCTTTAATCACGGGTCAGTGGAGGTAAAAAGTCTTCAAACGAGCAAAATTTTTAAAGTGAACGGTCATCTCATGAAACCTTTTCATGAAGGATTTGTCGAACAAATTATCGATTCCATTGCTTTTGAAGATCCACCACCAGAAAGGAATTGAAATATGTGCTCGTCGAGTCTGTGACGTTAAACAAGGGCGGTATGTGGGAGGCAACCCATTGCTTTCTTATATACTTTTGAATTGTTTGATTTTCCTTTTTCACTTTTTAGCTTGCAGGCCTAGCATAAATTGTTGAATACGCGTCTTCTCGGATACTGAAAGATGGCGTATTTAAGTTAATTAAATGTCCAACATTGATTAAACACGGCTTTAAATAACCTGCTTAATTGTTGAAAGAATCACCAAACAATTTATGCTAATTTCCTTTCAAGAGTAAATTCCATCTGCAAGGTATTTATTTCCTTTTTACATTTTAGTTTGTCTTTCCATCCCTTATTTCTTTCTATCTCTTTGTTACATAATGGATGATTCAATAATGAAAATGAGAAGATATTATCCATTGCTCCCTATTAATTATTTGAGAAAAATCTATCTGATGAGATTGGAGCGTATGAAATTACTAGTATCCATTGGAATGCCTGAGGATATTAGGTGGATAATTGAAGCTAAGGTCCGAATTAGTGGTGAACATCCAACTTTTCCCAAACGTCCACCTGGGTTGGGGAAGAGTAGTTATGCAAAGAAATGGAGAGGTAAAAGAATGAGAGTCTGTTATAAATATGCTAGATGGAACTGTGATGCCAGTTGTCGTTCACTTGGGTATTTATCTGATAATCGGGAAGACAAAATTGCTTTAATTAAGAATTTACTGAGTAAAGAGTCATTAGATGATATCAAACTTACTCTTGATTCGCATTCTAGTGGATACGTTCAAATGGAAATTCTCGGGTTATGGAAACAATTCAAAATTGAACAACTCCAGTACAGTCTTCGGTATTTGAATTTAAACGATCCCGTTTGCCAGTTTTTAAGAAAGCTAGATGAGCAGCATACCCCCGACTCATAGAAAGTGTTTGAAACCGTTACTGGATGTAAAACCAGAGGACGATGTGAGCCACAATCACAACTACTTGTTTTTATTTGTTTCTTCCTTGATCTGTTTTATTTGTTTGTTTTCTTTTTAGTGTGTAACAGAATCACTTTTGAAGTCGTTACTATGGAAGGTCCATCAATCATAAGTCTAACAAACATTGCAGTGTTTGGAGGAACAACTATGGGTGCTACTGTTCCGCATCTAACTGCTACTATCCAATTGGGAAAAGTACTAGCTCATCGAAAGATCGATCTAGTATATGGAGGAGGAAATGCTGGATTAATTGGAGAGGTTGCTCGAGCACACCAGTCATACCAAACACTTGTTTAGATTGAAACAAATCAGCCAAACAAAATTCTCATTCCTCTGAAACAAATATATGGCAAAACAATTGGACATGAGGTACAAACAAAATCATTTTATGAACGCATGACACTCATGTTGCATAACTGTGATACTTTCATAGTCATACCAGGAGGATATGAGGTATTAGAATGCTTGTTCAATTTAGCATGACACTGCACACTAAACCAATTGGTCTTTTAAATGTTGATCACTACTTTGATGGTTTGTTAGCATTTCTTGACATAGCTGTTACACAAAAGCTTCTAGCTCGAGTAGTACGAAGAATAATTATATCTGCACCCACAACCAAGGAGCTATTGGATGAATTAGTAACTTTTGTACCAGAAACAGATCCAGAAGTACCTCCCATTAGTTGGTCAATTTCTGGTAACAAGCGAAAAAGAGATTCAGTGGATTTAGAGTTAAAGTTGTAAGTTTTTCTTTTTAAATAAATGTGTGTTATTTTCTGTTTTATTAAAAGTTGTGGAATAATGTTGTTGTTTTTAAAACTTTGTGTGTTTTTACATTGAGGACAATGTAATTCCCAAGTGTGGGGGGTGGTTTGAGTAAAGAGTCAAGTGAGTAATCTCATTTGATTCTTAATCCACACCTTTAAAAACATTGTTTTTAATAACTTGTTATTTTAAGATGTTAGGTAATTTTGTGTTAAATTTTTCAATCCTTTTATAATTGTACCCCTTTTTGTTAAAGATAAATTTTCGTAAATCAATTGAATATCTTAACAATTTGACAAAAATATTCTTATTTAACTAATGTGGCTAAATCTTTTATGTTATGCAACCCAGAGTTAAAAACATTAGTAATGTGATTTGATGATAATGTAAGTTTACTATGTGTTTTAGTACATTTAAGGTCACTTTCTACATACTAGAACTTGTTCTTTCACATGCTTGAGATGAAATTTAATTAAGATCTTGGTTGATTTGGGGATGACATAAGGCCTTATTTGATAGTTTGAGCTTTTCTGAACAAACCATACTTATATATATCCCTCGATCCTACTTTGAGCCAACATGTATGAATGGTTTCATTACCATTTAATTTCATTGATAAATAGCCTCGTTTATTACTTTTCTATCCAGATACTTTATTGAGAATGTATTAAACATGTGTTAATCTGTATCGAAAAGTTATGAACACTGTTGATAAAGGATTATGAGATATTGTCAAAAAAAAAATCGAAAGGTATAAAGCTCGTTTCTTTGATCTCTTCAAAAAAAAAACAAAAAAAGAGAAAAAGAAGAGAAAGAAAAAAAAGAAAAAAAAAGACATGTGGAGAAGTAGGGAAATTAGGCCACCAACTAAATTTTCAAGACTTTGGGGTGCAAAATGACCATTTTTCCCCTGATTTTTGTGGCTATAAATAGAAAGCTTATTTTTATGATTTAAACACCAATTTAGCTCCAATCTTCTCCATTTATTTTGCAATTTCTTTCTTTTATTATTGTCTTCATATTAGTATATTTTTCAGATTTTTTAGAATAATATTTCAAGGCTTTTTGTAATAATATAGTAAAGAAATTCTATCCGGATAATTTCAATATTTTCGGGGAGTTTATCTAAATTTTCTTTCTAATGTTTATAAATTTCATCTTATATTTATTAAATATGTATTGTGAGTAATTTTTCTTTTGTTAGCAAGGATATGTGTTAAGTTATTAATAAATGGGATTATGAGATAATTTTCTTTGTACTTAATTTCTATTTGGATTTATTTAACTGAACTTATGGTCGGTTTACCCGCCTAGTCTTTATTTATTTTCCTTTATGCACTTTAAATATCGCAAATGGATGGTTGAGCCACCTATTATTTTAATTGACTTTCATGTCTTTTATTTTTTGTATTATGGAAGGCCGAGCCTTCTAACTAGTTTAATATACTTTTATGTCTTTAATTCTTTTTTTTATGGAAGGCCGAGCCTCCATACTTTTAGTTTAATTTATTTAAATGGCCGGTTGAACCGCCTAATTTCTTTAGTTAATATAAATCCAATATTTCTTTATGTGTGTGTATTTATTCAATATAGTTATATATATTAATTAAGTATTTATATAATTCCTGTTTTAACCAATATAATTGTGTGAATTAATTGGATTGACAATCTAGTTAATGAATGTGATTATATAGCTAGTATTATTAATCTTGTATTAATGATTCAAGTAGCATCTACTAGTTTAATTGAGTTGCAGCTCTTGACTGAATTAAATTAGTAGCGGAATTATATAATTTAAATTGTATATAATTAAGTTGATTGTTATATACAATTTAATGTTAGTGATGCCTTATTTGTTTAATGCAATTTGATTGAGCATCCTATATACGCTGGTTGGTAGTGGTGTTTAACTAAATTAGAGATTAATCTGTCTGAGCTGATCGGGATTAATCTATTTTGTAAAGATAGGAATCTGTCTGAGCTAATCGGGATTCTAAAACCAACTATTTAATAATGTATTTTTCTATGATTAATCCCATGAAAAATATAACTTGATACTAGTTCCTTGCTAACACTTTTGATATCATTTTTATTCCAAATTTCGTTTTAATTCTATTTACAAAATCCAAAACCTCAAAAATATTTATTGTAATTGTTTTCATTACCTTATTCTCAAAATTCCAAAACCCCTAAAACCTTTTCCGATTGACGATTTTAATTTCAGAGTTAACAAATCTATGTGGATTCGATCCCTATTTTCCCTATCTACATAGGAATTGTTAGGTTTAAATTTGAGAGCCATACAACAGGCTTCGTCAAGAACTTTAAATAAAATAATTCACAAATTAATTAAAAATCAATGGATAGAAAAAGATTAGCAAAGACTTTATATTTCGGTTTTATTTATTCGAGATTAATCATTGATAAAAAAAATCTATTTGGATAATGACTTAGAATTCTGCGTATCGCCGCAAATTTCGATTCCTGTAAAGTTAGGTTAATTCCTAAGAAACACGACAAATTAACTTTAACCTAATTAAACTAAATTACCGAATCTCTTGCATATTAATTAAATGGTCGATTAAAATCATGTAATTCATTTCAAACAATTCTCTATTAATTAATCAAACATCAATTCAAATTAATCAATAGTTAACTATTTTTGGTTACCTAAAACCGATTCTTCATAACCCTAGTTAATCAACTATGTAAAAAAATTAAGATGGTCAATAATAATTGAGATACCACAATTGATAAGATAAAACCAAGAATTGTTCAAATACTCAAATAGAAATAATGATTCATTAAAACGGTCGGATTTTTAATTAAAAAACAAAAATTTATATATTCCTGAATAAAGTAAACCTAGTACATGTCCTTGCCAACTATAAACGTTTACTCACAATCCATAAAAGAAAACATCATAAAAAGATTAAGGGAAAGAGAGAAACTCATTAGTCGGAAATCCGATTTCCCGAGAAGCTCCAACCCTTGATCTTCTACAAAGCTCGGGAACAAAGTATCTAAGGTGCTTGACCCTCGAAACTAAACTATTAAGCCCTATAAATAGTTAGAAAAGGTCCTAGGGTTAGTTACATAAGAGTCCTAATTCAAAACTACTCAAAAACTTTCAAAAATCTTCAATTCGGAGAGTGGACGTGCGTGCTATCAAAAGTGGATGCGTGAGACTATCATAAACGTCCAAGTGGATGCGTGAGGCTCCAAAACTACTGAGAATGGACATGTGGATGAATAGGGATGCGTCCACTTCTTCAAGTGTGCGTCCAATTGGTTTCTGAGGAGCGTCCACTCCATTTTGCCTGCAAAACAAGGATAAAAGTTTCAAGAACCAATTTAAGCACATAAACACACAATTAGGTAATTTTATCTCAATAAACAACACATTAAACTCCTAAAAACCAATCTAATTATGGTTCAATCAAATTCCCCCACACTAAACATTTGCTTGTCCTCAAGCAAAATAACAACATAAAGAAACAAAATCAAAATTTAAATGCCTCAAACAAAATCAAACAATCTCAAGAACTTCAATACATTTGCACCAAATTCTCTCCAATAATCCTCAAAGTCATCCATCAACTCTACTTTTAATACAAATTGTGCATGTGTGATAGATCATCACTATGGATTCATTGTAAATAGTTAATCATATTTGAAAAAACCTAAGAGGGGGGGTGAATTAGGTTTTAACCGATTTTTCCTCTTTTAAAATAAACAGGCTTTCTAAGATAACAAATATCAAACACTTGGTGATCAAACAAAGTATGAAATGATGAGTTCAAGAAAAGAAGGCAAATAACACAAAGTTTTATAGTGGTTCGGTTTATCCAACAAAACCTAATCCACTACCTTGAGCTATCTACTCAAGGATTTCACAAAACCTTTCACTAATATAGTAAGAGAGAATACAATAGAGGCTCACCCAATTCCCTTAGGGTTTTACAACACAAACCTCTTAACTAACTAAGGTTCACTCAACACTTTGAGTTTTACAATATAACCTTGTTTACACACCTATCTCTATTACAACAATTAATGAAAAAGATACTCTAAATACAATCACAATTTTCTATGATTCAAGGCTCACTCTAACCCTTAGAGTTTTAAACTCAATGCAACCTTGAAAAAATCAATCAATATATGAATAAGAAGAGTTTGATATATGAAATCACCTTAATGTGAAGATATATCAATATAAAGCATAAATACCTCTTTGAGTAATATTTTCTTGTAAGTTGCTCAAGAACCCCAATGATTTTGTATGAATCTCACTTTGATGGATTTCACAATATGAATGTTATGTTTTGGTTTGAAAATAATCTCTAGAGGTTCTATGAAGTGTTAGGATCAGATTTTTACTCAAAAAGTAGTGTTTTTGAATTTTATAAACGATTGGGTATTTATATGTATGCACCAACGGTCATAAAAATGGCTGTTTGAATCCCACTCAAGAAAAGTGCGGTCGACCGCAAATCAGGAGGGTCGTCCGCACCATCATCCACAAATGTTCCAGAGAACTTTGGACAACCTGCGGACGATGAGCTCAGAAGTCCGGTCGACTGCTACATCATCCGCAAGTGTTCCAGAGAGTTCTGGACATACAGCGGACGATACTCTGAGAAGTCTGGTCGACCGCATGATCTGTGGTCGTCCACACTTTTGTCAGGTCGACCACACATGCATTAAAACTATGCAGAACAAGTTTCCAAACAACTCCAAGAGTTTGCAAAATATATTTTATGAATTTTGAAGTATGTGCATGTATTTTGAAAATCATTTCAAATACCCAACTCATGTTTTATCTAAATGAAATGCATGTTGAAAATCACTTCACTTTTATTGAGCAACCTATAGAACTTATTACTCAAAGGGGTAGGCCTAGAGATATCTAAAGATAAATAAAGAAATAATATGACACCTCTCGATCCTATCTAATCCAGAAACGCTTATCTTCAATGCTTGACATCAAAAGCTCTTTCCTGAAGATTTGAAACTTCGATCTTGCATGGATTAAATCATGAATCCAAAAACTCTATCACTTGTACAAATAAGACATTAGTCCTCATCAATGTTTGTCATTAATCAAAATTAAGACATTAAAAGCTTTAGGGCTTTCAATATTTAACATGACCAAAAACTTTGAACACCAATCAAAATCCATTTAAGGGTTAAAAACCGTACACAAATAACAAGAACAAATTCAATCAAGCCACAATCAACTCAAACACATTATAGTCATATGATAAGTAATGTCCACACTACCATAGGCTTGTAATCTCACACATCTCTACACTAATGGAAAGAATAAGGTCGACTTGAGTCAAATTGGACTTGAGGCATGTAACGTTATGCTTGGGATTTGGTTAACAAAGAAAGGTAAGGAAAACAAAATAGTCAAGAGAATTACACAAAAGGATAAAAGAATTTGAAACCAAAGTTCTTCAATTGACACTTCTCCTTATTTATATTCAACCATATCAACCAACTCAGATGTATTTTGGACACTTGGAACTCTGTTTCTTTTTTTTTTCTTCTCATATATATATATAGAGAGAGAGAATAACAGTAGCTTAAAAGTCTTAAATATATCAAAATAAAATCTTTAATTAGTCTGATATATCTATCTATTCTTAGAAGAGTCTAAACTTACTACAACTTTAGGAAAATTCAAATTCATATATCGATTCTAAAATCATAAGTTTCTAAAAATCATCATTATTAGATTCAAACTCTAAATTTATGTTTTTATCTTCTTTTACATGTTTAGAATCATAGCCATCTACATCTTGCTCTTCCTCATCGTCATTTTCCACTTAAGGAGTTGAAATGTTTCTTGTAGATTTTGATTGCAATCTAGTAGGTTTTGATGATTATCAAACACAAGAAACACTTGATACTTCTACACCCCAAGTCAATTCATCTTCTGTCTCATCTAACGATTCATTACTATCATATATGTCATGTAATAGAATATGATCAATAATATTCTTCATATCATCTATCTCTTTGAACTTTTGGTTCTACTTCACATCAACTAGATCATTAATTGTTTTTGCTTTTGTTTATCCCTCCTATATGTGTGAATCTGCAAAATTGATTAGTATATTTAATATTTATTTCAAAGGGAGTCTAATTTCTAAACATGATTTCTAAATCTAGCACTCCCTCATGTTTTACAGCATCATTTATGAAGTGAAATGTCCAAAATACCCTTACCCTAAAATACCCACTCATTTCTCCCTTTTTCTCCCAACCGATTTTCCCCCCTTATTCTCTGTTTCATTTTTCCTTTCTTCCCCAAGTTCCCCTATCCCCTCTCTGTTTTGGCCGAAATTCCCCCATCCCTCTCTCCCACCCTTTGGTTCAAATCAAGAGGCATTTTTCCAGCTTCTTCTGCATCTACTTTGTAAGGTTAGCATTTATCTTCATCTCAATTTAATCCCAAAATTGTGTTATATGCTGAAAATGTTTCATAGAATTGAATTTGAAATTAAGATAAAATTGGTGTATCTTCGAATTTAATTAGAAAATAGTGTTTATTATATTTGAAAATTAATAAATGACTAAAATTAGGAATCAAATTATACGTGTTAGAATAAATATTGTTGTACTTAATTAGAGGCGAAAGTATGGTTTATTTTATTTGTTAATTATAATTTAACTAAGATTGAAATTGTCAATTACATAAAAGTAGAATTATGGCTGGTAGAGATAAAAGTAACAGGTCTGATATCGGTCATTGTGACGAGGAACCTAGGATTTATCGGCGCAGGCATCATCGTATAGCGGAGTGGGTTGGTTTGGCTCTCGACCAGCTTACCCCACCCCCGGGTTGTAGATCACCTTTTCCCCCAGACACAGAGTCCAGTCATAGATGTCCACCCCCGGACTTTAGTTTACCCACGCCTCCGGACAGAGACTCTAGTTGCAAGTTTCCATGGCCACCATCGATTCAAGAGGGGTCGGGAGTTGCGGACATTCATTTTTACCGGACTGATAGTGGAACGTATACACCTATTCCTATGATGGCTGATTCGAGTGCGCCTTCTCGTATTGTCGATGACGGTACATAGATGAGGACATTGCCACGCAGTCCAAGCCGATCGATCATCAGGATCATACTAGTATATCTAGTGTTACTGAGCCAGTTAGCGACACCATTAGAGTTCAAGATCTCGATGAGTGGGAGTTGATGGATTCTGCACCTAGAGGCCCATGGGACGCGTCATTGTTGGATGGTTACTACAGCCACATTGCCTCGTTTATATAAGAGGGACAGATATTATAAGTTAATTTATTTTTTCATATACATTTTTTAAATAATTTAACATTAATTTTTTTTAGGAGCGTGAAGTTCTTGTTTGTCATATCCAGAGCACCTGATGCTCTCATTGGGAGATGCCTACTGTACCACTCGCTAGATCGATTGTGGAGGAGTTAGGACTTGGCCATTTACCTTAGTGCATTTTTTCTCATTTGAACATGCCTTTTCTGTCCGCATTTGTGGAGCGATGGCAGCCTGAGACTAGTAGTTTTGACATGCCATTCGAGGAGATGACGATTACCTTCCACGACGCTTGTTTGATTCTTGGTGTGCCTGTTACCGATACTCGTGTGACCCAGGTAGAGACATGGGATTTTATACTTAGATGGTTGAGAGACCACCTATATCTAGATCACAGTGTCCTAGATAAGGTTTGGATAAACGGATGAGTCTGGTATGTTTGGCTAGAAAATGCATTTAGGAAGTAGAATGTGAGCCCTGGAAATTTGGCCGTAGCCCACATTTGTTATGTTCTTGGAAAGGCATTATTCACGAACAAGTCGTATGACAAGCTTACTGGTCACTTACTTCCATTGCTCACCGACCCATCAGCTATCTCTAATTATGCTTGAGGCACTGTTACACTCGTTTTTTTATATCTACAACTTGGTATGACGAGTAGGTTCAAGTGCCATCAATTTGCAAGATGCCTTACACTACTGAAGGTATGTTTTATTTTATTTCATGTAAGTAATAATTTAAAAATGATGTCGTTGATTTGTTAATTTTTTGTTGCATAGTGCTGGATATATGAGTACTTTTTGATATTTCGTCCAGGGGACCCTGCACAATCTTGGTCAGACATGCCATGTGCTCTTAGGTGGAGGCCTTATTTATCTAGGCCTCATTTTACAGCTTGTTGATGTCCGTAAGGATATACGTAAGAATGGTTGTGAAAGCCATTCATCACACAGTCACCACGAGCCATCACTCGATTGAACCCTTTCAGCTACAATTTGTAATCAAATTTTTTAGTATATGTGAATATCCTCATTGATTTGCGCCTTTTTTGAGGACATTTAGTAATTACCGAAACGCTCACAATATAGCAACTATACGCTTGGACTTCCCGATAGTGAAGAATGTGTTGTTCTGCTGTCCTATTTCTTTGGCCCATTCAATAAGCTCATTTCAACCATGAAGAACATTATTGGTAGTAAAAACACATCGTAAATCAATGAGATCTTGTATTATCTCAAATGGATCCTACAAAAAAAATTTAATAGAAATCATAACTATTATATTTAAAAATATATTTTGTATAAAAAAATTCTGAAATAGGAAGAAAAAGCCATGGAACAAGTCCTAGGATGCAGTTCTTGAAGCCACGGGTGGTAGCATAATATGCGGCCCTGTGAGCCACGCATGGTGCTAGTACCCACGGCTCCAAGAGCCATGTCCAAGGCCATGATGCGCGGCCATGATAGCCACATGTTAAGTTTTGTGACGTGACTCTTCTACCCGCACGTCTATCATAGTTTATGGCCCAAATAGCCGTTTGTGCACGTCGGGTTCCATGAATTTAACCATATCTTCAAATTTAAGGGACCAAATACATACAATGTAATCATTTATTTAACTTAGAAACTTTAAAATAGTAGCTTACTGGTTTATTTGGATCGCAATATTCATTTTCATCATCCATTTGTTGAGTAAGTTGAAAGATGTGTTTGTTGAGTACACTAATAAGGGGAGAGAAAGTAGGGGAATATGTTTAAAAATAGATGTAGAAATGTATTATTTACTGCAAGACCTGTTTAATGGGTCCAAATTGATTTTGTTTTTAATATACAAGGGCATTTATGTCATATGCATTTTTGTATGTATTTTCTAATTTGACATTATTTCGTATTTTTAATTTAATGTATTAATTGTGGTATGAAAAATATGTACTAAAAATATATTTATATTAAGATTTTATATATGTATTAAGAATAAGATTAAAAAAATATGTGCGGCTTCTAGAGCCATGTCCCAAAACATGGCGTATGACTTCTAGAACCACATCCCAAAGCATGGTGTATGAGTGTTGGAGCCACATCTCAAAGCATGAGGTATGAGTGCTGGAGTCACGTCCCAAAGGATGACGTATGACTTCTAGAGCCACGCATTGAGGTAAGATCCGCAGCCCTGATAGCCACTCGTCATGACTTGGGATGTGGCCAGGGTAGCCACACGTCTATCACGTGTGGCCAAAATCTCCACTCGGCCACGTCCAATTAATGAAATAAGAGCATTTATGACATTTTACGCTTTAATGGGTGCTGTAAAAAATGAAATGGGTGTTGGATTTAATACATCCCTTTCTAAATAATTCAATAATAAGAATAGGTGGAAAACCTACATGCTAAAAAGTACTTCAATTACATGCTCAACCAGAAGCACTACATGCCAAACTTAATATTTTGATTGCTTGTTTTGTAAGTTTGGTGTTGAACTCTTATACTGTAAATTCCACCATTCAACTAAAATTAATTAGAAATAAGATTGTTATACTCAATATAAAAAATAGAATATAAATAACAAAGTTAATAAAGTAAAAACCTGAAAATATAAAAAATAAAAAATATAATTAATCTATATGCAAGCATATAATTATGATATTACTTTTTTACCAAACTCTATGTTTGGATTATCATAAAAGAACTCTGGATTTAAAAAGTGTCCAACTATTTGCAAAGGATGATATGGTTGACATCCCTATCTTTCATAAATAATTTTAAAAATTTCCTTGTACTTCCCTTTATTTTCATCAAAATCTTTTATAATGGCTTCCTTAGTTCCATCCATAGCCTCATATATGTCTCATGGCTGATTTCCTTTCATTGTCTACAAGTCAAAGAACTTGAACAAGAGGACTTTCATTTTATGTGTAAAAACCACATCATTCCAAAATGAAGACATTGGAATAGTTTCAATAGCCCTTTTGGCCTTCTAATTTTTTGTCCATTTACTTGACATTCATTCTTGAAATGTAAATATAGTTCTTAAATTCACCTTTTACTTATAAAAAGTTTTTAGTGCGAGATAAGATGTGCAAAAACGAATTTTGCCAGGTCTGACCAGATCTCTTTGCTTCTTGAGTTGCCTCATGATCGTCAAAATAGTAGTGTGGTTTTATATGAAACTGATGAGTGCAATTGCCTTCTCTCAAGTCTTATGAACTTGAGCAATCTTGTCAATATCATCTAGAATAAGGTCAATGTAGTGTGTTGCACAAGGTGTCCAATAGAGATGTAGTCCTTTTGCTTATAACAACTTTCTATTTCAAAGAAAACCATTTTTAATTTGTGAATTTACTATTATTTTTTTTATAACTTATAAATTAATTTACAAATGAAATAATATCTAAGAGTTAAAAAAGAAAGAATAATTACTAATCATGAAAAAGTTAGTGTTGTTGTTCATGATAACTTGGGTAACATTGATCTCTCCTATTTGCTCCACAAAGAATCCAACTCAAACATTTTCTCACCATTTTTATATAGGCTGGACATAAAATATGTATAAAGATATAAACTGTCCAAAATATAAAATAACATATGTAATATTTAATACTTTCAATAATATGAAACAAGCACACTATTAGAGTTGTACTATCTGATTCTTTTGAAAATCAAACTCCTTAATTATTGTATCATTATAATTTTCTTATGCCACCTCTCATTCAATATAGACAACATAAATTTGTCAAAAACTCTTCTTCTATCTAGTTACAGAGAGTTGTTTTAACAAATTTCATTGCCGAAAAGCTTGTTATGTTATTGCTATAGAAACATAAAAAGTCAAAACGAGGCAAATCAACTTGTTAACCATTTCCTATTTATTAGAAACATTTCTAGCTTCATCAATCAAAATATAGAATTTTGTATTCCCAATTTCTTCACGAATTTTGAATCTTATTTTGTTGACAAGAATATTCAAAACATCTTTTTGAATGTCGAACAAAATATACTTTTCATTCTTTAGAGTTTTCTCTAAGATAACATTACCTATATTCTTATTCATTCTTCCATAAATGTTATCATTTCCAAAAAAAAAAAATTCTACTATTAGTAGAAAAAGATGAAGATTCATCATTCCCTCTAAATGCACACGCTTGTAAAATGAGTCATCCAATACTTTCAATAGTTATTGTAAGCCTCAATATGCTTTTCTATTTTTCTTCTAAAATTAATGTATTCAGCACTTTATCAATATCACAGGATATATTTATCGAATCATGAATAGGATTTGTAGCAACTATGTGATGAAGTAGGACAACATACATGCATAAAAAATGCACTTATCCCCATCATTAACTCACTTCCCAAATATGTTATTGTAAATGTTGGATTTCAAGCATGTTGATTTTCAAAAAAGAAGTATGGAAAGCAAAAAGTATCATCCTTTGTAGGAGAGTCTCTAATCAAGTTAAACTAATGATTTTGGAATTAACGGTTTTTTTGTCCGAATTTGGTTGATGCTCACTTTTAATAGATTGATAAGAGCTCATATTAATATAAGCTCGTCTAATTTTGTCCTTTTGATTAACAAGATATTTTCATATCGAAGTATATAATGCAGGGTCATGTTCAACATAATTCATGCCAATATCAATTATAGAAAATTTATAAAAGTGGTAAAATGTATAATAATTAAATAATGAGTAATTGGCCACTTTGTACCAAAGGTATTTATATTTTTTCAACTTAGTACCAAATCTTTAATTTTAGTAATTTTGATCATGAAGGTAAGTACATTTGGATGATTTCATCAACTTGGCTAGAATTAAGTTAAATTATGGCGGGTACAAAAAAACTTCTAAATTAGTAATTATTACACGAGCATATTGAGAATTTCGCATTATTCCTCAATTAACCCTTCCAAATCCACTCCATTTTCCCACCCTATTTCTCTGCAACTTTCTCTCATTCCCTCGCAGAGATTCTAAGACATTTTCCAAACCTAATATGGCCTCACTCTCATTTTCTTCCTCTGTCTCCACTACTTCGGCGATTTCCCTCACTTTCTTCCCTAAGCAGTAGGAAGCATTACAGATCAGTCCTCGCAATTCATCCAAGATCCATGAGATCTTTATGCTGGAACTCAACTCCAATATGATCGAAGGAAAAATTGTTTTGTGGGTTAAATCAAAAGGCGATGTTTTGTCGAAAGGGGATTATGTCGTTGTTTTGGAGTCCGATAAAACTGATATGGATGTTGAAACCTTTTATGATGGAATTTTGTCTGCCATTGTTGTTGGAGAAAGGAAAACATGAAAAAGTAAACTTGTGTGAAGATTCAACAATAATTTTTTGCAATGATTAAGGTTCTGTAAATCAAGTTTCTGATAGCAACAAATTGTCATTAGGACAAAATATACTGAGGAGATTTTTGAGGATTTGTTTTGATGTTTTTTCTTGTAATTGATTGATATGTAAATATATTATAGACATTGTAGGATATTTTGGATTATGTAGTTTTTGGTAATAGACATATCCTTCATAAAGGATACTATTTAAACTATATATATATATATATATATATATATATATATCTTCAGAGAACAGAGAATACTATGCTCTTTTTAGCATCAATTGAAAATTCTACAAATCGGTTCCTGTTGGCGCCCCAATTAGGTTTTTAGCTGAAATTGAGGAGGAAATTGCTAAAGTCCAATGATCTCAAGGTTTTGCTCTTGCCACCAATAGGTATCCTTCAATTTGGAACCTAACATCATATTGCCTAGATTTATAACCCAACATGGGAAACAATATATGAAAAATGACTTTCAATAGAGGTTTTCAATAGCAAGCGACAGTGAAAGGATTTAAGGATTCTGAATATTGGAAAGGAGGACAATGCTATGACACTTAAAAAAGAAAAACTATTTGGGATAACTTGGGATTAATAAAAAAAAAAAGTTGGGCATGGGCTAATCTATAAACCTCTTAAATTTTTAATTACATAATTTTTTTTCTTAAGGTTGCGCTACAACCCACCCTAGCCTCAACTGGCTCAGCCCATGTTAGCAGGGCAATTGATTACAAAATTCATCAAACTTATAGGTACACCAATGTAACACAATAAAACAATCATGTTTAGCCCAAGTTACTCCTTATGTAACACAATAAAACAATCATATATATATATATATATATAAAGTTATTCCATCATTTCATAATCTTGACAGGTGTCATCATTATATTTTTTTTATTTTTTCTATTTTTAGAAATCAAGTCATTCTTTTTTACTTAATGACTGTTTTTAACTATTTATTATCTCACTCATTATTTTCTTGTGTTGACTTCTCTCTCTCTCTCTCTCTATATATATATATATAAAGTTATTCCACCACACCATAAATTTGACAAGTGTCATTACCATATTTTTTGTTGTAATTTTTACTTTTTTAGAAGTCAAATCAATCTCAATTTTATTTTCAGAAATTAAGATTGATTCATAGTTTTTATTTCTCATAATAAAACATTGATTCCCATTTTGAAAAAAAAAACAATTTCCAAAACCAACAAAAATATGTTTCAATATTCATTAAAAAACAACTTTCA
Organism: Apocynum venetum; assembly: GCA_019593545.1. Classification (NCBI taxonomy): domain Eukaryota; kingdom Viridiplantae; phylum Streptophyta; class Magnoliopsida; order Gentianales; family Apocynaceae; genus Apocynum; species Apocynum venetum. The sequence continues at coordinate 753,689 of SRSM01000333.1, forward strand.
TCTAAATGAAAATTTGAAGATTTATTTTTATTATTCAAAATGAAAAGTTGATTTTCATCTAAATGAATTTTATTCTAAAATCTACAAAATTATATTTAAATATTTGTTAAAAAACAACCTCCCAAACCTTGCATGGTTATAAGACTAAGTTGAAAAAAACCTAATTTATTTTTATTCTTTTAATTCTTATTTTTTAACCCAACTATTTTTTAACCTAATACCTAGAAAAAACATATGGTAGCTTGAAGTTTTCAAATTAGGGTCATATTGTCCAATAGCTTCAATTGCGACATTAAATGAATCTAACTTTGCGACATTAAATGGAATCTCTGCTTGATAGGAAAAAACGAGTAATATACAAACATGTTTTTCTCTTTGCTTCTTGTCACGTGAATCTTTGATATTTTCTTCTTCAGTATCCCATATGTTTTCTCATTGCAACTTCTTTCTTTGGCTTTTGTTTTATAAAAGCATCCATGGGACCCTTTTTCCTTGATTTTTTTAGCATTTTCCAAATACTCCTTGTCGAATGGTTGTGATAGTCGATTTCCTTCAATGTTACCTTCATCTTTTTAATTGTCAATTTCTACTATGTTATCAAAATTAACAAAATCTGGAACCTTCAAACAAACATTGATAGTTTCTTCATGTTCATCTTCTTCGTTCGGGTTTGTTTTCTTTCATAATTCGTTTATGGAGGGAGTAACTCTGGAATAATTAGATTAGTTACTCAAGCATATTATAATAGTCATATTCTCATAGAATAATTACAAGTGCACTTAGTATCGACAATTGAGTTTATGATACAAACAAACTCTATCTATAAACAAATAGCTATAATGATGAAACGTGTTAGATGCATTCATAGCTTTACCGACAAATAAAATATGCTAGAATAATTATTTAATATCACATTTTATTCCAACTTCAAATTGCATATTAAATCAATTGGCATTTTAAATGTACATATTTATATATAAATAATATAAGTAATTAATAAAAACTAAATAAAAGTTTATGTTACAAAGCAGGTGTGAATACCGAAAACTAATCCAAAGTTCAAAATATTTGAAAATGTAACTTGAATAGTATTCTGAAATTTACTATTCATCTTCCCGGAATTACTGTTCATCCGGCAAATTATTGTTCACACGGCCAAATTTCAGCCCAATTTTGCAGATTTTTCTCTTCCTACTTCATCTCACTCAAACCAGTTCAATTCCTTTTACTCTCCAAATTTATTCCAAAACATATGGAAACTTAAGTTTAAGGATCAAACATTCAAAACAAGAATATTTCAGGTTAGCATATGGATTTGTAGAACATCATTTAAGCATATATTTCATATTCTTCAAGATTTATTGAAAACAAGAACATGGATACTTATAATAAGGTCATAAAAACATTTTTGAAAAACCAAGGAAGAAACACTCACGAACATCCTTACTTAGCTATGCCTACTTTCATCCCAAGCCACCAAAAATTATTTTTAACATCCTCATACATTTTTGTCTCACCAGGACTAATAGTAAACCTACTATTATGGGCTTCCTTCATAACTTCCTTTCGAATTTCTTCTTGATTTGGCACGCTAATTCTTCCTTGTTCATTTTCTTGAACATCCAACTTACTTGTCTCCTTCATTTCTTGCAATTTATCATCTACCTTTTGTGCTTCCTTAATCTGTTGTAATAAGGTAGATTGAACTTTCCTTAATCACTCACCTTTGTCGCATGTTCAGATATTTTTAGGTAAACAAATGCTTCAAACTTTTTTGATATGTGAAGATCTCATATTCTGCACCATATAAAGAGTGCCTTCATTTCTTTAACGCAAAAACTATGGCTGCTATTTCCAAATCATGTGTACTGTAATTTTCCTCATTAGGTTTCAGCTTCCTAGATACATAAGCAATCACTATATTCTCCTGTATAAGGACAGCTCCTAGTCCTTCTTCAGAAGCATCAATATAAATTTCATATTTAACTCATTTCCTAGGCAATGCTAGAACTGGTGTTGTGGTCAACTTTTGCTTTTTAAGTTTCGAAAACTTTGCTCACATTTGTCACTCCAACTTAAAGCTAACCCCTTTCTTAGCCCATTGCGTCAAATGACTTATAATCCTCGAAAATCCTTGAATAAATCTGTTATAGTACCCAGCTAACCCTAGAAAACTTCTTATCTCAGTAGGAGTAGTGGATTGTTTCTGATTTTGTATAGTTTCAACTTTTGAGGGCTTTATCTTTATTACTTCCTTAGTAACCACATAACCTAAGATATTGCCTCTGTTTTCCAAAATTTGCACTAACTAAACTTAGCATATAGCTTATGCTCTCGAAGTGTTTGCAACATAATACTTAAATGTTGTCGATGCTCCTCCTCCCATCGAGAATAAATCAGAATATCATTAATGAATATCACCACAAACTTATCTAAGCAAGGTAAACAAAATTTATTAATTAAATCCATGAAAACTGCATGAGCATTGGTTAGATCAAATGATATTACTACAAACTCAAAATGCCCATACCTTGTGTTAAATGTGGTTTTGGAGATAGTCAATACTATTTGATAGTACCGTTGTCTCAAGTCCAACTAAAAAAGTAGCATGCCTCTTGTAATTGATGAAACAATTCATCAATTAAGGGTAAATGGTACTTCTTAATTGTAACCTCCTTGAGTTCCCTATAGCCAATACACAACCTTAAACTTTCCTCCTTTTTCTTGACAAACAAAACTGGCGCTCCTTATGGTGACGTACTTGGTAGAATATATTGTTGTTTCAATAATTCTTCTCATTGTACTTTCAACTCCTTTGACTAAGTAGAGACCATTCGGTACAGAGTTCTAGTTGGTAAATCAATTTCCCTTTCCAGTGGTAACTCAGTAAATTCAGATGAAAATATATCTAGATATTCATTTACCATTGGAACATTTTCCACATTTGGGATCTTTCCATCCTTATTCATCTAAATATACATACCCTTCTTTAGCTGTTTAACAACCTTGATACTTGAAATCGGAAATTTATTCTTTTTCATCCCTTAATAGTCAACCATTGAACCTTCAAGTTTTCCAGTTTTCGAATTATTTTCACGACAATCAATTTGAGCATAATTGCGGGATAACCAGTCCATTCCGAAAATTAAATAATATCCTCTAATAGTCAATATTACTAAATCCCCAAGAATACTATTGTTACTAATACTAATATCACAATTCTTAGAACCTAAATCAGTAGCAATAACTTGTCCAGCTGGCATACTCATGTTTAGTTCATATTCCAGAAGTTCGGTTAATAAACCACATCTATTTGCAAATTCAGGGGAAACAAATGAATGCTTAGCTCCGAGATCGATTAAAGTATTAGCTTCAGTTTCCCTCACCTCTTTTTCTCTCTCTCTCTCTCTTGCTTCTCTTTTTTTTTACTTCACTCTTTCTTTCTTCTCTTAGTTTGTATATAATGTGTTAAATAGTGGCTGAAGGCTTCCACTTCCCTTCTATTTATAACCAACATTCTAGCTTAGTCATCAAGGCTAAAAGTACTTTGATAATGATCCTAATCCCATAGGCTAATGAATCAACATAGCAAGTGTCACTTGTTTTGAGCATGATGCTCAAATTTTCTAACAACTCATTGATTGAACCATAATTAGATTGGTTTTTAGGAGCTTAATGTGTTATTTATTGAGATAAAATCTACCTAATTGTGTGTTTATGTACTTAAATTGGTTCTTTACACTTTTATCTTTGTTTACAAGTATTTTGAAGGTATTTTAACATGTTTAGAAGGCATTGGAGGAAGATAGGAGGCTTAAGAAGTTGTTTTGCAGGCAAAATGGAGTGGACGTGCCTCATAAACCAATTGGACACGCACTTGAAGAAGTGGACGCATCCCTATTCATCCACACGTCCATTCTCAGTAGTTTTGGAGCCTCACGCATCCACTTGGACGTTTCTGATAGTCCCGCGCGTCCACTCTCCGAATTGAAGATTTTGAGTAGTTTTGAATTAGGACTCTTATGTAACTAACCCTAGGACCTTTTCTAACTATTTATAGGATTTATTAGCTTAGTTTTTGAAGTGTCAAGCACCTTAGATACTTTGTTTCCAAGTATTGTAGGAGATCAACGGTTGGAGCTTCTTGGGAAATCATATTTCCGTCTAATGAGTTTCTCTCTTTCCTTTAATCTTTTTATGATGGTTTGTTTTATGGATTGTGAGTAAACGTTTATAGTTGGCAATGACATGTATTAGGTTTACTATATTCGGGAATATGAGATTTTTGTTTTGTTATTAAAAATCTGATATTTTCAAGGGATCATTATTTCTATTTAGGTATTTGAACAATTCTTGGTTTTATCTTATCAATTGTGTTATCTCAATTATTTTTGGCCATCTTAATTGTTTTACAGAGTTGATTAACTAGGGTTATGCAGAATCAGTTTTCGGTAACCAAAATTAGTAACTATTGATTAATTAATAGAAAATTGTTTGGAACGAATTGCATGATTTTAATTGACCATTAATTTTATGTAATTTGTGTTGATGTTGTCCTTATGTTTAACAACTTAATTGACTATTTTATGCGAGCGATTCAGTAATTTAGTTTAATTAGGTTAAAGTTAATTTGCCGTGCTTCTCGGGAATTAACCTAACTTTACAGGAATCAGAATTTGCGGCGCTACGCTGAATTCTAATGCACTACTCAAATAGGTTTTTTTAATCAATGATTAATCTCAAATAAATAAAATCGAAATACAAAGTCCTTATTAACGTTTTTCTATTCATTGATTTTTAATTAATTTGTGAATTATTTTATTTAAAGTTCTATTCTTTTATATAAAAATTGAATTTTCCCCTCAAAATCTTGATCAGTTTACTTTATCTGAAATATTACAAGTTCCTGTAGGTTCGACCCTTACTTGCCCTAACTATAGTAGTTGGTTGAGTTAGGTTTTAATTTGATAGTGCTACGACACGCTCGTCACTCATGCTTCCCAAACCTAGTGTAGTAATTAACTTTATGAGGATACACCCTTGTAATTTGTATCCACATTTGTATGAGTTGTGTAATTTATATATTTCCCAACGTTTATAAAATGTTACATGATTACTATCCCAACATGTTTGTTTATATATTAAAATGTTTTAAAACATCAAGATATATATTACAAATGTTTTAAAAAAATATTCGGCATTATTTTGAAATAATGCTGAATTATTATTTTAAAAATTGAACTAAATTAAATATGTAATTGGAATTAAATAGATATTTCATTACATTCAACTAGGAAAATACAATTAATTGGATTTCAATTTATCTTAATATAAAATCAGCTACTACCAATTTAAAAAAATAGCACCACTTTATGCATTTCCTCTGCAAAAAAAAAAAACAAACATAAATAGATAATTAAATAAAGTATTCAACCTTATTATTGAAATCAAAATTGACATACACAATCATAGTTGACTATGGTAGCTGATTACGATAAAATTGCACCTGCACAAAACACTTATAAATAGCTTTAGTCTCATGCTTGACTACTATAGTCGACTATGGTAAACAATTATGATAAAACCGTACCTGCACAAAACATCTATAAATAACTTTAGTCTTATACTCAATTAATATAGTCAATTACGATAAAATTGTACATGCACAAAATACTTATAAATAACTTTAGTCTCATATTCAACTATCATAGTCGACTATAGTAGTAGATTACAATAAAACCTACTATGGTAGTTGATAATCATACTTGACTATGGTATTTGATTACTATAAAACTCTCACATTCTTATAGTTGATTATGCCATCAAACTTTATTATGTCATAGTTGCGTAGGCCCAAGCATAGCTTCCAATCTCAAAACAAAAAAATAAAATAAAAACAACTAAAATAGAGAAAGGAATTAATGGATGCGCTATTAGAAGGAAATAATCAGCTTTTCCAATCTATCAATCAAATTAAACTAACAAGAACCTGTGTAGAGAAAGCAAACGGGAAATACAAGCGCCGGTGTTGTATAAACATGTGTGTTGTTTATAGCATTCATCATCAGAATAGAGAGAGGGCCAGTGTTGAATTCCTCTTCCTCATTTTTGACAACCTGCAAGACCAAGTAAATGAAGTTCTAAGAAAATTACCCAAACAAGAAAAATATATTAAATACATAAATATGAATTAGAATATAAGCCATCAAGCTAACATTATAATTTTCAATAAATAAAATTCAAGAAATAAAGAAACATAAAAAGACCTAAAATGAAAGTGACTTAGATCTTCCATTTCGTGGATATGATGTTACAAATTTACACATAGTCAGTAAACATAGTCGACTATGATATTCTATTACAATAAAATCACACTTGCGCATGACACATACAAGTTTATAAGAAGACTAATTACAACAATTCAAATTTATTGCAATCAATTAATACTATAAATTTAACTCATAAAATATTCATAAATCAAGAAGTCCCACTTGATTTAAGTACCACTAACCCAGATGCCCAATTACATTGAAATTCATTAAGTGAAATTTCGAGTAGAGGTCGAAGGTAATCTGTGAGGAAAATGAGATAAATACTTGTGCTAGAGTATCTATTGTTCATTGTGTTACCAAGAGGAAATTTTCTTACATTTGCATCATGATAGTGAAGCAGGTTAGTCAAATGAGGGTCAACTTCCAAAATAGAGTAAGCTGCAGAGAAGTCAAGATAGGAAAGTACAACCATCAAAGCTCCTACTCGTAAGCAAGCAGTTGGATACTCATCGGATATCTTTAGTGCTAGAGAATAGAGTAATTTGGGGGGGGAGATGAGAGGGATAGAGATTTTATTTGTTTTTAAAGTGAATTTGAAATTTGGAAGAGGTGGGATAAAGGAGGGAGATTGAAAGTTTTGGAGAAAATCAAAATCTAATTTGCTGGAATACCAGGAAAAAAACATATTGCTTTGAAAAGAAAAAAAAAGAAATAAATAAAGAATTAGGTTGGGCTTTGTAGGTTTAATAATAGAGTTTTAGTATTGTAATTAAGTTTCTTTTTTTTATAAAAATTAAAGTTTTTTTTAGTCTTGTTCTTTTTCGCTTAATGAAAAACGTTTTCAATATAGAGTTTAATGTGGGTTTAATATAAATTTTAATAGACTTTTATAAGATAGTAGTCTTTTTCTTTTTTAAAACAAATATATATTAATCTTATTCAATTAAAAATATGGAGTTATTTTTTCATAAAAATATATGTGGCTTACATGATACATTTCTTCTACTTTTTTTACATGCAACAATAATGGACAGGAAAACATCATATGATATACATTATGTGAATTAATTCTATGTAAAAAAAATCAATATAGAGTTTAGTGTTGGATTAATATATAGTTTAATAGATTTTATATAAGATCACTAGTCTTTTTCTTTTTTAAAACAAATATATGCTAATCTTATTCAATTTGAAACATATGGGAAATTATTTGGGAAATTTCAAAACAAATATTTGAAAACTTAGTTGGGTTGACTTTGTAGGTTGACGAGCGTGTCGTTGCGCTATCAAATTAATACCAAACTCAACCAACTTATGCAGTTAGGGCAAGTAAGGGTCGAACTCACAGAGACTTGTAAATTCTTTGATTAAGTAAACTAATCACGACTTTGAGGGAAAAAGATTTGGTTTTTATCTAAAAAGATTAAAACTTAAAAATAAGTAATTCACAAAATAACTAGAAATCAATGGATAAAAAAGACGTTAGCAAGGACTTTGTATTTCGGTTTCATTTATTCGGGATTAATCATTGATAATAACCTATTTGAGTAGTGACTTAGAATTCCGCGTAGCGCAGCAAATTCCGATTCCTATAAAGTTAGGTTAATTCCCGAGAAGCACGGCAAATTAACTTTAACCTGATTAAACCAAATTACTGAATCGCTCGCATAAGATAGTCAATCAAGTTATTAAGCATAAGGACAACATCAACACAAATTACATAAAATTAATGGCCGATTAAAATCATGCAATTCGCTTCAAACAATTCCCTATTAATTAATCAAACACATATTTAAATTAATCAATAGTTACTACTTTTGGTTACCGAAAACTGATTCTACATAACCCTAGTTAATCAACTATGTAAAACAATTAAGATGACCAATAATAATTGAAATAACACAATTGATAGAATAAAACCAAGAATTGTTCAAATACCCAAATAGAAATAATGATCCCTTGAAAAGATCGGGTTTTTAATTACAAAACGTAAATCTCATATCCCCGAATAAAGTAAACCTAATACATGTCATTGCCAACTATAAACGTTTACTCACAATCCATAAAAGAAAACATCATAGAAAGATTAAGGGAAAGAGAGAAACTCATTAGATGAAAATCCGATTTCCCGAGAAGCTCCAACCCTTGATCTTCTACAATGCTCGAGAAGAAATATCTAAGGTGCTTGACACCCTAAACTAAGCTATTAAGGCCTATAAATAGTTAGAAAAGGTCCTAGGGTTAGTTACATAAGAGTCCTAATTCAAAACTACTAAAAAACTGCCCAAAATCTTCAATTCGGAGAATGGACGCGCGTGTTGTCAAAAGTGGACGCGCGGGGCTGTCAGAAACGTCCAAGTGGACGCGTGAGGCTCCAAAACTACTGAGAATGGACGCGTGGATGAATAGTGACGCGTCCACTTCTTCAAGTGCACGTCCAATTGGTTTCTGAGGCGCGTCCACTCCATTTTTCCTGCGAAACAACTTCTTAAAGCTCCTATCTTCCTCCAATGTCTTCTAAACATGTTAAAATACCTTCAAAATACCTGCAAACAAAGATAAAAGTGTAAAGAACCAATTTAAGCACATAAACACACAATTAGGTAGATTTTATTTCAATAAACAGCACATTAAGCTCCTAAAAACCAATCTAATTATGGTTCAATCATAGGTTAATAGTAGTGCTTTAGTTTTTTTGTTAAGTTTTTTCTTTCTCTTTTTTTCTGTGAGAAAAAATGAATTATTTTCCTATTTTTTTTAGTTTTTATCTTTTTCTTTCAAGAACAACAATCCAATTATTGAGTTGGGCTTTGTGGTTTAATAGTAATGTTTAAGTTTTTCAATTTTTTTAGTCTTTTTTATTTTTTTGTAATGAATTGCTTTTCAATATATAGTTTAATAAAGTTTAATATAGAGTTGAATAGATTTCGATAAGATCACTAGTAAAGTTGGACTTTGTGGGTTTAATAGTAGAGTTTGAGTTTTGGAATTAAGTTTCTTTTTATTGTTGAGAAAAAATTGATTAAGTTTCTTATTTTAGTCTTTTTTATTTCGTGTAATGAAAAAAAAAATCAATATAGAGTTTAATGTGAGTTTAATAGCTTCTTATAAGTCATAGTGGAGTTGGGCTTTGTGAATTTAGCATAAAATCAAAGCCCAATCTAACTTCAAAGCCCTAAAGCTTTTAATATTTTAATTTTGATTAATGACAAACATTGATAAGGACAAATGATTTTATTGTACAAGTGATACAATTTTTAAGATTCAATTATCTAATCTGAAAGCCTTAAAACTTTTAATGTCTTAATTTTGATTAATGACAAACATTGATAAGGACTAATGTCTTAATTGTATAAGTGTTGGTCTTTTAGGATTCATATGTCTAATCCATGCAAGATCAAAGTTTCAAGTCTTCAGGAAAGATCGAATGTTATCAAGCGTTGAAGATAAGCGGTTTCTAGATTAGATAGGATCTAGAGGTGTAGTGTTATTTTTAGATATCTCTAGATCTACCTTTATGAGTAATAATTTCTATAGGTTACTCAATAAAAGTGAAACGTTTTTCAAAATGCACTTCATAAAGATAAAACATGAGTTGGGTATTTGAAATGATTTTCAAAATACATGCATATACTTAAAATTCTATAAAATATATTTCACAACTCTTAGAGTTGATTGGAATCTTGTATTGCATAGTTTGAATGCATGTGCGGTGGACCTGACTGCATATGTGGTCGACCGCAGAATCATGCGGTCGACCGGGCTACTCAACTTATCGTCCATAGTATGTCTAGAGCTTTTTGGAACACTTGTGGATGATGGTGTGGACGACCCGTCTGATATGCGGTCGACCGCACTTCTCCTGAGTGAAATTTAAACAGCCATTTTTATGACTGTTTGATTGAACCATAATTAGCTTGGTTTTCTAGTGTTTATCATGTTGTTTATTGAGTTTAAATCTAGCTAATTATGTGTTTTTGTGCTTTAAATGATTCTTTACACTTATACTTTTGTTTTCAGGTCATTTGAAGGTTTTAGAAGATATTTAGATGGAATTGGAAGAGATTGGAAGCTTGAAGATAATTTTTTGGAAGAGGAAGTGGACGCACAAGGCCAGGAAGTGAACGCGTCAGGCAGGAAATGGACGCGTCTATCAGACCTCACGCGTCCACTCTCAGAAGTTTGACAGCATCACGCGTCCATGTGGGCGCGTCAGTGACTCTCAGGCGTCCACTGTGCTTTCTCGGGTGTCCACTCTCCGAATTAAAGTTTTTAAGCTATTTTTAAGTAGTTTCTATTTAGCACTCTTGTTTAATTAACCCTAGGACCTTTTCTAACTATTTATAGGACTTAATAGTTTAGTTTTGGGGGGTGGATCGCCTTAGATACTTTGTTCCTAAGCATTGTAGGAAATTAAGATTTGGAGCTTCTCAGGAAATCAGATTTCCGACTAATAAGTTTCTTTCTTTCCCTTAATCTTTTTATGATGTTTTCTTTTATGGATTGTGAGTAAACGTTTATAGTTGGCAATGACATGTATTAGGTTTACTTTATTCGGGAATATGAGATTTTTGTTTTGTCATTAAAAATCCAATTGAACAATATTTCTATTCAGGTATTTGAACAATTCTTGATTTTATTCTATCAATTGTGTTATCTCAATTATTATTGGCCATCTTAATTGTTTTACACAGTTGATTAATTAGGGTTATGCAGAATCGGTTTTCAGTAACCAAAAGTAGTAACTATTGATTAATTTAAATCTGTGTTTGATTAATTGATAGGGAATTGTTTGAAACAAATTGCATGATTTTAATCGGCCATTAATTTTATGTAATTTTTGTTGATGTTGTCCTTATTCTTAACAACTTAATTGACTATTTTATGCAAGTGATTCGGTAATTTAGTTTAATTAGGTTAAAGTTAATTTGTCGTGCTTCTCGGGAATTAACCTAAATTTACAGGAATCAGAATTTGCTGCGCTATGCCAAATTCTCAATCATTACTCAAATAGGTTATTATCAATTATTAGTCACAAATAAATAAAACCGAAATATGAAGTCCTTGCTAACGTTTTTCTCTCAATTGATTCTTAATTGATTTGTAAGTTATTCTATTTAATGTTTTATTCTTTTAGATAAAAATTGAATCTTTCCCCCCAAATCTCGATCAGTTAGCTTATTTTGAGATTTTACAAGTTCCTGTGGGTTCGACCCTTACTTGCCCTAACTGCATAAGTTGGTTAAAGTTTGGAATTTAATTTGATAGCGTAACGACATGCTCTTCACCTTTTGTGGATATATATAAATACTCAATTGTTTAAAAAACTCATTACAACGACTCTTTAAACAAAAATCTGATTCTTACTCTTCATAGAACATCTTGAAATAATTTTGAAACCCTTCATAACATTTACATTGTGAAAATCATCCAAAAATAGTCTTTACTAAATCATTGGTGTTCTTGAGCAATCTAAAGAAACAAATTACTCAAGGAGGTGTTTATACTTCAAATTGATATATCTTCACATTAAGGTAATATCTATCAAACTCATTATTTCTTATTATTGATTGTAATTGTATCAAGGTTGCAAGTAGCATAAAACCCTAAGTGTTAGGGTAAGCCTTGTGTAGGTTGTTTTGTTTTCAAGGTTTATTTCTAAAACTTTTGGATGAACATTGAATTGAATTTTATTGTTAGGATTCACTAAGGAGAGTGGTGGGATTATTGTATAATCAAGGTTGTGTTGTAAAACTCAAGGGTTGAGTGAGCCTTGATTGGTTGAGAGGTTATTTGTAAAACGCTAAGATGAATTGGGTGAGCCTCTTTTGTAATCTCATTTATTTGATTAGTGAAGGGATTTGGTAAATTTTGAGTAGGTAACTCAAGGTAGTGGATTGAGTTTTGTTGGATAAACCGAATCACTATAAATCATTGTATTCATTGCTCTAATTTCTGCATTTTATTTGAACACATTATTTCTCACACAACTAGCACACCAAGTGTTTGGTATTTGTTGTCAAAGAGGTGTTTTATTGAATTAGGTTGAAAAATCAGATAAAAATATAATTCACCCCCCTCTTAGGTTTTTCATAATCAATGCAAAATCGAAGTTTTAAGTCTTCAAGGAAGTCATGCGTCATCAAGAATTGAAGACAAACATTTTATGGATTCGATAGGAAATAGATGTATAGTTTTAGATGTTAATATCATTTAGATATCTTTAGTTTACTTCTTTGAGTAATAATTCTATAGATTGTTCTATGAACTTAAAGCATTTTTCAAAACTATACGTTAACCCTCTAGAAGAGTCTGGTGATGTAGCGGACGCTCAAGTGATTGACTAGTGTATATCAAGCATTGTCCGCTAACCATCCAGAGAAATTTGGTATTCCAATGAACAACTAAGCTTTGTAGTGGTTGACTGCAATTCTCATGAGTGGGATTTTAAGACTCGTTTTTATAACTATTATAACACACATATAAATACCCAAATATTTGAAATACTTAATAATACGATTTTCTGAAAAACAATTTCATACACATTCATTATAAAATATTTTAGAAACATTCTTAAACCCTTTCAAAACATCTACATTGTGAAAATCATCCAAGAAGGGTTTTATGCATTTAAAGGTGTTCTTGAGCTATCTTGTGAAGTTGTTACTTAAAGATGTCTATGTTCTACAATTGATATATCTTCACAACTAAGATGATATCTATATCAAACCATTTTTATTCATCTCTTGTAAACATATTCAATGTTGCATTTAGCTTAAAACTCTAATGAGTAGAGTGAGCCTTGAATTGAAGATAAATTGTGATTTTCTTGTTTGTATGTAATTTCATTAATTGTTGTATTAGAGATTATTGTAGAATCAAGGTTGTATTATAAAACTCAATAAGGTGGGTGAACCTTGATTGGGTGAAAGGCTTTATGTAAAACCCTAAGGTGAATTCGTTGAGCCTCATTTTAATCTTACACTTGATTAGTGAAATTTTTTGTGAAATCCTTGAGTAGATAACTTATGGTAGTAGATTAGGTTTTGTTGGACAAACCGAACTAATATAAATCATTGTGTTTTATGTTTTAATTCTACATTTACTTGAACACATTATTACACAAATTTTTTGAACAACAAGTGTTTGATAATTATTGGCTTAGAAGTGCATAATTGAATTAAGTTACAAAAATCGGTTAAAACATAATTCACCCCTCTCGTAGGTTTTTCATAACTAATTCCTCATGTGTATTGAAAGAAAAAAGAAATCCTATTTTATTAAAAAAATCATGTACTTGTTTTTAGTTGAAGAGTTTCTATTAATGCTTTTTAGATAAATACAAAATCTTGTACATATCATTAAAACGAAAAATGAAATTCAACTTTTCTATATTGTATTATATATGTCTATAGTAATCATTTCTACTTTTTAATTGAATAACATTAACATATACTTTTTTTAAAAAAGAAAAAGACTAATTATCTTATAAAAATTTATTAAACTCTATATTGATTTTTTTTTATTAATAGAAAAATAAAAAAGACTAAAACAAATATTTAATTCATTTGAGGCTCACTCAATTCACCTTAGGGTTTTACAAATAACCTCTCAAACCAATCAAGGCTCACTCAACCCTTGAGTTTTACAACACAACCTTGATTATACAATAATATCACCACTCTCCTTAGTGAATCCTAACAATACAATTCAATTCAAGGTTCACCCAAAGGTTTTACAAACAAACCTTGAATACAAAACAACCTACACAAGGCTCACCCTAACACTTAGTGTTTTATGCTACTTGCAACCTTGATACAATTACAATCAAGGATAAGAGATAGAGAGTTTGATAGATATCACTTTAATGTGAAGATATATCAATTTGAATCACAATCACCTCTTTGAGTAATAGCTTGTCAAGATTGCTCAAAATTCACCTTTGAATGTAAAAACCCTTCTTTAATGATTTTAACAAGATTGATGTATAGAAAGGGTTTTGGAATGTTTCTAAGATGTTATAGGATCAAGATATACAATGTTTTTGCTCAAAAAATCTTCATAGAAAGAATTCCAAAGGTTTTGGTATTTAAAGGTTTGTTCCCAACGGTAAAAAATGAAGCTGTTGGAAACCCACTCAGGAAGTGCGGTCGACCGCATATCAGACTAGTCGTTCGCACCATCATCCTCAAGCTCACTGGACAACCATCGGATGATGATTTTTCATCCTCCGGTCGACCGGACTTCACCTGCAGTCGACCTCATGATCGTCCACAGGTTGGCAGATGAACAAATTTGACAGTACATGCATCCACAAGATAAACTAACTTATGGACGATACCTGGACCACTTTAGTTCGACTAAAACATGTTCATTTGTGTATCAACAATACTCTAACACACAAATGATGATTTCAATCAACCATATAAGTTATGGTATCAATTCAACAAGAGTTTATGAACCATTTAAGTTTTGAAATCACGATGCATGGTTTTCGAAATACCAAAACAAATTTTAACATATTAAAAACATTTTGAAATAACGTTTTATGTTCATAGAGGAACCTTTAGAAACCATTACTTAATTAGAGGTAGAACTAGAGATATCAAAATATATAACTCTAAAACTATACTTCTAGTTCCTATCTAATCCAATAAAAGCTTGTCTTCAAATCTTGATAGTCTTGACTTGTATACTTCCTTGAAGAGTTGAAATCTTGTTCTTGCATGGATTAAATCATGAATCCAAAAACTCTATCACTTGTACAAATAAGACATTAGTCCTCATCAATGTTTGTCATTAATCAAAATTAAGACATTAAAAGCTTTAGGGCTTTCAATCTCCCCCTTTTTGATGATGACAAATATTGATGCAATGTGATAGGTAAAACAATTAAGTGCAAGGATTCAAAGTAAGAAAGAGTTTATAGAATATGTATGAAACATTGTAGAATGCTCCCCCTTACAATATGTTAGGTATTTGAAAGATATCACATATAGCATATAGCCATTTAGTTTGATGATATCAAGAAATATATTGAAGGAAACAATTTTGAACAAATATTGGATCTCAAAATGAAAAGGTTCATTGTAAGTATATGAGATCACTTCCTAGCTTATATAGGCTTAAAGAAGCCTATTTTTCCACCAACCTCCGTATCCTGCTTCCTTCCAGTTATTAAGAGCATATATAATACAATTATAAAGCTCCCCCTATCAATATGCATGAGTTTTGTAAAATTTTTGATAGAGTTTCCTTTGTAACTCTCATAAACTCCAATATCACAATACAAACTCAACAATGCAAAAGAGATGAGATATATCACATAAAATCACACAAATGGCCAACCCGGCGATCAACACACAATTCCCATTCTCCTTCATTCTCAATATCTCAAAAACTTAGAAATACATAAATATTAAACCAAGGATAGCCACACTTAACCTTTTAGAGCTGTTTCTTCTTTCTATTTAGTTTTGATGAACGTGATTGTCAAGTGCACTTCAAATACTTCAAGTTCCTCAAAATCTCCCATTTTGTCATTTCTTCCCTTTTGTACCTATTCTTGATTTTTCTCAAAAATTATTGAGCTTCAAGAATCTTTCTTTTGATGGTTTCTCCTCTTTGCATTAAATTCTCCCCTTTTGTTGTAAGTGTTCTCGATCTTCATCTTCCTGCAAAATATTAGTTTCCCTAAGAACACAACACAAATATAACTCCTAAACATTGCTATCAACACTTAGTTTTTCTCCCCTTTTGTCATCATTCAAAAAGAATGTATGTGAAGGATTAAAATAAGGTCAAAAGCATATAATAAAATCTGTCCATTTACCAAGGAGTCATCATGAGGAATAAACAAACCAACAAACTACATTACTTAAAATTTTACTATATGAAGAGATCATAATGTAGCAGAAAACATATGAAAATAGTGCATTATAGATATAAATAGAAAATGAAAGGTATAAAGATGATCCTCAAGTAGCCAAAGCTAGAGTCCGAGGCTTGGGAGCATAGACCTTAAACTGCAAAAATAATTATGTTGAAGAAGTGGTCTCTGGAATGATAATAGCTTCAACTGGTAGATCATCAATAGTAGTCACCATAATGGTATCCTCTGAAATGATGGTAGAGGATGTATCAACAGCAATAGATGGCTTAAATACTACTTGATGACACAACAATAGGAGTAATAGGATTCTTTGTCATATATGTGGTCTTCTCATCAAAATGTGAAGAAATATCTATGTGGACTCCATATAATGCCTCAAGATGAGTAGATATATTATCAACCTTGTGATGAAGAAACTTTACTCTTGATTTCAAGTTGAACAACTTTTTCAAACACATCTTGGATTTTAGTATTGAACTTTTCAACGATAGTATCCATCTTGTTTGAGAGATGCTCCAAATCATTCCACAAAGCATCTTTTGTATGAGGAATAAAACCTATATTCCTCTTGCATCAAACATTTTCCTTCACTCAGTTTCTTTCTAATAGAAGTATCAAAAGGAGTTTCCTTTTCCTTTTTCCATTGATGTCTTCCCTTTCCTTATTCTTTCTCTGGTGGAAGTATCAAGTGATTAGCTTATTCTTGACCAATTCCTTTCTCATGAATGCTCTTTCAAATAATAATTAGTACATTTTCACCTATCAATCTTGCGATTTCGGATATGGCTTGGAATAAATCTTCTTGAGATATTTTCTTTCTCAACTTCCAATCATTATTGAAACATAAGTCATGCATCCTCTTGTATGCAACAAAATCACGTTTATGAAGATATCTCATGTCAACAACCTCAAGTAAAGATATTTCAAAAAAATTTAAACACTCTTTAAAACAACCTTCCATAAAGTAGGCTTTTTGCTATTTTCTTAGCCTTCTTAACAAAGAACGATATCAATAAGATAACCAAGATCTACTTGTTTTCCTTTGAACATAGTTAGCATAATAAACATGTGCAAATGAGTAATAGATGTCATATGACCATCTATGAGTACAAATATAGTGGTGCACATATGACAAAGTATATTATTTTCAAGACTAAAAACAATAGATTCCCTTTTTGCAAGATTCACAAAGGACTATTCATTTGTAAAGGCATCTTTAAAATCTTGAATGGAGAATGCATAATAATAGCCAACTTGGTGAGTATAAAAAAAATGTAATCTCATCAACAGGAGCACTCAAAATATCACCCAAGTTATAGTGATTGAAATATAAATCAATACCATATACTTTAGACACATAATATACAACCTGATATCATTCAAGAATATTTTTCTCTAGATTAGCATAGCATTGAAGCATATAGTCATAGTACATAGGCTTATCATGCACAATAATATCATATCATCCATCATTAGCAAAATACTTCAAGATATTTTCAAAAAGGAAACTTACTGGAATAGATGGTACTTTCAAGAATCACATTTCAAAGCTCGAGATAGTCATAGAATCAAATTTACTTCTTCTTACTTGTGAATAAAGAAGTAGTGTTGCTCTTCTTCTTCTTTGGTACCATTTGAGATTTGGTTGAACCACTTTTTGATCCAATATGCTTATCCCTTGTTATTTCTTCTTTCAGACAATAGAATCAGTTTGTGCGGTCGACCGAATAATTTGATTATGGTCGTCTGCAAGTTTTCTGCCTACTTTACGGTCGATGAGTAGTAATCTGCGGTCGACCGGAAATTTGATATTGGTCGTCCGCAAGTCCTCTGTCTACTTTGCGGTCGATGGCTTGTACCATGCGGTCGACCGAAGATTTTCTCGAGGTCTTCCGCAAGTCCATTGGCCATTCTTCGGACGATACTCCCGTAAGATACGGTCGACCGCACATTCTTCAGGTGTCATTTGAAATTTCTTCTAAGCAACTTATAATCAACCAAGAATCGTTGTTTTGATAATTAAAAGAGCTATACAATGACAAACTCATTAGAAATTGTATATAAACACTCAATAGCTTTCTAAAAATAGAACCTTTTCTCGGCCAATGGATAAACACATCAATTTTAATAACAAAGATCACTCAAATATAATATCAACATAAATTTGAACAATTAAAATGTTATGCACTTTATTTTTTTAAAATAGTGGTGTCTACAATTCCTCCAGTCAATCCTTTTTCAATGAGGAATATGCTAAGTGACGAAGCCTGTCGTACGGCTCTCAAATTTAAACCTAACAATTCCTATGTAGATAGGGAAAGTAGGGATCGAATCCACAGAGATTTGTCAACTCTTAAATTAAAATCATTAATCGGAAAGGGTTTTGGGGGGGTTTTTGGTATTTTGAGAATAGATTAAAAAAGGAATTTGGAATATAAATGATATAAAAAAAACGTTAGCAAGGAATTAGTATCAAGTTATATTTTTCATGGGATTAATCATAGATCAAGACATTATTAAGTAATTGGTTTTAGAATCCCGATCAGCTCAGACAGATTCCTATCCTTACAAATTAGATTAATCCCGATCAGCTCAGACAGATTAATCTCTAATTTAATTAAACACCACTACCAACCAGCGTGTATAGGATGTTCAATCAAATTGCATTAAGTAAATAAGGCATCACCAACATTAAATTGTATATAACAATCAGCTTAATTATATACAATTTAAATTATATAATTCCACTACTAATTTAATTAAGCCAAGAGCTGCAACTCAATTAAATTAGTAGATGCCACTTGAATCATTAATAGAAGATTAATAATCCTATCTATATAATCACGTTTATTAATTGGATTGTCAATCCAATTAATTCACATAATTATATTAATTAAAACAGGAATTACATAAATACTTAATTAATATATAGATATAAGTATATTAAATAAATATACAAATATATATATATATATATATAAAGAAAGATTGGATTTATATTAACTAAACAAATTAGGCGGTTCAACCGGCCATTTAAATAAATTAAACTAAAAGTATGGAGGCTCGGCCTTCCATAAAAAAAGAAAATAAAAGACATAAAAGTAAATTAAACTAATAGGTGGCTCGGCAATCCATTTGCGATATTTAAAGTGCATAGAGCAAAATAAATAAAGACTAGGCGGGTAAACCGACCATAAGTCCAGTTAAATAAATCCAAATAGAAATTAAGTACAAAGAAAATTATCTCATAATCCCATTTATTAATAACTTAACACATATCCTTGCTAACAAAAGGAAATTAGTCACAATCCATATTTAATAAATATAAGATGAAATTTATAAACATTAGAACGAAAATTTGAAAGAAATACTCCCCGAAAATATTGAAATTATCCGGACAGAATTTCTTTACTAAATTTTACAAAAAGACTTGAAAAACTATTCTAAAAATTCTAGAAATTATATTAATATGAAGATAATAATAAAAGAAAGAGATTACAAAAGAAATGAAGAAGATTGGAGCTAAATTGGTGTCTCAAATGAGAAATGAAGCTAGCATATTTATAGGGAAATTTCTAGGGGTAAAATGGTCATTTTGACATCCGGGTACTTGTAGCAGGTTGACTTGTTGACTTTGACCAGCCGACGGACACTGTTCATGACGTAAGCAGTGACGTCATTATCGACGGTGGTACTATTCACTGGAGTTACTGTTCATCTTTTTTTTTTTTTTTTTTCTTCTTCATCTTCATCTTCATCTTCATTTCTTCTTCTTCTTTTTATCTCCAAAATGTACTAGAATACACTGAAAAACTTATAACACAAAGAAATAAAAAGGAAATGTGAAATATATCCATTAAATGACACAATTAACCGATTTTTAAACAAAATATAGTCATTAAGTAGTATAAAAATCAGTTAATTTATGTGTGCATCACTAAGCCTTTCATACTAAGCTCTTGGAGCTTGTTTCAAACCATATAAAGCTTTTGAAAGTTTGTAAACATGGTTTTCAAAAGATTCATGCACAAAACTAGGAGGTTGTTCAACATAAACTACCTATTGGATGAAACAAATTTAGAAATGCACTTTTAACATCCATTTGAAATAATTTAAAACCAATAAAATATGCAAATGCAAATAACATTTTAATGGACTCTAATATAGTAATTGGGGCAAAAATCTCATCATAATCAATGCCCTCTTCTTGATTATATCTTTGAGCAACAAGTGTAGCCTTATTTCTAGTGACAATACCATGATCAACAAGTATGTTTCTAAAAATCCATTTTGTATCAATAATGATGTGATTTGAAGGTTTAGGTACAAGTTCCCAAACTTTGCTCATTTCAAATTGATTTAGCTCTTCATGGATGATAATGATCCAAAAATCATCACTAAGAGCCTCATCAATGTTCCTAGGTACTAAATGAGACAATAATGCAAGATTATCAACACAATTTATAAAATGTCTTCTTGTACTTACCCCTTCATTGGGATTACCAATGATTTGATCATTTGGATGATTATTGACGTATTTCCATTCCTTTGGAAGATCATGACTTGTCTCTCCTTCATGTGAGATTGATTATTGAATGTCAATAATCTCTTCACTTTCATCCTTAGGTATTGAATGATTTTCATTTGATTGAACAATATCTTTGTTCGTTGACTCAATAGATAGCTCTTGAAAATCACCTTCATTGTCATCTCTTGGCAAGTAAATATTAGACTCATCAAATACAACATGAATAGCTTCATCAATAACCATAGTTCTTTTATTGTAAACACAAAAAGCTTTTCTATTTGAAGAGTAGCCAAGGAACATACCTTCATCGGATTTCTTGTCAAACTTACCAAGATTGTCTTTGACATTTAGAATAAACCATTTACATCCAAACACTTTAAAGTAGGAAATGGAAGGAGTTTTGTCAAACATAAGCTCATAAGGGGTTTTATTAACAAAGGATATAAGAAGCACTCTATTAACAATATAGAGAGAAGTATTCATAAATTCAACCCAAAAATATTTTCGCAAATAATTTTCACATAGTATGGAACATGCCATTTCTTGTAAAGTACGATTTTTCCTTTCAACAACACCATTTTGTTGAGGAGCTTTTGCAATTGAAAAATTGTGAGATATATCATTCTCATCACATAATTTTGTAAAAAATACTATTGCAAAACTCTCTACCATTATCACTTCCAATGAAGATAAGTTTGCAACCAATGGTGTTTTGTACTTGTTTAAAGAGCTTGACAAAAACTTCAAAAACTTCATCTTTACTCAACAAGAATAATATCCAAGTAAATCTAGAAAAATCATCAACAGTCACATAGGCTTATAGTTTGCCACCAATTCTCATGGTTCTCATAGCACCAAATAAATCATATGTACAAGTTCAAGAGGTTTTGAAGTAGAGACATTTTCTTTGATTTGAAAGAACTCTTGACTTGTTTACATGCATCACAAATATGATCTTTCTCAAAATTAATGTTAGGCAAACCTCTAACATACTAAAGTTTGAAAAAATATGCAAAGTATCTATGCTAATATGTCCTAATTTACAATTCCAAAGATATGTATCATCAACTTTCAAAGAAACACATATAACATTTTGTTCAACTAAATCATCAAAATAAATATCATACATATTTTCATTTCTTCACACTTGCAGATGATCATTCTTGAGCTTGCGGTGGACCAAAACTTTTCCTTGGGTTGTCCGCAACCCTACTGTCCACTTAGTGGATGATCTATTTTTCCATGCGGTCGACCAGAACCTTCTCAAGGGTCGTCCGCAAGTTCACCAGAACTACCAGTCTTTACTTAAAGACAAAATCCACTTATATCATGATATTTATAGGATAATCAGTGTTTGTGAGAAAAATTTGTAAGAGTGCATTTATCATGATATTTTATTGGTTTTAAATTATTTCAAATGGATGTTAAAAGTGCATTTCTAAATTTGTTTCATCCAATAGGTAGTTTATGTTGAACAACCTCCTAGTTTTGTGCATGAATCTTTTGAAAACCATGTTTACAAACTTTCAAAAGCTTTATATGGTTTGAAACAAGCTCCAAGAGCTTAGTATGAAAGGCTTATTGATGTACACATAAATTAACTAATTTTTATACTACTTAATGACTATATTTTGTTTAAAAATCGGTTAATTGTGTCATTTAATGGATATATTTCACATTTCCTTTCTATTTCTTTGTGTTATAAGTTTTTCAGTGTATTCTAGTACATTTTGGAGATAAAAAGAATAAGAAGAAATGAAGATGAAGATGAAGAAGAAGAAAAAAAAAAAAGATGAACAGTAACTCCGGTGAATAGTACCACCGTCGATGATGACGTCACTGCTTACGTCATGAACAGTGTCCGTCGGCTGGTCAAAGTCAACAAGTCAACCTGCTACAATACCCGTATGTCAAAATGACCATTTTACCCCTAGAAATTTCCCTATAAATATGCTAGCTTCATTTCTCATTTGAGACACCAATTTAGCTCCAATCTTCTTCATTTCTTTTGTAATCTATTTCTTTTATTATTATCTTCATATTAATATAATTTCTAGAATTTTTAGAATAGTTTTTCAAGTCTTTTTGTAAAATTTAGTAAAGAAATTCTGTCCGGATAATTTCAATATTTTCCGGGAGTATTTCTTTCAAATTTTCGTTCTAATGTTTATAAATTTCATCTTATATTTATTAAATATGGATTGTGAATAATTTCCTTTTGTTAGTAAGGATATGTGTTAAGTTATTAATAAATGGGATTATGAGATAATTTTCTTTGTACTTAATTTCTATTTGGATTTATTTAACTGGACTTATGGTCGGTTTACCCGCCTAGTCTTTATTTATTTTGCTTTATGCACTTTAAATATCGCAAATGGATGGCCGAGCCACCTATTAGTTTAATTTACTTTTATGTCTTTTATTTTCTTTTTTATGGAAGGCCGAGCCTCCATACTTTTAGTTTAATTTATTTAAATGGCCGGTTGAACCGCCTAATTTGTTTAGTTAATATAAATCCAATCTTTCTTTATATATATATATTTGTATATTTATTTAATATACTTATATCTATATATTAATTAGGTATTTATGTAATTCCTGTTTTAATTAATATAATTATGTGAATTAATTGGATTGACAATCCAATTAATAAACGTGATTATATAGTTAGGATTATTAATCTTGTATTAATGATTCAAGTGGCATCTACTAATTTAATTGAGTTGCAGCTCTTGGTTGAATTAAATTAGTAGTAGAATTATATAATTTAAATTGTATATAATTAAGCTGATTGTTATATACAATTTAATGTTGGTGATGCCTTATTTACTTAATGCAATTTGATTGAACATCCTATACACGCTGGTTGGTAGTGGTGTTTAATTAAATTAGAGATTAATCTGTCTGAGATGATCGGGATTAATATAATTTGTAAGGATAGGAATCTGTCTGAGCTGATCGGGATTCTAAAACCAATTACTTAATAATGTCTTTATCTATGATTAAGCCCATGAAAAATATAACTTGATACTAATTCCTTGCTAACGTTTTTTTTTATATCATTTATATTCCAAATTCCTTTTTAATTCTATTCTCAAAATACCAAAAACCCCCCAAACCCTTTCCGATTAATGATTTTAATTTAAGAGTTGACAAATCTCTGTGGATTCGATCCCTACTTTCCCTATCTACATAGGAATTGTTAGGTTTAAATTTGAGAGCCGTACGACAGGCTTCGTCAACAAGACAACTCAATTATCACAATATGCAATTAACATGTTTCATGAGGAAATAATTTAGCAAGAAGAGCATATACAGAATACAAAAACCAATTAGAAAATTAATCAAGTATTTGTATTGAAAACACTTTTCAACCACATATAGCATTATGATCTAATTTACATAATTCATAATCAAGAAATTCTTACTAAAGATTCAATCTCAAAAGAATGAATTTCTTCATGACCTTCATGAAGAACAATGTACCTTAGTATATCATATTTGATCACGTGGATTGAGCAAATTCTCTTGACATGTTGTATTGCTCCTTCATGATCAACATATTTAGTTACCTACAAAGAAGATGAAACTTCTGGTATCCAAGTGACTTTGGATCCATGAGAATTAGTCGAATTTGTTTTAACAATCCAAATACTTTTTGCACCATTCTCGATTTTCTTCTTGGCATAACATATATTTACCTTATGGCCATACTTACCACAATAGGTACAACATATTCTTGATGACATATGAGCATGTATGTGATGTGTATGATGTACTTTATGATGCACATGTGAGATATTATTGTGTGATATATTTTTGTGTGTATGCAAGGCATTATCATGTGTATCAATAAAACCAATACCTCTCTTATCATTAGAGAATCTTTGAGCACCAAGTAATTTATTTAAATTATCTCTACCACATGTGAGTTTATGTAAGCTAACACTTAAATCATCTATTCTCAACTTCATAGCATCATAGTCACTCATCATGTCATTCAATTTCTTGTTTCTAATAACAAGATCATTATTAGCATTTTCAAGAAATTTCACCTCATCGCATAGACCAATAATATTTTCATCAAGAGTCACTTTGGAAGAAAGCAATAAAGCATTTTCATCAAGTAATTTAGCATTCTCCAATAACAAATTTTCAACTTGACATTTCAAGAATTTATTCTTCTTGATGACTTTCTTCATTTCATAATAGAGATTAGCAACAAATTCATCTTGATCAAATATATCACAATTATCATTGCAATCATTTTCACTAATGTGCAAAGTTTGTGAGGTAGAAGTACTTACTTCATCTTCAAGAGCCATAAGACAAGTGTTTGCAAACTCGGATTGATCGTTTTCTTCATTTTCACTTTCTTCTTGATTTGATGTGCATGTCAATCCTTCATGTGCAACTTCAAGTAATCTCCACATTTCATATGCGGAACTACAACCACTTACTCTATTGTATTCATCTAAATCAAGAGCACAACAAAGAATATTCATAGCAATAAAGTTTGAAGTCATTTTCTTTTTATCCTCTTCATCAAACTCATTAAGAGTTTTCTCAACACTTCTTCCCTTTATAATCTTAGAGGGAACATAAGGACCATTTATAACAATATTCCATAAATCAAAATCAATGGAGGAAATATAAATATGAATTCTATCTTTCCATAAAGTGTAGTTATAGCCATTCAACAAAGGTAGTCTACTAGTAGAATAACCCTCACTTATGATATCGTTGTCGATATGAGCCATAAGATCATTACTTCTAGGTGATTAAACCTCAAACAAGAAGACCTGTTCTGATACCAATTGAAAAACCTAAGAGGGGGGTGAATTAGGTTTTTATCCGATTTTTACTTCTAATTCAATCAAACACCTCTTTGACAACAAATATCAAACACTTGGTGTGCTAGTTGTGTGAGAAATAATGTGTTCAAATAAAATGTTGCAGAAATTAGAGCATTGAACACAATGATTTATAGTGGTTTGGTTTATCCAACAAAACCTAATCCACTACCTTGAGTTACCTACTCAAAGATTTATCAAATCCCTTCACTAATCAAATAAATGAGATTACAAAAGAGGTTCACCCAATTCACCTTACGGTTTTACAAATAACCTCTCAAACCAATCAAGGCTCACTCAACCCTTGAGTTTTACAACACAACCTTGATTATACAATAATATCACCACTCTCCTTAGTGAATCCTAACAATACAATTCAATTCAAGGTTCACCCAAAGGTTTTACAAACAAACCTTGAATACAAAACAACATACACAAGGCTCACCCTAACACTTAGGGTTTTATGCTACTTGCAACCTTGATACAATTACAATCAAGGATAAAAGATAGAGAGTTTGATAGATATCACCTTAATGTGAAGATATATCAATTTGAATCACAATCACCTCTTGAGTAATGACTTGTCAAGATTGCTCAAAATTCACCTTTGAATGTAAAAACCCTTCTTTAATGATTTTAACAAGATTGATGTTTAGAAAGGGTTTTGGAATGTTTCTAAGATGTTATAGGATCAAGATATACAATGTTTTTGCTCAAAAAATCTTCATAGAAAGAATTCCAAAGGTTTTGGTATTTAAAGGTTTGTTCCCAACGATCAGAAATGAAGCTGTTGGAAACCCACTCAGGAAGTGCGGTCGACCGCATATCAGACTGGTCGTCCGCTCCATCATCCTCAAGCTCACTGGACAACCATCGGATGATGATTTTTCATCCTCCGGTCGACCTCAGGGTCGTCCACAGGTTTGCAGGTGAATAAATTTGACAGCACATGCATCTACAAGATAAACTAACTTATGGACGATACCTGGACCACTTTAGGTCGACTAAAACATGTTCATTTGTGTATCAACAATACTCTAACACAAAAATGATGATTTCAATCAACCATATAAGTTATGGTATCAATCCAGCAAGAGTTTATGAACCATTTAAGTTTTGAAATCACGATGCATAGTTTTCGAAAT
The DNA here is from genome assembly GCA_019593545.1 of Apocynum venetum. Taxonomy (NCBI): domain Eukaryota; kingdom Viridiplantae; phylum Streptophyta; class Magnoliopsida; order Gentianales; family Apocynaceae; genus Apocynum; species Apocynum venetum. The sequence continues at coordinate 780,379 of SRSM01000333.1, forward strand.
AGCAAAACATATTTTAACATATTAAAAACATTTTGAAATAACGTTTTAAGTTCATAGAGCAATATTTAGAAACCATTACTCAATTAGAGGTAGAACTAGAGATATCAAAATATATAACTCTAAAACTATACCTCTAGTTCCTATCTAATCCAATAAAAGCTTGTCTTCAAATCTTGATAGTCTTGACTTGTATACTTCCTTGAAGACTTAGAAATCTTGTATGTAAACCTACAAAACTAAAACTATAATTCCAAAACTAAAACTCTACTATTAAACCTACAAAATTCAACCCAACTAATTTTTCACACAATAATTTTTAATATACAAACATAATTATTTAGTATTATGTATGTAAATTAATTGCATAAGATTAATTTATATTTTAAAGAAAATGTTAACATATATTTTTAATTGAATAAGATTAGAATATTTTTAAAAAAAAGAAAAAGACTAGTGATCTTATAAAAAATTATTAAACTATATATCAAACTTTATATTAAAAAACTCTTTTCATTAACAAAAAAGGAAAAATAAGACTAAAAACAAAGTGAATTCATTTTTCTCAAAGAAAAAGAAACTTAATTTCAAACCTAAAGCATTACTATTAATCCACAAAACCTAACCCAGCTTATAATCCAATAGATTTTTGTTTACTAATTGAAGTACTATCATATCACTTAGTCAACAGTCATAATAGACTATGAATCATCAATCATTTTCGACTATAAGTCATTAGGCATAATCGATTATGTGTTACCCACCATAGTCAATTATAAGTCACTAGTCATAGTCGATTATGAGTAAACAATCATATTCGACTATGACTCATTAGACGTAATCAATTATTAATCAGCAGTTTTAGTCAATTGTAATTTATATTTAATCCTAAGATTATGAGCTATAATAAATTATAAAATAAAAACGTGACAATGTATAATAAAAATGTCATTTCAAAATGTAGTTAAAATTTCTACATATTACAACGCTTCAATGTATATATGTTGTATCATCTAGTCTATATCTAAATAAAATATCAAATGTTGTCTGCTGACCTTTTTATATATTGAGAGGCCACGTCATAATAATTTTCACATAGGGAAGACGTTTGACAAATATTGTACAAAATGTGGTCATATATAGTCTTACCGTGACTTAAAGTCAAACGTCTTGAGTATATACCACTTCAAATAATTTTTTATTACGGCATTTTTACTAATGTATATAAAATGTTAAAAAATCTTATATTAATACCAACTTATCATATGAATGTCGTTTCAAAATGTTGTTCCAATTCAACATATAACATCGTCTATGAAAATATCATACAAATGTTGAGATAGAAAACATGTTTTTACATATGTTATTTGAAAATGTCGTCTAAAGTGTGCATATATCAACTTTTACAATAAACGTTGTCATAAAGCGTTGAAAATTGTTTGTGACGATATTTATCAAAAATGAAATATTGTGATACGTGTTTCACTAAAGGATTTTTTTTTTTACGTAGTGATTTGATGCACAATTCAACTTTATTGCCAGTCCTCACTAATGGTTCTCTCTATGATCTTCTTTATGCCTCTTTTTTATGGTTTTCTGACCAGCGTGTCATTGCGCTATCAAATTAAATTCCGAACTTTAAATAACTTATGTAGTTAGGGCAAGTAAGGGTCGAACCCACATGAACTTGTAAAATCTCAAAATAAGTAAATTGATCGAGATTTTGGGAAAAAGATTCATTTTTTATCTAAAAAAATAAAACTTTAAATAAAATAACTCATAAATCAATTAAGAATTAATGGATACAAAAAACGTTAGCAAAGACTTTTAAGGACTATCAGAAACGTCCAAGTGGACGCGTGAGTCTCCAAAACTACTGAGAATGGACGTGAGGATGAATAGGGACGTGTCCACTTCTTCAAGTGCGCGTCCACTCCATTTTTCGTGCAAAACAACTTCTTAAGCCTTCTATCTTCCTCCAATGCCTTCGAAACATGTTAAAATACCTTCAAAATACCTGCAAACAAAGATAAAAGTGTAAAGAACCAATTTAAACACATAAACACACAATTAGGTAGATTTTATCTCAATAAACAACACATTAAACTCCTAAAAACCAATTTAATTATAGTTCAATCAAATTCCCCCACACTAAACCTTTGCTTGTCCTCTAGCAAAATAAGAACACAAAGAAACAAAGTCAATATTTAAATGTCTCAGAAAAAATCAAACAATCTCAAGAACTTCAATTCATTTGCACCAAATTCTATCCAATAATCCTCAAAGTCATCCATCAACTTTACTTTTAATACAAATTGTGCATGTGTGATAGACCATCACTGTGGATTCATTGTAAATAGTTAATCATATTTAACATGACCAAAAACTTTGAAAACCAATCAAAATCCATTTTAGAGTTAAAAATCGTACATAAGTAACAAGAACAAATTCAATCAAGCCTCAATCAACTCAAACACATCATAGTCATATGAAAAGTAATGTCCACACTACCATAAGCTTGTAATCTTACGCATCTCTCCACTAATGGAAAGAATAAGGTCGACTTGAGTCAAATTGGACTTGAGGCACATAACATTAGGCTTGGGATTTGGTTAACAAAGAAAGGTACGAAAAACAAATTAGTCAAGAGAATTACACAAAAGGATAAAAGAATTTGAAACCAAAGTTCTTCAATTGACACTTCTCTCCTTATTTACATTCAACCATATCAACCAACTCATATACTTTGGACAGTCTTGGAACTCTTTTTTTTTTTTTTGCAACAATCGTGGAACTGACGAACGTGTCGTTGCGCTATCAAATTAATACCAAACTCAACCAACTTATGCAGTTAGGGCAAGTAAGGGTCAAACCCACAGGGATTTGTAAAATTTTAGAACAAGTAAACTAATCAAGATTAGGGGGGAAAGATTTGATTTTTATTTTAAAAGAATAAAGTTTAAATAAATTTACTCACAAATTAATTAAGAATCAAAGAAAAGAAAAACGTTAGCAAGGACTTTGTATTTCGGTTTTACTTATTCGGGATTAATCATTGATAATAACCTATTTGAGTAGTGACTTAGAATTTCGCGTAGCGCAGCAAATTCCGATTCCTGTATAGTTAGGTTAATTCCCGAGAAGCACGGCAAATTAACTTTAACCTAATTAAACTAAATTACCAAATCGCTCGCATAAAATAGCCAATTAAGTTATTCAGCTCGAGGACAACATCAACACAAATTACATAAAGTTAATGGCCAATTAAAATCATGCAATTCGTTTCAAACAATTCCCTATCAATTAATCAAACACAGATTTAAATTAATCAATAGTTACTACTTTTGGTTATCGAAAACCAATTCTGCATAACCCTAGTTAATCAATTATGCAAAACAATTAAGATGGCCAATAATAATTGAAATAACACAATTGATAGAATAAAACCAAGAATTTTTCAAATACTCAAATAGAAATAATGATCCCTTGAAAAGATCGGGTTTTTAATTACAAAACGTAAATCTCATATCCCCAAATAAAGTAAACCTAATACATATCCTTGCCAACTAAAAACGTTTACTCACAATCCATAAAAGAAAACATCATAAAAAGATTAAGGGAAAGAGAGAAACTCATTAGACGGAAATCCGATTTCCCGAGAAGCTCCCACCCTTGATCTCCTACAATGCTCGGGAAGAGAGAATCTAAAGTACTTGACACCCTAAACTTAAGCTATTAAGGCCTATATATAGTTAGAAAAAAGTCCTAGGGTAGTTTATACAAGAATCCTAATTAGAAACTACTTAAAACAATCTTAAAACTTTGAATTCGGAAAGTGGACGCCCGAGTCTTCAAAGTGGACGCCTGAGTAGATGAGACGCGTCCACTTGACTGTCAATGTTCTGAGAGTGGACGCATGAAATTTGGTGGACGCGTCCACTTTCTTGCCTTGCGCGTCCACTTGGTCTCCCTGCGCGTCCACTTTCCTGTCCAACTTCTGAGGGTGGACGCGTGAAATTTGGTGGACGCGTCCACTTCCTGGCCTTGTGCGTCCACTTGACTGTCCTGCGCGTCCACTTCTCTGTTCTTCTAAATATCCATCCTCAAATTCCCGATTTCTTCCAATTTCATTCCAACATCTTCTAAATCTTCTAAAGACCTGAAAACAAAAGTAATAGTGTAAAGAATCATTAAAATCACCAAAACACATAATTAGCTAGATTTAAACTTAATAAACATCATAATAACCCATAGAAAACTAAGCTAATTATGGTTCAATCAGGAACTCTTTTTCTCTTTCTTTTTTTCTCAAGTGCTCTTTTTTTTCTTTTTCTTTAAACTTTTCATAGCACTTCACTTTTTTTTTTCATCATATGTCTCTCTTTCTTTTGCACTTTTTCTCTCTTTTCATTTTTTTAGAGAAGACAAACTTTTTTTTTTGTTTTTTTTTCTTTTCTTCTCTTTGTTTCTTTTTTTATTCCAAGATACTTTTCATCATCCCTCAACACAACTTTGCAAAACCTTTTCAACACATCATATGTCACATTTTTATCACAACCATAAGTTTTCACAAGTGCCAATTCTAAATATATTTCAAAGAAATCTCTTGACAATTATGACATATAAATGTTTTAAACATTATTCTCAAAGGCTTACAAAGAAAGATAATAATGGATTTATCCATCACAACATTAAAGCTCAAAAATAGGATCAAGGGATATAATATAGAAATGGTGGCTCAAGAAAGGCTCAAACGTCCAAAGAAGACCTTATGTCATCCCCAAGTCAACCAAATTCAAACATATTTCGCCTCAAGAGTGTGAGAAAACAAGTTCTAGAGTGTATAAATTGACCATGAATGTATCTAAGTCAAAAGTAAACTCAATCTCATTCAAACTTGTCAAAAGTGATTTAAAAAATCAAGATTTATTTGAAAGAGAACAAGTTATGTTAATTCAAATCAATTATCCACAAATCATCCATAAATAACAATTTTGAATTTTCACAAAAAATGCGTAGAGTGTCAAGATTCCTTATAATAAATAGAGAATTTAAAGCACAAATAATATTGAAACTCTATCAATTAACACAAACTTGTACAATTTTCATCGTAGGCATAACAAACACACAAACATGCATAAAACAATTTTTTTTGTTTATATATTTATACAAAAAATGCAAGACAAAAAATTCATAAAAATTTTTTTAAAAAAACCAGAAACAACATAAAAGACAACAAGAATAAACAAAAAGAAAAAAAAAACACAAACACTAAAGACAAGACTCCCCCACACTGGAACGAGATATTGTCCTCAATGTCACAAATATGAAAACAAATAAAATGAAAATTGAAAATAAAAGAAAAAAGGAGGGATGTCACCCGTCTCAAGGTTGATGAAGATGTAATTGCTCATTAAGGGCTACGAGTGACCGACAACTTTCAGAAATATATTCCCTTTGAAAATCAATTGTCGTCCGCAACTAATTCAATTTTGAACTCTTTCGCTGTTAGTACCTTTTGTAAACAACCTAGAGCATATAAAAATAATAATAAATAAATAAACTGAAAAAGAACAAGAAAAAGGAAAGTAATACTCTATTGGGTTGCCTCCCAAAAAGAGCCTTTGTTTAAGGTCTTTGGCTCGACCTCCAGAGCCAAATTATCCAATGCCTTCCTTCTCATGGAATAAAAGAGCATCTATTTTTACTTCTTTAAGCTTTATGACTCAATGCTTCCAAAATTTATTTATTTCATATAGAGTACCTACCATGAAATCCTCAAACAAACAATTAGTAGAAGTCAAATAAAAATTTAGCAAGTTAGTACAACTCAACCCATCAAAATTATGTGGCATGATAAAATCAATATATTCAATATTACACACATCATGACACAAAGAAGAATGTAAGGCACTAGGATTGGTTTCAACTTCTACTTTGTTAGGTTTTTTTATGGTTTCAATATTTGATTCCTCAAACTCACATTGGATGACAAAAGAAGGAGATTGTGGGTTATCAATGAAAGTAGGAGATTCTTCAAACTCAGGAATGCTAGGAACTACCTTATTACGAAAAATATGTATATTCTCTAATTCTTTAGCTTTACTAAGATCAACATTACACTCATCCTCACTAGAACTCAACAAATGGAATGAAGCATCATGAGTAAGTTGGTCCTTAATTTCACTAAACTCGGAAGCTAGTTGACCTAATTGATTCTCAAGATTTTGAATTCTTAATTTGGTCTCTTATTGAAAATTAAGAGTATTAGAGGCTATGGACTTGATAACTTCTTTAAGAGACATGTCGCGAGATTGATCTTGAGAGATAAGAAGGGAGTCTTGAAGATAATAATTAGGAGTATAGTCATTCCCAGGAAAGTTATCATAATTAGGCATATAGTCATAACTAGGCTCATAGATATAATTAGGATAGCTATTACCAAATTCATCCCACCTAGATTGAGAGCAAGGAACCCTATATGATAAGGTATAGAATAATGTGGGTTAGACCTATGAAAAGGTGGATATGAATATACACTAAATCCATTAGAATACTCAAAATGTATAGCATTCTTTCTTCCAATAATATAACCCTTTACTAAAGAAGTAAGATTATCTATTTTGTTCTGCAAAGATTGATAATCTACAACATCTATCCTAGAGTCATCATATTGAGAATAACAAGAATACATACAAAAATCAAAACCAAATAAAGAAAGAAATTAGCAACGTAGAAAAATGAATAACAAGGATTCAAGCTTTTGAATTTGTCACTAGAGAGAGAAACCTGAAAATCAAAAACAAAGAAAAAGATTAGAAAACTTAATCTCAAAATTTTCAACAAGTTTCCCGACAGCGGCGCCAAAATTTGACGAGCGTGTCGTTGTGCTATCAAATTAAATTTCGAACTTTAAATAACTTATGTAGTTATGGCAAGTAAGGGTCGAACCCACAGGAACTTGTAAAATCTCAAAATAAGTAAACTGATCGAGATTTTGGGGAAAAGATTCAATTTTTATCTAAAAGAATAAAACTTTAAATAAAATAACTCACAAATCAATTAAGAATTAATGGATATAAAAAATTTAAGGTTTTATTTATTTGGGATTAATCATTGATAATAACCTATTTGAGTAATGACTTAGAATTCCGCGTAGCGCCGCAAATTCAGATTCCTGTGAAAGTTAGATTAACTCCCGAGAAGCACGGCAAATTAACTTTAACTTAATTAAACTAAATTACCGAATTACTCGTATAAAATAGTCAATTAAGTTATTAAGCATAAAGACAACATCAATACGAATTACATAAAATTAATGGCCGATTAAAATCATGTAATTTGTTTCAAACAATTCCTTATCCATTTATCAAACATAGATTTAAATTAATCAATAGTTACTACTTTTGGTTACTGAAAACTGATTCTGCATAACCCTAGTTAATCAACTGTATAAAACAATTAAGATGACCAATAATAATTGAAATCACACAATTGATAGAATAAAACCAAGAATGGTTCAAACACTCAAATAGAAATAATGATTCCTTAAAAAGATCGGATTTTTAATGACAACAAAAATCTCATATTCCTGAATAAAGTAAACCTAGAATATATCCTTGCCAACTATAAACGTTTACTCACAATCCATAAAAGAAAACATCATAAAAAGATTAAGGGAAAGAGAGAAACTCATTAGTCGGAAATCCGATTTCCTGAGAAGCTCTAACCCTTGATCTCCTACAATGCTCGGGAACAAAGTATCTAAGGTGCTTCACCCCTCAAAAACTAAGCTAATAAACCCTATAAATAGTTAGAAAATGTCCTAGGGTTAGTTACATAAGAGTCCTAATTCAAAACTTCTCAAAATCTTCAATTTGGAGAGTGGACGCGCATGCTGTCAAAAGTGGAAGCGCAGGACTATCAGAAACGTCCAAGTGGACGCGTGAGTCTCCAAAACTACTGAGAATGGATGTGAGGATGAATAGGGACGTTTCCACTTCTTCATGTGCGCGTCCACTCCATTTTGCTTGCAAAACAACTTCTTAAGCCTTTTATCTTCCTCCAATGCCTTCTAAACATGTTAAAATACCTTCAAAAGCAAACAAAGATAAAAGTGTAAAGAACCAATTTAAGCACATAAACACACAATTAGGTAGATTTTATCCCAATAAACAACACATTAAGCTCCTAAAAACAAATCTAATTATGGTTCAATCATTCTCCCAAGAGGATCCGTTATCACCGGCCTTATTTATCATATTATTTAACCTTCTTTCTAGGATCTTCACAAAAGCTGAGCAAGAGGGTCGATTGCAGGGGTATTGAAATTTGCAAGAAAAGTCTATCAGTTTCAAACCTCATGTAACTTATGACTTGGTCATATTCTGTAAGGCAAATACAGAAGAAGCTCAAGTGGTACTATAGTGCTCAGAGAAGTTCTGCAGCTAGAGAAGGCAACAAAATAAATTTTCAGGAGTCTAGTATTCATTTTAATCAAAATGTTCAAAACTATACAAGAAATAATATTCTCTCTCGTGGGTATGTCACATTGCAATCATCTGACAACAACTTTTAAGGATACCATTGATCGATTGAATAATAAGTTGTGCAGTTGGAAGCTAAAAATTAACACAAGCTGGGAGATCAGTTTCAATCTAGTTTATGACTCAAACCATTCCTATATACCCAATGCAATCATTCCTCCTCCTTGTTGCAGTCGCGGATAAATTAGAGGCATTGATGAGTAAATTTTGGTGGAGTGTCAAGGATAATGAGAAGAAGCATCTTTATCTTAAGAGTTGGTAATCAATTTGTAACATGAAGCATGCTGACGGACTCAGTTTCAAATCCATGAGGGATATTAATTTGCAATGATTACTAAACTTGTCTGATAGGTTCAAAAACAGTCGTACACATTTCGGGTCAAACCTACAAGAGCTAATTAAATATCTTAGAGGCAAAAAACTATCGGATACTGAGAAGTGTGGTGGAGACGCACCATGGGTTTTGAGAGGTTCATGCCAAGTTAAAAAATGAATATTCAATTTTGAATGTATCAAAATTGAAATGTTGATAATCAAATTTGGACAAACAGAAGATTTTACAATAGATAGATTTCTTTCCATTCTAACTATGGCGATTTCAAGCTCTTCAAAGTCAACTTATATCTATTATTTGCTCAGTTAGTTAGAAACAAGTAATTAAATCAATTGACTAAATTTTTTAAAGTATACTAAAGATTATTGAAAGTAAATATTTATTTTTAAAATAAACACATTTTATCTTAAAATCTTTGCAAATAACCTATTTAATTGCACGCACACATATATATACCTATTTCTCTAAAACTTTATCTAATAATCACATTATTATTAGAAACAAAAAAAAAATAGATTGGGTTATAGCTATTCCATATCTTTATCTTTATGCCCAGGAGAAGTGTAGTAGATCGGATTCTATCAAAGAAAGAGAATATTCTTTCAACTTCTTACTAATGTTGTTTATCTAATGTTGTCTGGAAGGCATTTTTTTTCAACTTCCTACTTCCTTTTCTTAGTAAATATTCTTAAAATTGAGTTTATACTTGCCTTCCTTAATGAGATTACAAATTTACCCTACTTGGTACTTATTTTTTTGTCCTTTACCTTGAATCATCTTCAAATATTTTTCTTTCCCTTTCTAGGAAGATGGTTATCTTGTTAGGAGTGGTGAATTTGTTATTGCTGTCCATTTGTTATTGTGTGATAATGTTACTGTGTTATATCAGTTTTAAACTTGTGTCGAATAGTGTTAATACGAAAATAACACAATGTAAAGCAAATGTAAATTACAATACAAGATTGTTAATGCTCTTCAAAGTACACTCCTACATCTATGGAGTCATTCTGATGATCCATTAGTTATAACTTTCACAAAAGTACAAGGATAATACTTATTTAAACACATCAATATACCCTAATCGCTAGATTTTTTATCTACTCCATGAGCTTTATTGACAATATCCCTTTGTGTCCACATTGACAAGTACCCTTTAATGTTAATATGACTGTTGAACTGAATTCCCTTTATTCTTTGAAAAACCTAAGACGGGGGGTGAATTAGGTTTTTATCCGATTTTTTCAACCTAATTCAACAAAACACCTCTTTGACAACAAATATCAAACATTTTGTGTGCTAGTTGTGTGAAAAATAATGTATTCAAGTAAAATGCAGAAATTAGAGCAATGAACACAATGATTTATAGTGGTTCGGTTTATCCAACAAAACCTAATCCACTACCTTGAGTTACCTACTCAAGGATTTATCAAATACTTTCACTAATCAAATAAATGAGATTACAAAAGAGGTTCACCCAATTCACCTTAGGGTTTTACAAATAACCTCTCAACCAATCAAGGTTCACTCAACCCTTGAGTTTTACAACACAACCTTGATTATACAATAATCTCACCATTCTCCTTAGTGAATCCTAACAAAACAATTCAATTCAATTCAAGGTTCACCCAAAGGTTTTACAAACTACCTTTGAATACAAAACAACCTACACAAGGCTCACCCTAACACTTAGGGTTTTATGCTACTTGCAACCTTGATACAATTACAATCAATAATAAGAAATAGAAAGTTTGATGGATATCACCTTTATGTGAATATATATCAATTTGAATCACAATCACCTCTTGAGTAATGGCTTGTCAAGATTGCTCAAAATTCACCTTTGAATGTAAAAACCCTTCTTGATTGATTTTAACAAGAGTGATGTTTAGAAAGGGTTTTGGAATGTTTCTAAAATGTTATAGGATCAAGATATACAATGTTTTTGCTCAAAAAATCTTCTTAGAAAGAATTCCAAAGGTTTTGGTATTTAAAGGTTTGTTCCCAACGGTCAAAAATGAAGCTGTTGGAAACCCACTCAGGAAGTGCGGTCGACCGCATATCAAACTGGTCATCCGCACCATCATCCGCTAGCTCACTGGACAACCACCGGATGATGATTTTTCATCCTCCGGTCGACCGGACTTCACCTGTGGACGATACCTGGACCACTTTAGGTCGACTGAAAAATGTTCATTTGTGTATCAACAATACTCTAACACAAAAATGATGATTTCAATCAACCATATAAGTTATGGTATCAATCCAGCAAGAGTTTATGAACCATTTAAGTTTTGAAATCACGATGCATGGTTTTCGAAATAGCAAAACATATTTTAACATATTAAAAACATTTTGAAATAACGTTTTAAGTTCATAGAGCAATCTTTAGAAACCATTACTCAATTAGAGGTAGAACTAGAGATATCAAAATATATAACTCTAAAACTATACCTCTAGTTCCTATCTAATCCAATAAAAGTTTGTCTTCAAATCTTGATAGTCTTGACTTGTATACTTCCTTGAAGACTTGAAATCTTGTTCTTGCATGGATTAAATCATGAATCCAAAAACTCTATCACTTGTACAAATAAGACATTAGTCCTCATCAATGTTTGTCATTAATCAAAATTAAGACATTAAAAGTTTTAGGGCTTTCATTCTTCAATAAGGTTGAATGCGGCCTTGTGTCTTCCTCCCGAAGACTTAAGAACACCTTACAAAATTCATTGTGTTGATCGATGTCAAACAATATTGATGAACTCTTTGACACCAACTGAGGAAAGAACAACAATGCACTTCATAGAAGATCACTTTAGAAATAATATTTGCATTGTGATAACATTCATAGAGATAGGATATCAATATTACTCACTTGTGCCTCATCAAGATAAATCAGCCTCTGAATTAGCCATGAAAACTAAGTTTGGTATGCATCTCAACTAATTCCTAAGATAAAGGAATAGTAAATCTTCTTGATTTCTTGATAAACTTGGTATAACAAAATCTTCTTTAAATAAATTATATAAAGATGTGTATTCCTTAGAATTTTACCTCACTTTGTTTTTTATTGCCTATATTTTAATGAAGATATTAGTAGATTTCTCTTTACGCCAACCATTTTGTCCTAAAAATTGAATACTTTATTTGCAATCAAAGGAAAAACTTGTCTATTTTGATAAAGGTTCAAAATATATATATATATATAAAAACTCATTTGAATAAGTATTTAGATTTTATAAACTAGATTAATGATTTTATGTATGGTGAGTCCTATACTTTAGATTAATGATTGAAATGTAAATTGAAAAATATTTAAAATTGTATATTAAATGTTGAATGTGAGAATACTTTAGTACATAGAAGTCATAAAGAAGTCACTTATGAAAGGTCACAAATAAGTCATATACTAAATAAGAGGTAAATTACTATTGACTTCTTTGTGACTTGTGAGTTTCCTCTAGAAATACATTTTGGTTTTGTCACTCTTCCCTTTTGTTGTACATGCATATTCAGCTTCTACTTTCCGAGCTTCAAATCCGTTTTCTTTGGTTGATTGTTATGCAAGTAGGCGCAAGATTACTTCTTTTTCTTTTTCTATTTTTTATGGATGGACGAAGTGAACCATAATAGGTTTAAAATTAAATTCTTCAAGACTCAAATTAGATTGATGATATTGCATTTGCTTTTTTCTTTTTATTTTCACCTTTGAAATTAGAAGGTAGTTTAGACAAGTTCTCAAGCTTAAATGCCTCCTGATGCATTCTTTTATAAGTGCCAAACATTTTTTTGGTTTGGTCTAAATGATTCTTTTATAAGGGGGCTAAGAGAGCACAGATCATGAATCATAAAATTGAACTGCTTGATTTGGGGTAATGTTGCATTTGAATCTAAGAATTCATTGTTTATTTTCAACACATACAATGTCTACTGTAGCATATAATGTAATATTGTCTTTTTAAGTCATCTTATTTGAAGCTTATAGAGGACAAACAAATTTTTGCATGGATCAAATATTCATATGAAGAATAGTAAAACGAGACAGTTATTTCAATGGCAATGGAACAAAATGCAATTTCTTTAGCTGTTTTGCAATTTATAGTATAAGCATCCATATTTATTCTTTCAATTTATTATACGAAACATTTTAGTTAGAAAATGTATTCTTTCGAAGTTTTACGTGAGTAATAATAATAATATCTTCCCTTATCAAGATCCTGAAGTTGGATATCTGCTTGGACCATGCCTATCTAAGATGCATGGAAATTGAAAACAAAATGATGGGTCTCCAAGTTCGCCATTATCAGAAATAAGCAAGAACTAGGAAGTAATCAGTACTTTTTTCTTATTGAACTTTCTAATGTTACAGTCATGAATTCTTTCAGGTATGATAAAATTAAATGGTAACAAAACCCACAAGGACAGATTTTCCCATCCTAATAGTTTGAATACAGTGAACTTAATGATAGTACAATGGCAAGAGAGAAAAAAGGGTTTCTAATTACTCCACTTCTAAACACAAAATGAGTAGAGCAGCCAAACATGCTAATTGCATGCATCAGAGCCAATCTGAACAAAGCTCACATTTTAACATAATGAACCAAGAGCAGAATCTTTTAGGTCAATCTCTCTCTCATCTTGCTTGCTAATACAACACACCCATCTTTTTAGCAAAGTCATCATCATCACCATCATCATCAAGGTATTCCTCCTCAGGATCACCATTATCACCTTCCTCTAAGTTGTAATCCACCCCTTCACCCTGTTCATAATATGCGTCCTCATCACCATGTTCATATGTTTCACGCTCTTGGTCTTCTGCACCATCCTCAATAATCATTCCGTCTTCTACTTCTGCTTCGTTGACATTGTGGAGGTTTAGTGATTGACCATCAGCTGAAAGGGAACCTTCTGTCCTGTCCTTAACACCAGAGGTAATCTTATGCTCATTCTTGTTATCATTAGAGAGGTCAGATTCGTTCTTGGATGGCAAGGAATGGCTTTTCTGTCTCTCTCCTGTACCCTTAGTCTTTATTGAGCTTTCCTCACTCTTCTTCCTTGGGGCATCTTCATTATCTCCTGAGCTACTGCCACTTCCAGATCCTCTTTTCCGCTTCAAAATCTCTTCTAGAGGCTTAGGACCTTCAAAAGAGGCATCACCTCCAGTTTGTTGCTGATGCTGGAGCTTTGAGAATTTCCTTTTCCCCAGTTGATCATTCAACTGGTGTTCATTTCTATAAAAAAATTTCTGACTTCTCAGCTCTGCCAAGCTTTTTGGACCAGTAAAATTACCAATATTATCACCCACTGTGTCTCTTCCCATATGCAGGCTGCCTCTACTACTTCGGCTATCAATATTAATATCCTCTTGAAGATTTCCCTTTATTCTGTCTCGAAGCCGAGATGACAGTTGCGATCTTCCTTGAGACAACCCACTATGATCCCTTCCCTTTTCATTTTCCCTATCCAAGCGCAGATCATTTCCTTCAGTACCAGCAGATCTCCCAGGAATTTTTATTCTACCTTGAAGACGACGGCTGCTGAAAGAACTCTCTTGTCTTGCACGGTCACGGGGGTCCCTTTGAGGGTTCTGATACCGTCTATCATCATATCTTTCGCGAGCATGGTCTTGATTAATAACAGACCTTAAACCATTAGTCCTTCGGTGCTTTGATAAACGGTACCTCAAATCTGATTCGCCAACTTGATCAGGGCTTTCAGGCCTCCCATGTAGCCGCCTTTCTGGATGAGACAGCCCCCCTAAAATCCTTTCAGATGAAGATCTTCTCTGCTCCCTAGCATACTGACCCTGAAGCTGCTCATACGAATCATATCCATGTGACTCATGATATATATCTTGGTCAGTATCCACAATCGAACCGTAATCACCAGTGTGATTACCATCAAAATATTCACATCTTCCTTCACGGTCAACTGTTCTTCCAAACTGATCTTCACCATGGTAATAATCAGAATCCCTGAGATCATCATCCACAAGAACATCAAATCCAGGGGACGGTTCCCTGGACACCTCTTCAGCATCCTTGCCATTCAAGATCCTATGTTCATTCAAGGACACAGACTGCTGCACACGATTCAACCGTATGACTTGGTTTTGATTATCTATGGGAGTTCCTCCTGTCGATTTATGACTTTGAAGCTCATCATCCATAGCTGATGTTGTTGGTATTTTTTTCCTGATAGAGATTTCATTCTTTACTGGAAAAGAATCAAATTTTCCCACGGGTTTTGGCTGATGGAATAAGCCGATAGACTTGGGGACATTTGTTTGTGAAACCTTCTGCTCATGGATAGGCCTGTCATGTCCACCAAAAGTCTTCTTAAATACAGGAGGTTCAGCCATAACAGTAGCTGCTTGACCCTGCAGAGCTTTGTTGTTGATAGCAACAGAATTTGGTGAATGTAAATATGGGCACCAATCACCTCTCAGGCAGTGCCCTCTCTGAAAAAATATGCAAGCGACCCCCTGTTTACCAGAAGCCTGTGCTGCTGGAATAGTTGCAGGCTGACTTGAAAGTACAGTAGGCCCAGCAGGATTTGGACCCTGTGTTTCTGTTCCCAACAGTCCATCCAGAGGCTGAACAGGACGTACATTGGCAAAGAATAATCAATACAGAAACTAAGACCACCATTAGCATAATGAATAAAGAAGACATGAAAACTAAATATCCAGTAGTGTATATTACGTAGAGATCATGTGTAGTATATATTTATATGAATAGTTATGTAAGATAGATGACTTACTGGATGCCGGAAGCTGCACTTAGGATTCAAGCAATTACCATGCAACCAATACCAGCAATCTCTTGGGTTGACTCTGGCAACATCACTATGTCGATACTCGCACTCACTTCCCTGTTTATAAGAGAAGCATGAGCTCTTATCAATTTCCATATAAAATCCAATAAGGAAGCTACTTGCATGCAAAATGGTACCCTTCAACACATCAATTTTCTATCTTTCTATATATTTGTATGATATATAGCGTACCTATTTACATTCAACATTGAGTTCCTATACTATTCTCTTTGCTTCTTCACAGCCACAAAAGGAAAGTCATTGATAAGGTAATAAAGATATCAGATAGTTTTACTAAGCCGCCGAAACAAAAGAGATATGAGTGACGTATTAAATCCTCTCAACCTTTATATCTAACTGCATTAGACATCCATTGCAAGAAATGACTTCACAAATGGCAAAAAAGAAACATGCTTGTACTTCGTCACCTTTTGCCACGTGACATCTGTGAACCCAAGCACTCGCAACCAAGAATGACAACACAACAAACTCTGCCAAAATAGATAGCCATTCTATTTATGGCATACACCACTTTTCTCTCTAATTTATTATCCATAAATTTACTCATTCTTGGTGTTCCCCATCAGCTTGACTAAAATATAAAGATTGAATTTCCTTTTTTATGGGGAAAAACGGTAACTTCTTACCATTTCCATTATCCTCCCAAGATATATAGTTCCCATCCAACAAGGCTAGAACATGCCTAGCAATATAAAAACAAAAGCACGCAGATACAAATATTGCATAAATTGTAGCCAACAAATCAACTAAATTATCATTTTGCATACGACAAATAGAACTATTCGCCAATTCAAATTTGTAAATGCATCACCAATCGTACCAAAGAAAAAACCCAGAGCAAAAAAATTGAAAGAGATCTTTTTTCCCCAAAATACACATTAATTAAATAGATGACGCGTATAAGAAGGGGCTACAGAATCCAAAAAAAAAATAGGGCAGACATAAGAAGGAAAATCAAATCAAGAAAAGAAGAAACAAAACTGCAGAATCCAAAACCTTCAATATCAAAAATGAAAACAAATCAGAATAAAGCTTCAGTTTTTTTTTCCTTCTATAACTAAAAATAATTTTCCCTAAAAGATCCACCACTAAGAGCTCAGATACATAACATCAATTGACAAAACCTAGCTTTACAAAATCAGAAAGTATAAACCATCACTCCAAACAACTCCAACTATATATTTAAAGAAAACCAGAAAAATCTCAAGAAAAGAACGGACCTTTTTACAGGTCAAAGGTGAAGCTAGAAAGTAAACGCAATCTGTATTCCTCTTATAACCTTCTTCTTCACCAGATACTGCCGCTGTGCCTACTGCAACTGAAGATGAAGAAGACGAAATCTGCTGCTGCTGCGTTGCCGTAGTCGGCGGGTGTGCGGTACCGACCATGGTGGCGGGGCTTGATTGATCGGCGGAGTAGTCCAGAGATCGAGTTCTGGGGAGAGTTAAATTGAACCGTTGGATCTAGGGTTTTTATGAAAGAGATGAGAGATGGCACTCTCCAACAGAATCTTGATGTAAAGAAAGGCAGCTTTTAGAGAGAGAAAGGGAGAGAGAGTGATGAAGTCCCGAAGAGAGAGGAGAGAGGAGGAGAAGAGCAAGTGCGGAGGACAATTTATTATAAATATAAGTAGCTATTTTTTCCTTCGAAAACTATTTTAGCAATAAGGTATGGTCGAAAGTTTCCTGTTTGATTTTTTTATTTAGTTTCATTTTATATTTTGGCTTTTAAATAAAAACCTAAAAGTTTTTTTTTAATATGTAAATAAATCTCCTAAAAAAAATGTAAATAAAAACCCAAAAGATGACAACTATATAACTTGAAAGTTGTAACGGTTCGGATCAACAATTCTCAAATGTTTCCTTTTATATATATATATATATATTTTTTTTTTTTTTTTTTTTTTTTTTTTTTTTACATCCGAATTTTATTGAAAAGATTTACACAAATGTTTTCATATATGAATTCAACGAGTTGTGGAAGGTTGTAAAATCCAATAGCATTTTTCTGGTTTAGGATACTTTTCCATAAATCAAAAATCAAAAATCAAAAATCAAAAATAAAAAACAGAAGTGACAAACAGTTTTTGACAACAATTGGCAGGGTTTTGAGAGTTGGATACCATGACAGGACTTATGGATATCTAAGACGCATGGATGTGGATATAGTCTAGGCATGAATAAGAATTGTTATTGTAAGGTGATTGATTACATTTCAAAATTCGAAGGACAGTTTTTTGGAAGGAGGATAGAAGCTAAAGGGATTTGCTTAATACCGCACCATTCTTGATTTTTTTACTCTTCATAGTTTATTTTATTTCTGTTTATAAACATATTCACTTTGAGTAGTTTTTTAGTGTCCTAGAGAATCAAAAATAAATTAAGAAGAAATTGAGGGGCATTGTGTGTCGAATGCTAACAGTTGGGCATCCTTTTGTAATGCCCCAATGCGCCATCCGAGCACCATTTTCTACATTCGAATGGTAGATTTTGAGGTGTGAAGTTTACTGCCCTGACAACTTTTAGCGAGCTTCTTCACTAGAGCTTAATTGCTTTCCAAAATATTTGTGTCATGAATCAAAATGGTAACCTAATTTTTCTGTATAAATAATGCATAGAATCTTTTTCCATCTGCAAAGTTTTGTACACCACCATTAACTTGTCTCTTCCCCTCTTGACAATAACTTTACCTAAGAAATAGGCACCAGATGACCCATCTTCTTTGTTGCATATTTCGACTGTATTGCTCGCATAAATTGCCATGCTCATCCTTATGTTCATGTCCAACACTCATTTTGGAAGCTTTCTTTGGGAAATTAGATCAAATGCATCTTATAAGAGAAAGAGGATAGTGAAAGAAAAACAAGAATAAAACCCATTTGATACGTAAGATCTGATAGAATTAAAGTTTAGATAAAGGCATTGCTTCTATTCTTTAATCTTTTGCCTGGATGATGAGGTAACAATGAATTGATTTCTGCCCTATGCTGACCTTGTTTCTTCTTGCAAAAGAGAGAGAGGAGAGAAAGGGAGACGTAAGTGAGAGAGAATTGCAAAATAAATTAAGGGTACAATTGTAATTTGAGGTGTGTGGTATTGAGTCAAAAAATACAATATTTAGCAATCATGCATGTAAAAGCCACCCTGTTTTAGATGTACCAATATTTATGGACTTTAAACCAATTTAAGACTTTTGACTCATGATCCAATACTTATAATTATTAGCTTAAATTTCCAAGCCTTTTACGATTAGGGTTTTAATGCTAAGCTATTTTTATAATTGTAAGGGAGTCTAGTTTTAACCCTAGATCTATTATTCTTTGAAAGCTATCTTAGTTGTAGCTATTGACGAGAGAGATAGAGTAATTTGTTCAATCGAGGTATTCAATCTAGGTAAATAGTTTGGATACCTCTATTTTTATTGCAAATTATCTCCCAAAAGTTATTTATTTGTGAATATGATTATCTTCGTAAATAAATTTTAAAATGAGTTTGAGTAATTTCTATTTTGAAAATCTATCCGTATAACATTGCATAATTTTTGTAATTAGAAATTTAAATGATTTTGTAGACTCAAAAGATAATTTGAAATTAGGGGAAACATGTTCTAACTTTAGATTTGATTCCTTTCATTCAAATAAATATTTGATTTTGTTCTCATGGGATTAATCATTCTGATAGGAGTATAGTTGGATCTAACATTAGAATTTGGGACTAATGAATGTCATCATCGTATGAGGTCTTTGAAATGCTCAATGATATATGAGTGAGTTGAGTATTGATAAATTTACCACATATGATGAGAATAATTGAATGTTTGATTTATTATATGAAATTTGAAATTATATAGTACTCAGATTTTGTAAACATTTCAATTATTTGTTGATTAATTTGCTTTAGGCAGTTTTTTATAAAAAAAATGTTAAATTAATCACTTATTAGTATGTCATGGTTAATTAACAACAACATTGAATTTGAATTTGAATGCTACATTGTTCATTGAGCAAATGCTCTTAAATAATGCAATCAAGATGTTTTGCCAAAATCATGATAATTCACTTCTTAAAATACGCATCATAAAGTACAAATCATGATGACTCAATCTTATGAAGAAACTTCACAGGGAATTTCCTCGATCATATAATGGGAATATTTTTAGATAAAGAACAGACTTGTTTCTTCCCAACTAAACCCCTAGAGGATAGAGCTAATGAAAATCCCAATAAAAGTGCAATTGGAACTGCAACCGCATTACCCAATTGAATATACATTTCTTTAACTAGACCAAGAAGCCTATAGTAGTTGGGAAATCCATGAAGTATTGAATTCTCACAATTTGAATTCTTACTAATTGTGAGAACCTTATCTTGTAGATAATACAATATGGTATGATTATAAGGCGCAAGTTGACCATCTATAGTTGAAATAGTCTTATCTCACCATAACCATCCAAATGGCTTTGAGGAAGAGCCACTCGCAAAAGTCATGCATGGTCAAGAACCAATTACTTCCCAAAAGTTAGGTATACATAGGGGTGCTCAAAAACTAAACCAAATAGAAATTTAAAAATGGTTTGGTATTTCAGTTTTTCAATTTATTTGATTAGGTTAACCAAAATTTTTCAAAACTACAATTTGGTTTCGGTTTGAATTTTAGAAACTTCAATTAAATCGAAAAATATAATTTTTTTAAAAAAAATCTTTTAATTAATATTTAACCAAATTTATTTACTTAAAAAATTATTTAATTCTCTGTCTTTTCCTATTTGAAGTGTTTTTGTTATCCACAAGATGATGATTAGGTATTGTAAAAGAAGTTCATGCATCATCTTTTGGTTATTATGAATCATTTTCAATATTTTTCTCTCGGAAAATGTGTAGAGAATATGATAATATGATTTAATTGTTTATACGATAAATTATATTTTTTTTGCCTATTGTTTGAATGTGTGGATGTATTTGGCAACATCATTTCATTTAATCATATTTCTTTAAGATCATTGAATTTTTTTGGTAAAAAAACAAAAAATTGAAATTTCGGTTTAAAATTGAATTGAACTGAAAATCGAAATTGAAAAACCAAAGCTTAGTATAGGCAATACGATTTAGTTCGATTTGTCCAGATACCGAACTGAAATTGTAAAAACTGAATGCACGCCCCTAGGTATACACGTGCATTTGGATCCCATTCAACTTTATTAACAAGTAAAAAATGAACCCTATCTAAATCTCTAAAGTTTGCAGATTGCTTCTTTTCTTCGGAATTTTGCATATGCGGTTGTGCATCTTGATTTAGCATATGAGATTGATGATCATGTAGCAAATGAGGCTATGCAAATCTAGAGAATCGAGAATTTCATCCCTTGTTAATCTAATAAATTGTTTAAATTCAATCTTAGGCTTATCAACATATGGTATTTAATCTTTTACTTCATCATTTGACAAATAAGAGAGATCATAAATAACATCACCAAGAAAAGAACTCTTTTTCCAAATTAAGCTCACAATCTTTATCACATGCAACTGATATAACAATAAATAACTAGTTTTTATATTATTTAATGGAGATATTTTTATTGAAATTAAGTTAATTTACGTTATTTTATGAATATTTTCACTTTTTCCTCTACTTTAGTTAGAAGTTAAGTTAGAAATTTAATTTGTAGCGATGTGACGACAATCACTATCAACAACAATGTTGGACGATGATTATTTTGCAACAACACCCCTTAACACAACATTGTGTGTAGATAAAGGATACTGAAGTAATTTCTTAGTTAAAAGAGCACCACACATAAAAACATGCATTCTAAATTGTAGGAGACCGTATGTAGGGGCGGTAATCATGTCTTGTTCGGGTTACTCCACAACTTATTGTATTCGGTCAACCCATATATATTATGGAAAAATTGTCATTTAAATAAAACATTAATAAGTGAAGTTAATCCAAAATAATTTAAACACTTAAAATGTAATTTATACAATCAAACAAAACTAAATTTTAATAATAATTATAATATTTTTAAATTTAATCTAAAAACTCATTGTAAGTAAGGATTGAGCGATTAAAGTTACAGTTGAAATTTTGTAAAGTTAAAAGAAAATTTTCTTTTTTTTGGAAAGTGAAAGACAAAAAAAAATTATAAGTTAACTAGGTTAAAATCTAATCTCTTAAGGCTCAATTTAATTTAATTGAAACTCATTTGTCAATAAATTTGTCTTATCGTCTCAACCCTAACATGTTATAATTGTGTTATATTAGCGTATCATGTTCATATTGTCAGCCCTAGTATGCACCATCAACCATTATTCTTAATCTTACTTGATAGCTTATGTCAACGAGATGATTAAATACATATATTCTAAGCAATCCTCATTGGTTTTAGAATAGATAAAATATCCATAAAAAGTAAAAACTAATAACCCATTTATTTTTTTTCATCTTTTAATGACTATTTTTATTGCGAAAACGATTGAATCCGCTATTGACATTCACCCTTGTCGATGAAGAGTCGACAAACAGTTGGGGTTGGTTTCTAGATTGTCTTCGATGACACTTGCTCACAAATGAACAAGGGATTTGTCTCATATCTAATAGACATCCAAGGCTTTTAATAGCTATAGATCAGAGGCCCGATTGGCAACCACCATTTGCTTATAATAGATATTGTCTCACACTTGTTTTAAAGATAACCACTTGAAGATTTTGTGTTGGTAGGCTAGAGCTGCTAGTCAGATTCACAAGTTTAATAAAAAAATGGAGAATATCCAGCATGATCAAGAATCATTCAATTGGTCGATGCAAATTCCCTGGGAAAAGTGGTCGCTAGCACATGGTCAGGGCTTTAGAGTTGGTCAGTTAGCAACAAACATATCAGAGTGCCTCAAAAATGTAATTAGGGGTGTTATACCAATGCCAATCAAGATGTGCGTGAATTTGACATTTCAACGTGTGGTTTCTTACTTTTGTGATTACAAGGAACAAGCTGCCTAAGTTTAATGCCCTTTCCCTCGATACCAATGGGAACAGTACAACAAGCTTGAGAATAAAGTAAGAAAGCATGTAGTTCAAGTTTTTCATATATAGTCATGTGTTGTAGGTGTCATTACCCGTGGTAGGCTGAATGAAAAAGGGGGAACTGCACATACAATAAATTTAACAGATCAAAGCTACAGTTTTGGTAAATGGGCCATATACAACATAGGTTCACATGTTATATGTTGTATGTAAGAAGTTGAGTGTGAATTCCGTGGAGTTTATGAACTACTATTATTCAATAGTAACCTATCTAGACATATACGGAGCAAGGTTTATGCTTATCCTGCATGAGGATTTGTGGGAAGATACAACATTACAGTTACAAATCTTACTAGAGCGGCTTCAAAGTACGAGACAAGATAGATTTCACACATGTAGGTTTCGCAACAAGATGGATCAACGACAAGGACCTAAATGTGATATTTGCCATCAGTTAAGGCACAAAAAGGCTTTAATGTCCTGGGAGTGTGTTGTCAGGGCATTATATTGGTATATGAAAATGTATTTGCAACTTATGTAACAATTCTTATATATTTTTGTATCGCGCTACAATTATAAAGAATAAAAAATTTATATTATGTAATTTCATAATATTATTTCTATATGGGCCATATGTTTTACTTTATTCCGTTCTTAATTTAATTCGGGTCATTAATTTGTCAATTGATTACACTATATTTAATTTCATGATGGATTCCCCAAGACCACTACTAGTTTTGCAAGCTAACCATAGGAGTCGGTTGATATGCTTTGACTAGAAGTAGAGAGCCATTACATTGATTCAGGGCAACATAATTTTAAGGCTTTTAAAAAATACTTTAAGGACCCAATTTTTTCCTTCCAACATCAATTTATCAAGCTTTTCACTTGGTAGATGATATCCATTGTATATTAATTTACTTAGTTAGCTCTATCAAGTGATTGCTATATAATTTATCAATCGATTTTATCTCAATTTGATTATTTGATTGAAATTTTTAGTACAACAAAGGTAAAAACTAAAAAAAATGGTAAAATTATGTTAAAACTTCAATTTTACTTGGCATTGTTTGGGCACCAATTTCAACAAAAAATGAAAACAATTTATATGAACTAAAATGCCTAAAAAGATTTAGTTAGCATCTAATAGCCAAATTATTCAAAAGAAATAAAAAGTCAAACCTTCAAAAGTTGATGGCAAAAATCAAATTGGAAAAACCTCAAAGTCACTTTAACATATTTTACCCTTTTTAATACTAAATGTTAACTTTTAACTTAATTCAATAATTAAGAACTACTTTTACCTTAAGAAAATTATCGCAAAAATCTTGTTATTAATATGATTAGTAGTGGATTTACATGAATAATGTGAAGTAAATCGCTTAATCTGAAGAGGTTGCTAGTAAAATTTTAGATAAAAACATGTTTATAATAGGAAAGTAGATATTTAAATTTGGACTAAGGGAGTATTTTATAATCAAGTTGCTAATTGATCAACCATAAATTTGACCATTACATTTATAAAGAAAGACAGCATTACCCCGAGGCATAGATCAATTGGCAAAGGTTAGGAAGGTAAGTGCACTAGCCATTTGGTTGGTGCAAGTTCGAACCTCGACATTGGCAAGAGCCTATGCATTAAGTCTTTATAAGATCAATGCCTCCTTTTACGGTCAACTAATCTTCGATGCCTGTCATCAACTCTCAATGGATAGAGGAATGTAAATCGTTGTATGATAATATAGTATTGCCCCCAGACATAGACCAATTGGCAAAGCTTAGAAAGGTAAGTGCACCAGCCTTTTGGGTTGAGGAGTTGATGACAAGGGTCGAGAACTAGTCAAACATAAGCTTGAAACTAGAGTTATGAAAACACAAAAAAGGGCCACATTAAAAAAATTGAACACTTTGTTAATCTGAAAAGTTTGATTCTCAAAGTGTATATTTTTTTTAAGAGGATAATTGTCTTTAATCAAAATTTGTACTCTATACTTGCTTCTTTTTTTTTGATTAATACAAGAGCATAGAACACTTGGTGGAATTCATAGGACACAATATAATTGTTTTGAAGTTATAGGACAAGAAACAACACTAGTTGTGAGACTATCGCTCAAAATGCTCAATGCATGCTATCAAGTGGATTAAAAATCTATGTTGCCATTTCATCATAATTAACTCTTAATGATGTACTAATAAATTAACTGATTTTTATGTTATTTAATGACTGTATTTTGTTTAAAAATTGGTTAATTATGTTAATTAATGGATATATTTCACGTTTCCTTTCTATTTCTTTGTATGTAAGTTTTCCAGTGTATTTTAGTTCATTATGGAGATAAAAAGAAAAAGAAGAAATGCTGGAGAAGTTCAGAAAAAAAAAAGAAAAAAAATCCATGTCATCTAATGATGTGGCGCAATCAGAAGATGACAAGTGGTACTTCTAGAAATCGCAATGTGGACCAATGAGGACGCGACACGTGGCGATGTTTGGAGAAATTAGGCCACCAACTAAATTTTCAAGACTTTGGGGTGTGAAATGACCATTTTGCCCTTGATTTTTATGCCTATAAATAGGAAGCTTATTTTTATCATTTCAACACCAATTTAGCTCCAATCTTCTCCATTTCTTTTGTAATTTCTTTCTTTTATTATTGTCTTCATATTAATATAACTTTTAGAATTTTTAGAATAATTTTTCAAGTCTTTTGTAAAATTTAGTAAAGAAATTATGTCCGGATAATTTCAATATTTTTGAAGAGTTTATCTTTCAAATTTTCTTTCTAATGTTTATAAATTTCATCTTATATTTATTAAATATGTATTGTGAGTAATTTCCTTTTGTTAGCAAGGATATGTGTTAAGTTATTAATAAATGAGATTATGAGATAATTTTCTTTGTACTTAATTTCTATTTGGATTTATTTAACTGAACTTGGGGTCGATTTACCCACCTATTATTTATTTATTTTGCTTTATACACTTTAAATATCGCAAATGAATGGCCGAGCCACCTAATTAGTTTAATTTACTTTTATGTCTTTTATTTTCTTTATTATGGAAGGCCAAGCCTCCTAACTAGTTTAATTTCTTTTTATATCTTTAATTCATTTTTATTAAAGGCCGAGCCTCCATACATTTAGTTTAATTTATTTAAATAGCCAGTTGAACCGCCTAATTTGTTTAGTTAATATAAATCCAATCTTTCTTTATATATATATATATATATATATATATATTTGTGTATTTATTTAATATATATATATATATATATATAACCAATATAATTGTGTGAATTAATTGGTTTGACAATCTAGTTAATAAATATGATTATATAGCTAGGATTATTAATCTTGTATTAATGATTCAAGTAGCATCTACTAGTTTAATTGAGTTGCAGCTCTTGATTTAATTAAATTAGTAGTCGAATTATATAATTTAAATTGTATATAATTAAGCTGATTGTTATATACAATTTAATGTTGGTGATGTCTCATTTGTTTAATGCAATTTGATTGAGCATCCTATGCACGCTGGTTGTTAGTGGTGTTTAATTAAATTAGAGATTAATCTATATGAGTTGATCGAGATTAATCCAATTTGTAAGGATAGGAATCTGTCTGAGCTGATCGGGATTCTAAAAACAACTACTTAATAATGTATTTATCTATGATTAATCCCATGAATAAAATAACTTACTAATTCCTTGCTAACGTCTTTTTATATAATTTGTATTCCAAATTCCTTTTTAATTCTATTCACAAATTCAAAACTCCAAAAAATTATTTATTTTAATTGTTGTCATTATCTTATTTATCAAAATACCAAAAACACCCAAAACCCTTTTCGATTGATGATTTTAATTTAAGAGTTGACAAATCTATGTGGATTCGATCCTTACTTTCCCTATCTACATAGGAATTGTTAGGTTTAAATTTGAGAGCCGTACGACAGATTTCGTCAAATTTTGGCGCCGTTGCCAGGGATTTGTTTTAATTTCTTCTATTAAAATTGTTAATCTTTTTATTTTGTTACAGATTTCATTTCTTTGCTGATATTCAGATACAAATGTCATTCATTTGGTAACGTCAGACAACAAGTTCATTGTTGTATACACTTAAGAAGTGGTAAGATCACCGGGGAAGAACAAGAGTAAAACACCAGTTGAGATCAGAGAACAAGCTACGGATTTTGAAGAAGGCAAAGCAGAAAATCAACTTGATACCTAGCTTATTTCTGGTGATATTCTTTCTGTTCATCTTTTTAATATGGCTTTGAATCAAAGATCTCTAAAAGAACTCACTGTTCCTACTCTTGATGAACAACCTTTATGCATTATTTTTCCACAAGTTGATGCTAATTTTAAAGTGCATACTGATTTTATACAATGTTTGCCAACTTTTAATGGATTACCTAGAGAAGATTCGTTTAGGCACATTAAGGAATTTCATGTTATTTGCACTAATTTGAAACAAGAAGGTACAAGAAATGAAGTGATTAAACTGTGCTATTTTCCTTTTAGCTTACAAAATAGTGTAAAAGATTGATTATATGATTTGCCTTTGGGATCTATTCAAGATTGGACTGGAATGCAAAGAGCTTTTCTAGCTAAATATTATCCTGAATCTAGAACTGCAACAGTTCAAAAAGATATAAGTGGCATAAGACAACAAACTGGTGAAACATTGTATGAATATTGAGAAAGATTTAAAAGATTATATGCTAGTTGTCCTCATCATCAAATACCTGAACAATTATTAATTTAATATTTTTATGAGGGTTTGATTTCTTATAACAGGATGACAATTGATGCCGCTAGTGGTGGTGCTCTTTCAGATAAAACCCCACAAGCTGCACGTGAATTAATAGCTAACATAGTTGCTAATGCACAATCTTTTAACACCATGAATGATACCGTAAGAAAGATAAATGAAGTAGATGCATCATTAGCATAATCATCATCTACACAAATTGACCAAAGATTAGATCATCTTATCAATTTAGTTGGCCAATTAGTTGGGAAAAGAATCAATGCACCTATAAAAGCCTGTGGAATTTGTTTAGGCAATGACCACCCTACAGATTCTTGTCATACTTTATTTCAAAAGAAACAAGTCAATGCCATGGGTAATTTTCAGAACCAACTTCAGAGAAGATACAATCCATTCTCCAACACATACAATGAAGAGTGGAGAGTCCATCCTAACTTTAGATGGAGTAACCAATGGGTTAGGCCACCAATGAATCCACCAGGCTTTGTTCCTAATCAACACCAAAATCCTTCTCAGAACCAACAACCGAGTATGACTTTAGAAAATATGGTCAAATCTCTAGCTTCAAATTCTATATTTTTTCAAAGAGATACCATATCCTTCCAAAATGATACAAAGTCCAGCATTCACAATTTGGAGAATCGGATATGACAAATGGCTTCTGAGTTAGGTTAATTGAAAACACAGTTTTTCAATAAACTTCCATCACAACCCCTCAATCCTAAAGAAAATGCTAGTGTCATAACATTGAGAAGTGGTAAAGTGTTGGAATAATCCAAGAGACCAAAGGAAAATAAAGACACGAAGAAAGTACCTATTTCAAGCCCAACAACTTTCTACAAAGTTCCTCAGATAGGAGAATCTTCTTCTTCTATTCCCAAGGTAAGTCCTCATTTCCCTAATAGGTTAACTAAGAACAAGAAAGATGAGGAAGAAAAAGATATTTTGGAGATCTTCAAGAAAGTTGAAGTCAACATTCCTCTTTTGGATGCAATAAGACAGATTCCTCGTTATGCTAAGTTCCTAAAAGAACTTTGTACCAACAAGAAGAAGCTTAAAGGTAATAAGAGAATCAGTGTGGGGGAATGTGCGTCTGTTGTTCTCCAACATAAACTTCCTCCAAAGCAAAAAGATCCAGGTATGTTCGCTATCCGTTATACAATTAGTGATAAGGTAGTCTCAAGTTGTATGCTAGATTTAGGAGTCTCTATTAATGCTATGCCTTATACAATCAATAACTCTTTACATTTGGGACCAATAAAGCCTACTATAATTGTTATTCAGTTAGTTGATAGGTCTGTGGCTTATCCAAAATGAGTATTAGAAGATGTGCTGGTTAAAGTAAATGATTTAGTATTCCTTGCAGATTTTTACATTTTGAAAACTGAGGATAGTCAAAATACTTGTTCATTACAGTCACCTATTATGCTAGGTAGACAATTTATGAAAACTGTTAGAACTAAGATTGATATCAATGAAATTTGATGGTGGAACAAGATTCCCTATTTATTTCTCAAAAATATTTTCTAAAAAGATTGTTTCAAAGTTTTCTATGAACTCTAGCAAGGTTGTTAGTGTGCCACTTGCTTCTTATTTTCAGTTAACTTAAAAATCCTGCCCTAAAACTAAATAAGAAAAATCTAAAATGAAAAATGTGTCTTATAGAATGGCAAATGTTTCTATTATGTATTGCATGGTATCAACTATGTCTGATCTTGCATATTCAATCAGTTTGTTAAGTAGATTCATGTCGAATCCTGACAAAGATCGTTGACATGCTTCAAAATGGCTTTTAAGATATGTCCATAGAACTTGGGATCTTGGAATGAAAATCTAAGTGGACTGATAGATTAGACTTAGTTGGCTATGTTGATTTTGATTTTTCCAGTGATAGAACTGGTAGGAAGTCTACATGTAGCATCCCAATCCCACATTGAAATTTTATAAGACCATGCTATTGTACATTAATATGGGCCTAGGTACATATAGTCAATTTGAGATATCCATTTTTACATAACTATAGTGATTGCTAAGTAGTTGATTGTGAGTACTGCCAGATGTGACAGATAACATTAGAACGGGTACCGCCTGGAAGCATGGAGAAAGTCTTTTATGGGAGCATCATTTTCGCCTGGTTGGTCCTAAGTCCGACCGATAGTATGGAGAAAGTCCCTTATAGGAGCATGCCATTATTCTCGGTTGGTCCTGAGTCTGACAGACAGTATGGAAAAAGTCCATTATGGGAGCATGCCATTCTTCTCGGTTGGTCCTGTGTCCGGCAGATAGTATGGGGAAAGTTCCTTATGGGAGCATGCCATTCTTCTCGGTTGGTCTTGGAATTCTATAAGACCATGCTATAGTATATTAATATCGGCCTAGGCACCTATAGTCAACTTGGGATATCAATTTTGGCAGAGCGATGATAATTGTCAAATAGTTTATTGTGGGTGCTGTCAAACCCATCGTCGCATTTTAGGTCCTTGGGCTCAAGATATAACACTACAACTTCTTACTTCTTCACTTACAATTGCATTTCATGGAAATCTCAACTACAATATGTTGTTGCTTTATCTACCACTGAGACCAAATACATACTACTTCTGAGGCAATTAAAGAAGTCATTTGACTTCAAGGTTTGTTGAATGAACTAAAAATTTTAAAAGGTAAGGATGTCATTTATATTGATAGTCAGAGTTATATGTATTTATGTAAAAATCCAGTTTATTATAAGATGACTAAGCATATTTCTGTTAAATATCATTTCATTAGTGAGAAAGTTATAAATAGTATTGTTGATACTAAAAAGATCAATACTCATGATAATCCTATTGATTTTGGTACAAAAGTTGTGACTACTTATAAGTTTTACATGTACAGAGAACTATTACATATTTATCAAGGCTAAAACTGGTCAATAGATGTGCTATGATGTCAATTAAGTGCTCTCTATCTCTTTTGATAATTCCACTGGTTACTAATTCATGCGTTCAAGATAGAGTTTGTTAGATATTTGTCCACCTGAATCAGCCCAACTAAACCCAATGATGATGTCCAATGAGCTGACCCAATGATACTTGAGCTTCTATCAGTCTTGAACCCCTTATTATATCTAATGAATGAAGAATTACCACTGCTCTAAAGTTAAAACTCTTCTCAGTTTTCCAGCTAACCAAGCAGGTCAAGACCTGACCCACTTTTGGATGGACCTAGTATATATTGTTCCTTTCTTCATTTCTAACCCTAACTTAATTAGAGTTCTTGTATTGTTCTTCTCTAAGCCTTATATTTTGAACCTCATTCCATATCCATGTTACCTTGTCAATTTGACAAATTGTAAAGTGAGATTAAGATTGAGAAGATGCTAGAAGGTTTCTTACAGTGTCAATAATATTATATAGATAGTATATTCTTGACTGAGCACAGTGGAGCATGCCTTTAAGCCGAACTACGTAATTTCTTGTGTTCTTACTCCTTTATTTTGCTTCTAGGATACTTTGATAGTTGGGTCTAAACTCCAACAATATATGCTTCCATCTTATCTAGTTCACTTCGTTCAGTTGATATGCCTGATAAATTGGTATGGCATTATTCCAAAATATGGGAACTACACATGTCATAGTGTTATAAAAGATCTTTTATGCAAGTGAGAGTTGTTTCAAGTCAGCCATCATCTTTTGTAGGTAGTGATTTTGGTGAAGGCTATCACATATTTCTATTCCTCCAAAGGTCCAAAATTTTATATAGCGAGTGAAAACCTTAAAGCTTTTAATGTCTTAATTTTGATTAATGACAAACATTGATGATGACTAAACCTTAAAGCTTTTAATGTCTTAATTTTGATTAATGACAAACATTGATGATGACTAATTTCTTAATTGTATAAGTGTTGGTCTTTTAGAATTCAAATGTCTAATCCATACAAGATCGAAGTTTCAAGACTTCAGGAAAAATCGTATGCTATCAAGAGTTGAAGATAAGCGTTTTTTGGATTATATAGGATCTAGAGGTTTACTGTTAAATATTGATATTACATAGATATTTCTAAGTCTACCTCTATGAGTAATAAATTATATAGGTTGCTCAATAAAAGTAAAATGTTTTTCAAAATGCACTTAATAAAGATAAAACAAGACTTGGGTATTTGAAATAGTTTTTAAAATACATGCATATGCTTAAAAATTTTATGAAATATATTCCACAACTCTAAGAGTTGATTGGAATCTTGTGTTGCATGGTTTGAATGCATGTGCGGTTGATCACAAATCATGCGGTCCACCGGACTACTCAAATAATCGTTTGCAGAATGTCTAAAGCTTTTTGGTACACTTGCGGATGACGGTGCAGACGACCAACCTGAGATGCGATCGACCACAAGTCTTCTAAGTGAGATTCAAACAGTTATTTTAATGATCATTGGAACATACATATAAATACCCAATTGTTTGAAAACCTTAGGACCATGACTTTTTGAGCAAAAATATGATTCTTATTCAATATAGAAAATCGTAGAAACATTTTGAAACTATTTCATAACATTTACATTGTGAAAATCATCCAAGAAGTGTTTTTGACTAAATCATTGGTGTTCTTGAGTAATCTAGATGAACATATTACTCAAAGATGTTTTTGTACAAGGATTGACATATCTTCACAACTAAAGGTGATATTTATATCAAACTCTTCTTATTCTCATCTTGTAAGTTTCATTCAAGGTTGCATTGAGCTTAAAACTCTAAGGGTTAGAGTGAGCCTTGAATTATAGATAATTGTGATTATCTTAAGTGAAAAACCTAAGAGGGGGGGTGAATTAGGTTTTTATCCGATTTTTCAACCTAATTCAATAAAACACCTCTTTGACAACAAATATCAAACACTTGGTGTGCTAGTTGTGTGAGAAATAATGTGTTCAAGTAAAATGCAGAAATTAGAGCAATGAACACAATGATTTATAGTGGTTCGGTTTATCCAACAAAACCTAATCCACTACCTTGAGTTACCTACTCAAGGATTTATCAAATCCCTTCACTAATCAAATAAATGAGATTACAAAAGAGGCTCACCCAATTCACCTTAGGGTTTCACAAATAACCTCTCAAACCAATCAAGGCTAACTCAACCCTTGAGTTTTACAACACAACCTTGATTATACAATAATCCCACCACTCTCCTTAGTGAATCCTAACACAACAATTCAATTCAAGGTTCACCCAAAGGTTTTACAAACAAACCTTGAATACAAAACAACCTACACAAGGCTCACCCTAACACTTAGGGTTTTATGCTACTTGCAACCTTGATACAATTACAATCAATAATAATAAGAGAGAGTTTGATAGATATCACCTTAATGTGAAGTTATATCAATTTGAATCACAATCACCTCTTTGAGTAATGGCTTGTCAAGATTGCTCAAAATACACCTTTGAATGTAAAAACCCTTCTTTAATGATTTTAACAAGATTGATGTTTAGAAAGGGTTTTGGAATGTTTCTAAGATGTTATAGGATCAAGATATACAATGTTTTTGCTCAAAAAATCTTCTTTGAAAGAATTCCAAAGGTTTTGGTATTTAAAGGTTTGTTCCCAACGGTCAAAAAAGAAGCTGTTGGAAACCCACTCAGGAAGTGCGGTCGACCGCAAATCAGACTTGGTCGTCCGCACTATCATCCTCAAGTTCACTGGACAACCACCGGATGATGATTTTTCATCCTCCGGTCGACCGGACTTCATTTGCGGTCGACCTCACTTCACCTGCGGTCGACCTCATGGTCGTCCACAAGTTGGCAGATGAACAAATTTGACAGCACATGCATCCACAAGATAAACTAACTTATGGACGATACCTGGACCACTTTAGGTCGACTGAAACATGTTCATTTGTGTATCAACAATACTCTAACACACAAATGATGATTTCAATCAACCATATAAGTTATGGTATCAATCCAACAAGAGTTTATGAACCATATAAGTTTTGAAATCAAGATGCATGGTTTTCGAAATACCAAAACATATTTTAACATAAAAAACATTTTGAAATAACGTTTTAAGTTCATAGAGCAACCTTTAGAAACCATTACTCAATTAGAGGTAGAACTAGAGATATCAAAATATATAACTCTAAGACTATACCTCTAGTTCCTATCTAATCCAATAAAAGCTTGTCTTCAAATCTTGATAGTCTTGACTTGTATACTTCCTTGAAGACTTGAAATCCTGTTCTTGCATGGATTAAATCATGAATCCAAAAACTCTATCACTTGTACAAATAAGACATCAGTCCTCATCAATGTTTGTCATTAATCAAAATTAAGACATTAAAAGCTTTAGGGCTTTCAATCTCCCCCTTTTTGATGATGACAAATATTGATGCAATGTGATAGGTAAAACAATTAAGTGCAAGGATTCAAAGTAAGAAAGAGTTTATAGAATATGTATCAAACATTGTAAAATGCTCCCCCTTACAATATGCTAGGTATTTGTAAGATATCACATATAGCATATAGCCAATTAGTTTGATGATATCAAGAAATTGAATGAAACAATTTTCGAACAATTATAGGATCTCAAGATGAAAAGATTCATTGTAAGTATATGAGATCACTTCCTAGCTTATATAGGCTTAAAGAAGCCTATTTTTCCACCAACCTCCGTATCCTCCTTCCTTCCAAATTTAAGAGCATATAGATAGACTATAAAAACATTTATAAAGCTCCCCCTATCAATATGCATCAATTTTGTAAAAAATTTGACAGAGTTTCCTTTGTAACTCTTATAAAATTCAATATCACAATACAAACTCAACAATGCAAAAGAGATGAGATATATCACACAAAATCACATATGAGGCCAACCCGGCCGTTAACAACACAATTCTCATTCTCCTTCAATCTCAATATCTCAAAAACTTAGAAATACATAAATTTTAAACCAAAGATAGCCATACTTAACCTTTTAAAGTTATTTCTTCTTCTTTTTGATTTTGATGAACGTGATCGTCAAGTGCACTTCAAATACTTCAAGTTCCTCAAAATCTCTCCTTTTGTCATTTCTTCCCTTTTGTACATATTCTTGATTTTCCTCAAAAATTACTGAGCTTCAAGAATCTTTCTTTTGATGGTTTCTCCTCTTTGCATTAAATTCTCCCATTTTGTTGTAAGTATTCTTGATCTCCATTTTCCTGCAAAATGTTAGTTTCCAAAAGAATACAACACAAATATAACTCCTAAACATTTGCTATCAACACTTAGTTTTTCTCCCCCTTTGTCATCATTCAAAAAGAATGTGTATGAAGGATTAAAATAAGGTCAAAAGCATATAATAAGATCTCTAAATATACCAAGGAGTCATTATGGGGAAATAATCAAACCAATAAACTACATTACTTAAAAATATACGACAAGAAGAGATCATAATGTAGCAGAAAACATATGAAAATAGTGCATTATAGATATAAAAAGAAAATGAAAGGTATAAAGATGATCCTCAAGTAGCCAAAGCTAGAGTGCGAGGCTTCGGAGCACAGACTTTAAACTGCAAAAATGATTATGTTGAAGAAGTGGTCTCTGGAATGATAATAGCTTCAACTGGTAGATCATCAATAGTAGTCACTACAGTGGTATCCTCTGAAATAATAGTGGAGGATGTATCAGCAGCAATAGATGGCTCAATACTACTTGATGACACAACAATAGGAGTAATAAGATTCTTTGTCATATATGTGGTCTTCTCATCAAAATGTGAAGAAATATCTATGTGGACTCCATATAATGCCTCAAGATGAGTAGATATATTGCCAACTTTGTGATGAAGAAACTTTACTCTTGATTTTGAACAACTTCTTCAAACACATCTTGGATTTTAGTATTAAACTTCTCAAAGATAATATCCATATTGTTTGAGAGATGCTCCAAATTATTCCACAAGACATCTTTTGTATGAGGAATAAAACCTATATTCCTCTTGCATCAAACATTTTCGTTCACTCAGTTTCTTTCTAATAGAAGTATCAAAAGGAGTTTCCTTTTCCTTTTTCCATTGATGTCTTCCCTTTCCTTATTCTTTCTCTGGTGGAAGTATCAAGTGATTAGCTTCTTCTTGACCAATTCCTTTCTCATGAATGCTCTTTCAAATAATAATGAGTACATTTTTACCCATCAATCTTGCGATTTCGGATAAGGCTTGGAGTAAATCTTCTTGAGATATTTTCTTTCTCAACTCCCAATCATCATTGAAACATAAGTCATGCACTATCTTGTATGCAACAAAATCACATTTATGAAGAAATCTCATGTCAACAACCTCAAGTAAAGATATTTCAAAATGTTTGAACACTCTTGAAAGCAACCTTCCATAAAGTAGGCTCTTTGCTATTTTCTTAGCCTTCTTAACAAAGAACGATATCCATAAGATAACCAAGATCTACTCATTTTCCTTTGAACATAATTAGCATAATAAACATGTGCAAATGAGTAATAGATGTCCTATGACCATCTATGAGTAAAAATATAGTAGTGCACATAAGACAAAGTATATTATGTTCAAGACTAAAAACAATAGATTCCCTTTTTGCAAAATTCACAAAGGATTCTTTATTTGTAAAAGCATATTCAAAATCTTTAATGGAGAAAGCATAATAATGGCAAATTTTGGTGAGTAAAAAAATGTAATCTCATCAATAGGAGCACTCAAAATATCATCCAAGTTATAGTAATTGAAATTTAAAACAATACCATATACTTTAGACACATAATATACAACTTGATATCCTTCAAGAATATTTTTCTCTAGATTAGCATAGTATTGAAGTATATAGTCATAATACATAGGCTCATCATACACAATAATATTATATCATCCTTCCTTAGCAACATACTTCAAGATATTTTCAAAAAGGAAACTTACTAGAATAGATGGTACTTTCAAAAATCACATTTCAAAGCTCGAGATAGTCATAGAATCAAATTTAATACTCCTTACTTGTGAATAAGGTAGTGTTGTTCTTCTTCTTCTTTGGTACCATTTGAGATTTGGTTGAACCACCTTTTGATCCAATATATTTATCCCTTGTTATTTCTTCTTTCGGACGATAGAATCAGTTTCTGCGGTTGACCGAACAATTTGATTGTTGTCTTCCGCAAGTTCTCTGCTTACTTTGCGGTCGACGAGTAGTAATCTGCGGTCGACCGGAAATTTGATATTGGTCGTCCGCAAGTCCTCTGTCTACTCTGCGGTCGATGGCTTGTACCATACGGTCGACCGAAGATTTTCTCGAGGTCTTCCGCAAGTCCACTGACCATTCTTCGGATGATACTTCCGTAAGATGTGGTCGACCGCACCTTCTTCAGGTGTCATTTGAAATATCTTCTAAGGAACTTATAATCAACCAAGAATCGTTGTTTTGATAATTAAATGAGCTATACAATGACAAACTCATTAGCAATTGTATATAAACACTCAATAGCTTTCTAAAAATAGAACCTTTTCTCGGCCAATGGATAAACACATCAATTTTAATAACAAAGATCACTCAAATATAATATCAACAAAAATTTGAACAATTAAAATGTCATGCACTTTATTTTTAAAAATAGTGTAGTGTCTACCATTCCTCTAGTCAATCCTTTTTCAATAAGAAAGATGCTAAGCCTTTCATACTAAGCTCTTGAAGCAAGTTTCAAACCATATAAAGCTTTTGAAAGTAAGTAAACATGATTTTCAAAAGATTCATGCACAAAATCAGGAGGTTGTTCAACATAAAATACCTATTGGATGTAACAAACTTAGAAAAGCACTTTTAACATCCATTTGAAATAATTTAAAACCTATAAAATATGCAAATGCAAATAACATGTTAATGGACTCTAATCTAGTAATTGGGGCAAAACAAATCTCATCATAATCAATGCCCTCTTCTTGATTATATCTTTGAGCAACAAGTGTAGCCATATTTCTAGTGACAAAACCATGATCAACAAGTATGTTTCTAAAAATCCATTTTGTACCAATAATGATGGGATTTTAACGTTTAGGTACAAGTTCCCAAACTTTGCTCCTTTCAAATTGATTTAACTCTTCATGGATGATAATGATCCAAAAATCATCACTAAAAGCCTCATCAATGTTCCTAGGTACTATATGAGACAATAATGCAAGATTATCAACACAATTTATAAAATGTCTTCTTGTTCTTACCCCTTCATTGGGATTACCAATGATTTGATCATTTGGATGATTATGGACGTATTTCCACTCCTTTGGAAGATCATGATTTGTCTCTCCTTCATGTGAGGTTGATTATTGAATGTCAATGATCTCTTCACTTTCATTCTTAGGTATTGAATGATCTTCATTTGATTGAACAATATCTTTGTTCATTGACTCAATAGATAGCTCTTGAAAATCACCTTCATTCTCATCTCTTGGCAAGTAAATATTAGACTCATCAAATATAACATGAATAGCTTCATCAATAGCCATAGTTCTTTTATTGTAAACACAAAAGCTTTTCTATTTGAAGAGTAGCCAAGGAGCATACATTCATCGGATTTCTTGTCAAACTTACCAAGATTGTCTTTGACATTTAGATTAAACCATTTACAACCAAACACTTTAAAGTAGGAAATGGAAGGAGTTTTATCAAATATAAGCTCATAAGGGGTTTTATTAACAAAGGATATAAGAAGCATTCTATTAACAATATAGCGAGAAGTATTCATAAATTCAACCCAAAAATATTTTCGCAAATAATTTTCACATAGTATGGAATATGCCATTTCTTGTAAAGTACGATTTTTCCTTTCATCAACACCATTTTGTTGAGGAACTTTTGCAATTGAAAAATTGTGAGATATATTATTCTTATCACATAATTTTGGTTAAAATACTATTGCAAAACTCTCTACCATTATCACTTCCAATGAAGATAAGTTTGCAACTAATGGTGTTTTGTACTTGTTTAAAGAGTTTGACAAAAGCTTTAAAAACTTCATCTTTACTCAACAAGAAATTAATCCAAGTAAATCTATAAAAATCATCAACAGTCACATAGACATATAGTTTGCCACCAATTCACATGGTTCTCATAGCACCAAATAAATCCATATGTACAAGTTCAAGAGGTTTTGAAGTAGACACATTTTCTTTGATTTGAAAGAACTCTTGACTTGTTTACATGCATCACAAATATGATCTTTCTCAAAATTAATGTTAGGCAAAACTCTAACATACTGAAGTTTTGTAAAAATATGCAAAGTATATATGCTAATATGTCCTAATTTACAATGGCAAAGATATGCATCATCAACTTCCAAAGAAAGGCATATAACATTTTGTTCAACTAAATCATCAAAATAGATATCATACATATTTTCATTTCTTCACACTTGCAGATGATCATTCTTGAGCTTGCGGTCGACCAAAACGTTTCATTGGATCGTCCGCAACCTTACTGTCCACTTAGTGGATGATCTATTTTTCCATGCGGTCGACCGAAACCTTCTCAAGGGTCGTCCGCAAGTTCACCAGAACTACCAGTCTTTACTTAAAGACAAAAACCACTTATATCATCACATTTATAGGATAATCAGTGTTTGTGAGAAAAGTTTGTAAGAGAATTATATCAAACAATATGACAAGACAACTCAATTATCACAATATGCAATTAACATGTTTCGTGAGGAAATAATTTAGCATGAAGAGCATATACAAAATACAAAAACCAATTAGAAAATTTATCAAGTATTTGTATTGAAAACACATTTCAACCACATATAGCATTATGATCTAATTTACAAAATTCATAATCAAGAAATTCTTACTAAAGATTCAATCTCAAAAGAATGAATTTCTTCATGACCTTCATGAAGAACATTGTATCTTAGTATAGCATATTTGATCATGTGGATTGAGCAAATTCTCTTGACATGTTGTATTGCTCCTTCATGATCAACATATTGTGTTACCTACAAAGAAGATGAAACTTTTGGTATCCAAGTGGCTTTGGATCCATGAGAATTAGTCGAATTTGTTTTGACAATCCAAATACTTTTTGTACCATTCTCGATTTTCTTCTTGGCATAACATATATTAACCTTATGGCCATACTTACCACAATAGGTACAACATATTCTTGATGACATATGAGTATGTGTGTGATGTGTATGATGTACTTTATGATGCACATGTGAGATATTCTTGTGTGATATATTTTTGTGTGTATGCAAGGCATCATCATGTGTATCAATAAAACCAATACCTCTCTTGTCATTAGAGAATCTTTGAGCACCAAGTAATTTATTTAAATTATCTCTACCACATGTGAGTTTATGTAAGCTAACACTTAAATCATCTATTCTCAACTTCATAGCATCATAGTCACTCATCATGTCATTCAATTTCTTGTTTCTAATAACAAGATCATTATTAGCATTTTCAAGAAATTTTACCTTATCACATAGACCAATAATATTTTCATCAAGAGTCACTTTGGAAGAGAGCAATAAAGCATTTTCATCAAGTAATTTAGCATTTGCCAATAACAAATTCTCAACTTGACATTTCAAGAATTTATTCTTCTTGATGACTTTCTTCATTTCATAATAGAGATTAGCAACAAATTCATCTTGATCAAATATATCACAATTATCATTGCAATCATTTTCACTAATGTGTAAAGTTTGTGAGGTAGAAGTACTTACTTCTTCTTCAAGAGCCATAAGACAAGTGTTTGCAACCTCGGATTGATCGTTTTCTTCATTTTCACTTTCTTCTTGATTTGATGTGTATGTCAATCCTTCATGTGCAACTTCAAGTAATCTCCACATTTCATATGCGGAACTACAACCACTTACTCTATTGTATTCATCTAAATCAAGAGCACAACAAAGAATATTCATAGCAATAAAGTTTGAAGTCATTTTCTTTTTATCCTCTTCATCAAACTCATTAAGAGTTTTCTCAACACTTCTTCCCTTTATAATCTTAGAGGGAACATAAGGACCATTTATAACAATATTCCATAAATCAAAATCAATGGAGGAAATATAAATATGAATTCTATCTTTCCATAAAGTGTAGTTATAGCCATTCAACAAAGGTGGTCTACTAGTAGAGTAACCCTCACTTATGATATTGTTGTCTATATGAGCCATAAGATCTTTACTTCTAGGTGATTAAACCTTAAACAAGAAGACCTGCTCTGATACCAATTGAAAAACCTAAGAGGGGGGGTGAATTAGGTTTTTATCCGATTTTTCAACCTAATTCAATAAAACACCTCTTTGACAACAAATATCAAACACTTGGTGTGCTAGTTGTGTGAGAAATAATGTGTTCAAGTAAAATGCAGAAATTAGAGCAATGAACACAATGATTTATAGTGGTTCGGTTTATCCAACAAAACCTAATCCACTACCTTGAGTTACCTACTCAAGGATTTATCAAATCCCTTCACTAATCAAATAAATGAGATTACAAAAGAGGCTCACCCAATTCACCTTAGGGTTTCACAAATAACCTCTCAAACCAATCAAGGCTAACTCAACCCTTGAGTTTTACAACACAACCTTGATTATACAATAATCCCACCACTCTCCTTAGTGAATCCTAACACAACAATTCAATTCAAGGTTCACCCAAAGGTTTTACAAACAAACCTTGAATACAAAACAACCTACACAAGGCTCACCCTAACACTTAGGGTTTTATGCTACTTGCAACCTTGATACAATTACAATCAATAATAATAAGAGAGAGTTTGATAGATATCACCTTAATGTGAAGTTATATCAATTTGAATCACAATCACCTCTTTGAGTAATGGCTTGTCAAGATTGCTCAAAATACACCTTTGAATGTAAAAACCCTTCTTTAATGATTTTAACAAGATTGATGTTTAGAAAGGGTTTTGGAATGTTTCTAAGATGTTATAGGATCAAGATATACAATGTTTTTGCTCAAAAAATCTTCTTTGAAAGAATTCCAAAGGTTTTGGTATTTAAAGGTTTGTTCCCAACGGTCAAAAAAGAAGC
This sequence comes from Apocynum venetum, assembly GCA_019593545.1. NCBI lineage: Eukaryota > Viridiplantae > Streptophyta > Magnoliopsida > Gentianales > Apocynaceae > Apocynum > Apocynum venetum. The sequence goes on from SRSM01000333.1 coordinate 821,908, forward strand.
TGTTGGAAACCCACTCAGGAAGTGCGGTCGACCGCAAATCAGACTTGGTCGTCCGCACTATCATCCTCAAGTTCACTGGACAACCACCGGATGATGATTTTTCATCCTCCGGTCGACCGGACTTCATTTGCGGTCGACCTCACTTCACCTGCGGTCGACCTCATGGTCGTCCACAAGTTGGCAGATGAACAAATTTGACAGCACATGCATCCACAAGATAAACTAACTTATGGACGATACCTGGACCACTTTAGGTCGACTGAAACATGTTCATTTGTGTATCAACAATACTCTAACACACAAATGATGATTTCAATCAACCATATAAGTTATGGTATCAATCCAACAAGAGTTTATGAACCATATAAGTTTTGAAATCAAGATGCATGGTTTTCGAAATACCAAAACATATTTTAACATAAAAAACATTTTGAAATAACGTTTTAAGTTCATAGAGCAACCTTTAGAAACCATTACTCAATTAGAGGTAGAACTAGAGATATCAAAATATATAACTCTAAGACTATACCTCTAGTTCCTATCTAATCCAATAAAAGCTTGTCTTCAAATCTTGATAGTCTTGACTTGTATACTTCCTTGAAGACTTGAAATCCTGTTCTTGCATGGATTAAATCATGAATCCAAAAACTCTATCACTTGTACAAATAAGACATCAGTCCTCATCAATGTTTGTCATTAATCAAAATTAAGACATTAAAAGCTTTAGGGCTTTCACTAAGTGTATCCATTTCATTAATTGTTGTATTATAGATAAGTGTATAATCAAGGTTGTGTTGTAAAACTCAAGGACTAGAGTGAACCTTGATTGGGTAAGAGGTTTGTGTTGTAAAACCCTAAGGTAAATTGGGTGAGCCTCTTTTGTAATCTCTTGTGCTAAATTAGTGAAAGGTTTGTGAAATCCTTGAATAGATAGTTCAAAGTAGTGGATTAGGTTTTGTTTGATAAATCGAACCACTATAAATCTTTGTGTTCTTTGCTTTATTTTTGCTAACTACTTGAACACATTATTTCACACACTGTTTGAGCACCAAGTGTTTGATATTTGTTTTCTTATAAGGTATTGATTTAATCAAGTAAAGAAAAATCGAATAAAACCTAATTCACCCTCATTCTTAGGTTTTTCAATTGGTATCAGAACAGGTCTTCTTGTTGAAGATGGTTAACCACCTAGAAGCAAAGATTCTATGGCATACATAGACACACTATGATGGTAGAAGGTTACTCTACTACTAGACCTCATTTGTTGAATTGTACAAATTATAATTTCTAGAAAAATAGAGTGAGAATTTATATCACTTCTCTGAACTATAAATTATGAAATATAGTTCAAAATGATCCTTATGTTCCTTTTAAAGTTAGTGATGGTGTCAAGATTAACAAAATATCTTAAAAGTTTGATGATGATGATAAAAAAAAATGACTCTAAATTTTCTTACTATGAACACTCTTACTTGTGCACTGAATATGAATGAGTATAACAAGGTAAGATGTTGTGAATCCGCACATGAAATGTGGAAACTTTGAAGTAACTCATGAAGGTACAAACTAAGTAAATGAGACAAAACTTGGTAAGCTTACAAAGGAGTATGAACTTTTCTCTATGAAATCCAATGATAATATTACTGATATGTTTACTAACTTTACTAACATTATTAACGGTTTAAAAGTGTTTAGTAAAACATATTTTATAGGAGAACTAAACATGATGATACTTAGTGCTCTACCAAAGGCTTAGGAAGAGAAAACCACTGTTATACTAGAAACTCATGACTTGAAGAAGAAACCAGTGGAAGAGCTTATTGGATCACTTCTCACTCATGAAATAAAGATGAAGTGGCTAAATGATCAAGAGCTAGAAGACAAAGGAAAAAGATGGATTGCTCTTAAAGTCAAAGAAAATAATTGTAGTAAATCTTCCAGTGATGAGGAGATGACTCTTGTCATGAAGAACTTCAAGAAAATGTTCAAAAATGGACACTTCAACAAATTCAAAAAGAGACTATCTACTTCCACAAATAACAACTCAAAGTAATGTTATGAATATGGAAGTCCCAATCACTTCAAGGTGGACTGCCCAAAATTAAAAGAGAAAGAGAAGAAATACAAGTCCAAAAACAAGAAAGGACTTGCTTGCACTTAGTAACTACATCAAAATCTTCTACCTTAATTGATAATGATAATGATAATAATATATGTGATGTATTTGATAAAGATGAATTTATTTCCAACCTCTATCAAGAAATGAAAAAGATTATTAAGAAAAACAAAGTCTTAAAATGTCAAGTAGAGAAGCTATCTTTCGAGAATTCTAGACTTATAGATGAAAATGTCATGTTGATTTCCATAAAAATATGTCTTGATGAGAATGCTCTTGACCTAAATGATAAAGTGAAATTCCTTGAAAATGAAAATGTTGATCTTGTTGCCAGAAACAATAAGCTAAATGATATGATGAGTGATTATAATGCCATGAAAGTAAGAATGAATGATTTAAGTGCTAGTTTGCAAAAACTTACATGTGGTAGGGACAATTTAAACAAATTGCTTGGCATGCAAAGACTCACTAATGATAAGAGATGTCTTGGTTTTGATGATACTTATAATGATACCTCACATACACACAAAAAGTATATCACACACACATATCTCACATGCACAAAATAGAGTACCTCATACATATTATTCACATGTCTCAATTTTCTCAAAAATATGTTGTACTTATTGTGGTAAAAATGGTCATAATGTGACTAAATGTTATGTGAAGAAAAGGATTGGGAATGGTGCTAAAAGCACATTGGTAGTTAAAAGAACTAACCTCAATGGACCCAAGAGAATGGTGCAAAAATATGTCATATTTAGTGTAGGCTTGTCTTCAATTGAAAACAAAGGAGAACAAATGCTTACTTGATAGTGGATGCTCAAGACACATGACCAGAAATGCATCCATACTTAATGATGTTAAACCAAAGGATCAAGGATTTTTGACTTTTGGTGATAATCATTGGCATTGGAAATGTTGGTAAAAGTACTTCTCCTTTTTATTAAAAATGTTCTTCTTATTAATAATCTCAAATATAATTTGCTTAGTATTAGTCAATTATGCAATAATGGTTATAAGGTTATTTTCAACAAGGATTCATGTTTAATTCTTAATGATTATTCTAACAAAACTGTTTTTGTTGGAAATAGAAATGAAAATATGTATGATCTTTATTTTGATGATTTAGTTGAATAAGATGTTAAATGTTTTGCTTTGAAAGATGACGATGCATATATTTGGCATCGTAGACTATGACATGTTAGCATGGATACTTTGCATAACCTATCAAAACATGAATATGTTAAAGGATTGCCTAACATCCATTTTGAAAAAGATTGTATTTGTGATGCATATCAATATGGAAAACAAGTTAAGAGTTATTTCAAACCAAAGAAAATGGTATTTACCTCAAAACCTCTTGAGCTTGTACATATGGATTTATTTGGTCCTATGAAAACAATGAGTCTTGGTGACAAATTATATGCATATGTGATAGTTGATGACTTTTCTAGATTAACTTGGGTATTATTCTTGTTGAGCAAAGATGAAGCCTTTGGAGGTTTTGTCAAGCTTTTTAAACAAGTACAAAATACCATCGGATGCAAACTTATCTCCATTAGAAGTGACAATGGTAGAAAATTTTGCAATAGTAGCTTCACTAAATTATGTGATGAGAATGGGATCTCTCACAAATTTTCAGTTGCAAAAACTCCTCAACAAAATGGTGTTGTTGGAAGGAAAAATGGTACTTTATAGGAAATAGATCGTTCCATGTTATGTGAAAATAATTTGCCAAAGTATTTTTGGGCTAAAGCTATAAATACTTCTTGCTATATTGTGAATAGAGTGCTACTTAGACCTTTTGTGAAGAAAATCCCCTATGAACTCATTTTTGACAAAACTCCTTCCATTTCTTACTTTAAGGCTTTTGGTTGTAAATGTTTTATTTTAAATGTCAAGGACAATCTTGGTAAGTTTGATAAGAAATACGAATAAGGTATATTTCTTAGCTATTATTCAATAAGAAAAGTTTATCGTGTGTATAATAAGATAACTATGATTATTGAAGAAGTCATTCATTTTCTTTTTGATGAATCTAACATTTATTTGCCAAGAGATGAGAATGAATGTGATATTCAAGAGCTATCTATGGATTCTATGAATAAAGATGTTCAATCGAGTGAAGGACTTTCAACACCTAAGGACAAGAATAAAGAGTTATTTGACAATCAAGAATCCACCTCACATGAAGAAGAAACAAAGTTTGATCTTCCAAAGGAATGAAACTTTGTCCATAATCATTCAAAGGATCAAATCATTAGTAATCCAAATGAAGGGGTAAGAACAAGAAGACACTTTATAAACTTTGTTGATAATTTTGCATTATTGTCTCATATAGAACCTATGAATATTGATGAAGCTCTTAGTGATAATTTTTTGATTATTGCCATGTAAGATGAATTAAATCAATTTGAAAGGAGCAAAGTTTGGAAACTTGTATCTAGACCTTCAAATCACACCATTATTGATACAAAATGGATTTTTAGAAACAAACTTGATAAACATGGTATTGTTATTAAAAATAAGGCTAGACTTGTTGCTCAATGATGTATTCAAGAAGAGGGTATTGATTATGATGAGACTTCTGCTCCAGTTGCAAGATTAGAGTCCATTAGAATGCTACTTGCATTTACTTCCTTTAAAGGCTTTAAATAATTTCAAATGGATGTTAAAAGTGTCTTTCTAAATGGTTTCATCCAAGATGAAGTGTATGTTGAACAATCTCCTGGTTTTATACATGAATCTTATGTAAATCATGTGTACAAGCTTTCTAAAGCTTTATATGGTTTAAAGTAATCACCAAGAGCTTGGTATGAAATACTTAGCAATTTTCTCATTGAAAAATAATTTTCTAGATGAATAGTAGAAACTACACTTTTTATTAAAAACAAAGCGCATGATCTTTTGATTGTTCAAATATATGTTGATGACATCATATTTGGAGCTACTAATGAAAATATGTGCAAAGATTTCTCTAAGACTATGCAAGATGAATTTGAAATGAGCATGATGGGTGAGTTGACCTTCTTCCTTGGGTTGCAAATTGAACAAGTAAAAGAAGGTGCATTCATTAACCAAGCCAAGTACACAAAAAAACTACTGAAAAGGTTTGGAATGGCTGATTCAAAGGAGATTGATACTCCTATGGCCACCTATATTAAATTGGACAAATATGAAAATGGTAAGATGGTTGATCAAATTACTTACAGAGGTATGATTAGTAGTCTTTTATATTTAATTGTAAGTAGGCCAGCTATTATGTTTTTTGTTTGTCTATGTGCTAGATTTCAATCATCTCCTAGAGAATTTCACTTAATTGCTGTTAAACGTATTCTTAGATACTTGAAAAGAACTATAGATTTTGGTTTGTGGTACCCTAAGGTGAACTATAGATGAGAACCATTGACCGAGAAAATGTTTTGTTTACTTAGAAAACTCTTGGGTATTGGAACATTCAATTTCTAGCATGTGTGTTACTGTATAGCTTGACAAAACCAAATTTTTCTTTCTGTTCGGATGATATCTAGTGTAGATGCGGTCGACCGCATATAAGAAAAATGTCATCCATAGAACAGGCAGTGGACTTGCAGATGATTATAACATGATCTCCGATCAACTGCTAATTATTACTCATCGACCACAAAATAGACAGAGGACTTGTGAACGACTAATATCAAATTTTCGATCAACCGCATATTACAAATCATCGATCATAAAGTTTTCAGAAAAAAATTCAATGTGCGGACGATGCAGCGGACGACGATCTGGTTGACCGCACCTGTAGGGCCGTTACAAAACACCTTTTTCGGATTCAATTCTTCATTTTTCAATCATCCACAACTCTTCACCTATCAGCCACATCTCTTCAAATTCCTATATCTCACTACAAATCTACCATAAATACACTTCTTTGCATCTTCAATTAACTCATTCATCATCCATATCTTGATTTTTGCAATTCCAAACCCTAGAAATGGAAAAAACCAATACTCCCAAGGGTAAATCACAAATGACTCAAAAAGTTCTCAAGAAGAAAAGAACAATGACAACTTCTACTCAACTCTTCAGAGGAAAGCATCATGAGACTCATTACAACAATTACCTCAAAAATCGTCAGGTAATTTCTGGGAGTACAATTGATAGATTTGAGTTTCCTTTTGATAGAATTCTCAAATATGTGACTTGGCAAGGATGAGATAGTATAATAGATCATGATGAATATTTATACTCTGATCTTGTATATCAATTTTATCTCAATCTTGAAAAAGGGATAGAAAAAGAAAGTGAGTTGGCAATAAGGACTACTTATGTTTCAAGAGTGAATGGGATAGATATTCATTTTACTTCCATTGGCTTAGATGAAATATTAGAGATTCCTTTTGATGGAAAAAACCAATACTCCCAAGGGTAAATCACAAATGACTCAAAAAGTTCTCAAGAAGAAAAGAACAATGACAACTTCTACTCAACTCTTCAGAGGAAAGCATCATGAGACTCATTACAACAATTACCTAAAAAATCGTCAGGTAATTTCTGGGAGTACAATTGATAGATTTGAGTTTCATTTTGATAGAATTCTCAAATATGTGGCTTGGCAAGGATGGGATAGTATAATAGATCATGATGAATCTTTATACACTGATCTTGTGTATCAATTTTATCTCAATCTTGAAAAAGTGATAGAAAAAGAAAGTGAGTTGACAATAAGGACTACTTATGTTTCAAGAGTGAATGGGATAGATATTCATTTTACTTCCATTGGCTTAGATGAAATATTAGAGATTCCTTTTGATGAGATTGAGTACTTCAATAATCACCAAAAGATCAGACATAAGGATTTCTCTACTAATGATTTTGAGAAGATCTTCACACAAGGAAAATTATTTGTAAACTTAGTCAAGAGAGAAGCCAATGTGTTTAGTTTTGAGCATCCATCATTCATCATATGTACACTAACATTTCCATAACAACTGAGGGACATAAAATTACAGTTACTTTTATGCATATGTTGGTCAAGAGAATTATGGTGGATCTTGGATATATCATGGTAGAACATATGATGGCTACCATTGAGAAGAGTAAAGGCATTCCTAAAAGCTTGCCTTATGGACGATTGTTAACTAAAGTCTTCCGGTTCTTCAACGTTAAGTTCAATTTTTCATCCTTCAAGAGAATGCAGGCTTTATGTCTCAATGGCACATGGGATTTGAAGAAGAATATGTCTCCGAAAGAGACCTCTATGGCAACAAATGAGAGATTGAGGTTGATGGGCAAAGATCAACCAATTATTCTTGAAGAAGATGTTATTTCTGAATAATTTGTCCCAAAAGAAGCTGAGGGATCATAGGGCGCTAAACGATCACTCCATTTTGATGAGGAAGAAGATATTCTCCCTAAGGCCCCAGAATTAAATAAGGCCAAAGGTAAAACAAAAGTTGGGGAAGAAGAAGAATCCACTCCACATCCCACCAGCTGGAGTGCGTTGGAAGAACTCGCATTCCAAATTGGTTTGCTGTTGAGCACCTTCGACAATCACTTCAAGACACTCAACTCAAAGATCGAAGATTTGGCATCAATGGTGGAGTACTATGACATTGAGATAACCAATATCAAATATCACCTTGAAGCACTTCACGGTGTTCAAGTTGATGTCTCTACACCGCCGCCACCTTCTTCTCATGGTGACATGCCCCTGCCTACTGGACCACCATCTTCCACGGCCAAAGTTTATGTGAGAAGGCATCGGATATAGTCTTTTCTATTTTGTACACCTATTTCTAGCTATCTAACTTTGAACTCTTTTGTATAATTTGTTACTTCTTTTATAAATGCCTTATTATTTCCAATGATGACTTTTTGGTAGTTGAGGGACTTTATTGTTTATTAACTTAGTTCTATCCATTCTTTTTGAATGATGACAAAAGGGGGGAGAAAAACTACTGTTGATTGCAATATATAATTTTTATGAAACTAACAATGTGTTTCAGGAAAATTGAAATGAACTTAAAATATCAAATTTATCAAAACCAAGATAAAGAAGAAACAGCTATAAAAGGTTAAATATGGCTATCATTGATTTAAATTATGTTTTTGATTGATTGAAGGAGAATGGGAATTGTGTGTTGATGGCCGGGTTGGCCTTACGTGATATCATCTTTTTTTGCTTGTTGAATTTGTCTTGTGAAAATGGTTTTTATAAGAGTTACAAAGGAAACTCTGTCAAAATTTTTACAAAACTAATGCATATTGATATGGAGAGATTTATAAATGTTTTTATAGTCTATCTATATGTTTATATGCTGGATCTATTTCATTAAATTGTTGTATTAGAGATAAGTGTATAATCAAGGTTGTGTTGTAAAACGCAAGAAGTTTAGTGAATCTCAATTGGGTAAGAGGTTTGTGTTGTAAAACCCTAAGGTGAATTGGGTGAGCCTCTTTTGTAATCTCTTGTGTTAAATTAGCGAAAGGTTTTGTGAAATCCTTGAGTAGATAGCTCAAGGTAGTGGATTAAGTTTTGTTGGATAAATCGAACCACTATAAATCTTTGTGTTCTTTGCTTTATTTTTGCTAACTACTTGAACACATTATTTCACACACTGTTTGAGCACCAAGTGTTTGATATCTGTTGTCTTAGAAGTATTGATTTAATCAAGTAAATAAAAATCTAATAAAACCTAATTCACCCATCTCTTAGGTTTTTCAGCGGGTTTGTTATTACATTTTGCCCACATATTTCAATTTATACTGAAGTATAGGGATCTTTAAAATATTATATGTTTGAGTGTCAATTTGCACAAGAAGTTTGGAATTGTATGCCTTTTGGTCCTTTTCTGTTGCAGTTCAATGTGTTGTCTTTTTGCAGATTTAGTATGTTTTATTATTCATAAGTATTATGTTGGTGATATAGCTTTGTTTTCCATGACTATTTAGCATATATGGTTGGTTAGGAACCATACAGTTTTTGAATAAGGTCCTCTAGATGTAGGTACTATTAAATCCAGCTATGTTTTAGTTATGCCTCAGTCATAGGTGAAATTGTTAGTCATTTTTTACCAACTGAGCTATATTTGCTCGTCTATAAAAATCCAATCCACAATGCTTTTGAACAGTGCATTTGTGGCTGTGGGGATTGTTGTTAGAGATTTTTGTAGGTTCTCTTCCATGTGCATATTTCACGTATTTATCCCCATTGGGATCATGTGGAGCATGTTGAAGTAATGGTGCTCCTTCATGTGGTCCAATTTGCAGGTATACACAAATTCTCTTCTGATGTTTGAACTCTGAAGGCAGGAGCGGTGCTTCATGGGAGCAAGGAAGGTCCATGGCTCCCCAAAGATTTTTAAAAGATGTTACTAATGTAGCATTGCTATAGCATTTTTTTAGTGTTAGCCTCCTCTTTTTTTCTTCTGTTCTTTCTTGTCACTCGCTTAAGCAATTTGAAGGATGGCTGAACTTTTATTTTTTTATTTTTTTACTCCTTGTTTCATACACTTGGACATCATAGACTTTTATTTCCACTTTTCACATTCACAACTTTATTCTAGCACTTCACTATCTCCTGTCTCCAAATATGTTTTTTTTTATGAGATGGTGAATATTTTATTGGTAGAAATATCTATAATCATATTTATAATTTTTGTTTAACTTGTTGTTTGATTATTTAATTATTAATTTTTTCAAAATTTTAATTTATTTAATAATTTTTGTTCTATAATTAGTTTAAAAAATAAAAATAAATAGGAATAGGATTTATATGTGTATGACTTATGTTTTAATATTTATTGTATAAATATTAAGAGAAAATAGGAAGTTAGTCAAGAAATATATTTTCTTGTTGTTTAAATTTTATCTTTTTTCTTAATACAATTTGATATTTTAGGTTTATTGTGAAATATGAGTAATTCGAAGTCGAAGACAATTGATTCTTTTTTAAAGAGAAATAATAGGGATGCTTGTCAAATTGATTCTTCGAGTATTGAAATTCAAGCTTCAAAATCTCAAAGGCTTAAATCTAATGATCATTCAAGTGATTTTGAGAAACTCGTCAAAGATTTTTATCTTAAAAATCTATAGTGTGATCCAAGATTACAACCTCAAATATAGGAATATATCCTCACAATTTCAATCTTCTTGGTTTCAATGATTTCACTGGTTGGAGACTTGGAGTACTCCCTCACACAAAATGCTGCATATTGTTTCTCGTCTTATCTTTTTAATTCACACGAAGTAGATGCATTCACAATTAAAGGTTTTGATAATTGGAAAAAATCTAATGCTAGGAAAAATGTTCTTTTTTTAATCATGTCAATGAGGATCCATGTTAATTACATAACAATGTTGTGAAATCTTGTCAAGATTTGATGAATCAATCTCAACATATTGACAAAGTCATTAATGCACAAAGTTCAGAGCAAAAAAGAATGTAATTGATTGCGAGTTAAGACTTCAATATATGTCGTTCATTGGTTAAGTGTGCAAGGTTGTGCATTTAGAGCCCACAATGAAGCTATCGATTCAAGTAATCGAGGCAATTTTCTTGAGTTAGTTGCACTTTTGGCATCGTATAATGATAGAGTTGAGAAAGATGTTTTAGAAAATGCTTCAAGAAATGTTAAATATACTTCTCACATGATCCAAAAAGAGATTTTTCATATTATTGCAAATAAAGTGCGAAATAGAATAAGAGAGGATATTGGAGACTCTAAATTCTGTATCACCATTGATGAGGTACGTGATGAATAAAAAAAGAAGAGCAAATGGCTATTGTTTTGAGATATGTTGACAATGAGGGGTTTATTAGATAATGTTTTCTTGATCTTATACATGTTAAAGACATCACAACAGTGACTCTCAAAAGAGAAATATGTTTATTTCTTTTTCGACATTGTCTTGATATTCAAAATATTTGTGGCCAAGGAAATGATAGTGCTAGTAGTAACATGAGAGATGAATGGAATGGGTTGCAAACATTTTTTTTAAAGGATTTTCCATATGCATATTATGCTCATTGTTTCTCATCAGCTTCAATTGAAATTGATTGGTGCTTCTCAAGAGGTAATTCGAATTCACAATTTTTTCTCAGATTTTACTTTAATTGTTAATATCATTGGTGTCTCTTGTAAACGTCATGATGAATTGCAAGCTATTCAAACAATTGAAATTGCTAATCTATTAGCAAATGATGAACGTGAAGCTAGTAAAGGGCTTAACCATATTGGAACTTTGCAACTAGCAGGGGATACTCGTTGGAGCTCTCATTTTGCTTATGTTTGTAGTTTGATAAGAATGTTTGTTGCTACTTGTTCTATTTTAGAAAATGTTGTTGAAAGTGGCTATAGTTATTCTATATGTAGGTATATAACTACTGCATATAAGAAGATCACATCATTTGAGTTTGTCTTTATCTTGCATCAAGTGAAAGAGATTATGGGTATCACAGATATTCTTTATCATAGCTTACAACAAAAATCTCAAGATATAGTAAATGCTATGCATTTGGTATCGAACACAAAGACACTAATTCAAAAATTGTGAAATGATGGTTGGAACAACTTGATTGAAATTGTAAAGATATTTTATAAGAAACATAATATTTATCTCTCTGATAGGAATTATCCTTATATGGTAAGACATGATCATCATCAACAATCAATTTTTTATATGGAGCACTATTATAAGGAAGATCACACGTTATCAAATGTTGAAGACAAGTGTTTTTGGATTAAATAGGAACTAGAGGTTTAGTTTTCTCTAGGTTATCTTTATGAGTAATAATTCTATGGGTTGTTCAATGAACTTAAATGTTTTTCAAAATGAGTTTTATAAGCTAAAATATGACTTGGATATTTGAAATGTTTTTAAATATACATGCATATACTTAAAAAGTTTTATGCAATTGATTGCACAACTTTTAGAGCTGATTGGAATCTTGGGTTTCATGATTGAGATTTTGTGCGGTTGACCACATTGTTCATTCGGTCGACCTGACACTTAGAGCATCGTCCGCAGAGTGTTCAGAAAACTTTAGTATACTTGCGGATGATGGTGTGGACTACCAGTCTTTAGTGCGGTCGTCCACATGACTCCTGAGTAAGATTTCAACAGTCATTTTTATGACTGTTATAGCACACATATAAATACTTATCTATTTGAAAAACTCAAAAGAACGATTTTTTGAACAAAATTTTTATACATATTCATTATAAAACATCTTAGAAACATTCTTAAACCATTTTTAAACATCTACATTATGAAAATCATTCAAGAAGGCTTTCAAACATTTAAAAGTATTCTTGAGCAATCTTATAAAACGATTACTCAAAGGGATCATTGAACTACATGTTGATATATTCTCACAATTAAGGTGATATCCATATCAATTTCTTGTAAACTTATTCAAGGTTGCATTTAGCTTAAAACTCTAAGGGTTAGAGTGAACCTTGAATTGAAGATAATTGTGATTATCTTGTTTGTGTATATTTAATTAATTATTGTATTGGAGATTGTAGTGCAATCAATGTTGTGTTGTAAACTCTAGGAGTTGAGTGAACCTTGTATGGGTGAGAGGTTTTGTATAAAATCCTAAAGTGAATTGACAACTTAAGATCCGTTCAATCACATTGATAGATGGAGTAGGGTTGGTGCTGCTGAAGGTTGGCTGGTGTTGTCAACTGCAGTGTTAATTGCAACTCATGACCGAGTTGTAATTGCAGCATATATTCGTGTGGAACTGTGCTGCTGAAGGTTGGCTAAGAATCAACTCCAATATTGATCATCATGCTGCTGAAGGTTATCTCGTAGAAAAATTACAATGTTGATCGTGGAGTTGCTCAAGGTTGGTTCATGGAAGCAGCTATAGTGTCAGTTTTAACTGACATTGAATTAAAATTGGATCCACTTGGTGTTGTACACGAAAGTTGTCATGAAGTATTCATTTACATGTCACTAGTGAATTAATCTAGGTGAGGACCTTGCAAATGTAGGCAAAGAGTTGTGCCGAACTATGTTAACAAATTTCCTTGTATTGTTTTTGCTATTTTACAGTTTATTGTTTTTAATTTTAGTTCGCGATATAGTTATAACTGAGAATAAACTGACTCAACATTTTCTAACACTAAGGATGCATTGATGATGATATTTGTCGTCTTGTACAAAAGCATTATACTTCTGGAGTCACTGAGCATGAGAAAGAAAACATGAAGTACCAATTGCAATATTATAAGCTTAATGTCTTGAATCATCGTACATTGAAGAGTTTTTCTACAGTTTCTGACTTATGCCATGGATTAGTAGAGACAAAAATGAATAAGGTGTATTTTCTTGTTGACGGATTGATTCGCCTTGTATTGACCCTTCTTGTTTCTATAATAATCACTGAAAGAGCATTTTAAGCAATGAAGATTGTTAAGACAAAGCTTCGCAACAAAATGAATGATAAATTTCTTGCTAATAATCTTGTTATTTACATTGAGAGAGAGATTGGTGAAATATTCAATTGTATATTGAATGATTTTGTTTCTATAAAAGAACGACAAGCACATTTTTTAAAAATGGTACTTTATTATTATTGACTGTGATTATTTTGTTTTAGTATTGAACTTTGTTATATATATTTGTCCCTCCAAATTAAATTTCTTGGCTCCGCCACTGTCTGAAGGAGATTGCTATAATATTATATTCATAGAGTTTCTAGCATGGCAGTTGATTTGTCTTATGTTGGGCACTTTGTAAGCTTGTTTGGAAGTGTTTATTATTTTTCGTGTTTTTTAAAATTTCTCATATTCGTAAAGGAAACAAACCGTCCCACATCCAACCTTCCTTAGTTGGTCTTTCTTCCCTAGTTCTGTAGAGTGATATTCTGATTTTCCTTAAGATGTATTCTGAACTACCTTAGCTGATGTTTCTTCTTCTTGTTATTTAAAATTAAAAAATTAAAAAATTAAAAAAAATAAGAAGAGAAACTCTTAATATATTGTTGTGAAGCCATACCATAGCTCTCAAAGTTTGTCTCGACCCAGGATTTCAGTTGCCAATTGATCCCATCAATCGTCCTTGATAATACGACTAAGCTGTGTACTAAGCCGTGTAGTTGATAGTATTCCAAACCCCAAAACCATTGTCCCTTTCTGATGGTTTTCTACTTGAGAATGCTCAATAAAGGTTTACCACATTGCACTAAAGATGCCAAATTGACATCATTTTAGCTATATATCTAATGTGGCAAGATTTCTTATACAAAGTGTAAATAAAACAAGGTATACAATGCGAATAAGAAAATACATACTTCACAGGAGAGGGCGCAGAACATTATAGATTCATAAGCACCAACTGCAACAGGAAAATGAAAAAGGTACACGTCCAGTTCTACGAATATATTCTGCTTGTTGCTCCGTTTTTGCAGCATCGCGGTTTCTCCTAGACTCTGCAGTCGCCTTGCCCTCTTCAGCTTTGTGTTGGACAGCAGCTATCTTGTTCATGAGCTTGTCATGTGCCCTTGCCCTCATTCTCTCTACCTTCACCTGAAAGGTATATGATTTAGCTAATTAAGAATCTTAATACAAAGGCCTAATTAGGAATGTATATCACTCTACCAAGTTCTATCGGCTTACTAATGCTCTCCATCCTATTGTACAAAGAAATTATGGAAATGAAAGACATTATAATGGAGATAAATAGCCATGGAGGGTAAACATACGTAGCGACACTGTTAGATGAGGGAGACGAGCTAAATAGAATCACAAACTTGACTTGAAATAGAAGCATAAAAGAAGGGTTAAATCCTTGGAAAGGTTTTAGGAAGTTAAATAGAGAGAGCAACAACCAGTACTGCTCATACAATTTACTACATAGTGACTCCATGGAAGTTCAATCCATAGGAGAATGCACAAGACTATCTACCAAGTAAAGGCTGCAATCCTAATAACTTCAGGTATAGAACAAGACAAGTATCTTTGAATTAGTGTCGAACTTCGGATTCCTCTGTAGGTTGTTTAATTGAACTTTTAGATGAGTTGGTAATGGTCTATGTTCCTTTGTTCGTGGTTTTCTTAAACTACTAGGGAGGAAAAAAAAGGTTTTTAGAAATGTTAATGCAAACTGAGAATACATCAAAATGCTTTTAGAAAGGAACTAGTTTAAGTGATCAAGACTAGGGCCAACTAAAGACGGTATCACAGTAATAGACCTTGTGTTCAAATCCAATAATTACCCAGCAATTAATTAATGTGAAGTGTGCAGATTTTGACCCTGGTAAAAGTGTATTCAGTCTTAACAAACAAGGAGTGTGTAAAATGTTTGCATTGCTTCTCTTTAGTAGTGTAAACTTTTAGATAAGATGGAAATTTAATGTGTAAACTATTTGGGGGAATAAGATTGCTCAGTTGCTCCAAGAGCTAAAGTCTATAATATGCTAAACCAAACACGTGTGAAACTATTTTCCTATCCCTTTCAAGTCAAACAGAAACAAGGAGTGTGTAAACTATTTTTATATGATAAACAGAAACAGAAGATAAATGGATTTGTTGGAATGCATAACAGATGGTAAGCAAATATTCATGTGCTAATAGGGATGAGAGAGTTTTATTTATATAAACACAATTGATCAGCGTAGAGTGATTTTTCCTCACTTGACAGATAAAAAAGAAAAGGCACTGCCTTTCATCTTTCTTTTCAAAGAGAAAGAGACGGGGTGGGGGACAGTGCTGAATCATTATCTATCCCATTTCTGGATGAGAAATAAATAAAAAACTTGGGGATGAATAGTGATTTAGCCACGATTCTCAAGAGTGTTAGATATTGTCTATTCATTTTATCATTAATCAATTTGCTATCTTTCACCATAAATCTTTTTTCCTGTATTTTGGTTTTTATGCAAGTTAGTCGTTGAGGGTTTACTTAGGCTATTACAGAAATATGTGGTTCTAGGGTGATTCAAGGCATTACAGTTGGCCAAGGAATAACACTGCTATTGAAACTTCACCTACTCTTTGATGATGATATGAAGTCTCTAAACTGCAGCACTTCAGAGAGTTGTATTTCTTTGTTTTGAGGAGGCCCCGTTGCTGCCCTTCAATTGAAAATGACTAATAGCAGACCAATTCTGAATGGGGGAAGTAAATGATTTACATAGTAATCTTGGTTGTGCCACCTATGATTTACATAATAAACGTCTGATTTATGCGTGTACTTCCTGAATTAACCCAAAAAAAAGAAAAATACAAATGTGATTTATTCATCACTACAAATTTACCCCACAAATCTAACAATGAAAAGGCGTGGAATACAGCTCCTCTTAACATTTTTTGACCAATTCACAAAGAAAGGAATTGAAGGACCTTTGAAGATGTCAAACTGCCCATGTATATGCTTAAACTCAGCTGCCTCTGCCTTTTTCTTTTTTTTTTTTCCTGTTCCAAGGAAGCTTGTTTTTGATAAGATAGTTCTTTAGTTTAGTTTTCGAGTTCATTTAGCATCTTATGCACATCTTGACTTCTGAGGCATCTTTTCTGCTCCATCATATCTTTGCATTATTGGTACACGCCCTTGAGGAATTATCTCTGCTTATCAGATATGATGGAATTTAGTGGGGTCAAAAGTACACCAGAGACCCAAGTTATACTAAAGCTTATTGTTTGTAAACTAATTTTTAAATTTTACGGTGAATAACAAGTTAGTTTATGATATTTTATTATTTTTTGCACAAAAAAAGAAGTTAGATTTGTAAAATGTTTAGTTTTTCAATGTTGTAGTAGAGTAAACAAGTTGAACGCTTAAACTGGAACGAGCTTGAAAATATATTTGGCTTGTTGGCTCATTGAACCAACTACATATATATTTTTAAAATTCTTTTTTAAAAAAAATTAAATTAAAATATTAAAAAAATAGCTCGAGCTCAAGCTTGACTTGAAAGCTAATATCGATCTCAAGTCTATTACAAATTTAACGAGCCGAGCTCGAACTTAGATTACACCCTACCTTAAACCCTAAAGTACTTTTAACATCAACTTCTTTAAGAAATAATGGAAATGAACAGTAAGATGATAGAAGAAGCGAGAAAAATTAATTATTGAATTTAAACATGGGTGTCGTGTTCTCTTTAGTCCTCCATTCATCTTTCAGGAGTCAAAACCTCCCATTTTTCTTTTACCTTTTTTCGTCCTTAGACGTCTATCCTAGGATATCTTACCTTAGAATCTCTCAGCTACATTCATCTTTTGGATTTCCTAATTTCCTTTTTTCCCCAAATTTCTATACTTCACCATTTTCAGTCTAAAAACCTCTCCCCATTCTTCTGTTTTTATCTCTTGATGGTCTCACAAACTTAATCCCAAGGACTCCATTTTGAGGGATTCAAATTTCACGCATATGTTCAAATTTATTCTATTATCCAAATACATGAAAGGAGATTTTGAAATTTGAGGGTGTCAACACCCACATTATGACATCAACATAGCTCTATCACCGCCTGCCTTGCATAAGCAAGCATGACATCAAATTGAACAGCGGCTGAAGATTTCAGGTAAAAGAAAAAAAACTAACCTCAATTTTCCTCATTTCAGCTTCCGTCTTTGCCCTTTGGTGATTTTCCCATGCCTGAATCTTGATTTCTTCTCTTTTGAACCTAATAAAAGCTCACTGTCAGTCTCCTCATTTGCAGCCACAAGAATGGACATGAAACCAAGGAGCAAGGGAAACAAGATTGCCATCAAATACATTCTCATCCAACTTCCTAATTCTTAAGACAAACTTTTTGACTCTTGAAAATGAGGTTTCAAGTTCTGATTAATTAATTTCCTTGTTAATGTCCATATTACCAAGTATAAGAAGACATTGTCGTCCAACCCCTTTATTCCAGCTCTTCTAAAGATAGTTGAGAAAGAGGTGACTATAGAAATAGCAAATATTGAAAGCTATTTTTCTCTTTAAAACTTAATAAGCAAAATTTGTTAAATGGCCTCAAAGGTACTTCTTAAAAAAAAATCTGAGCCCTTTTAAAAGCTGAGAACAGATGAAAAGCAAATGAAGATACCTTGAAATGGATGTTTATTGTATTTAGTTTTCTGCAAAGATGTAATTAGCTTATGCTGAAAAAATGAGAACAAAGCCCTATTCTGATTAGGCCATTCATCCCTAAGAATTGACTAGAGATATCTTCCCTTTCTTCCATTTAGGTCATTACAATCCCTGTCATTAGATACTTTCAAGATTAAGACCTATTACTTTCTTTCTTTCTTTGTTCCTTTTTTTAACCTTTTTTCCCTTTCTTTCTTTTTGTTTAAATGTAGGGGGAGGGGTAGGGGGAGATAGGAAGCGGGGGGAGAATAGGAGAATAGATGGGACTCAACCCAGAGTCAAACAAAGACTTATATCTCAACCAACAGCTCTCCTACCACTAGGACGAACTATTGACAAGACCTGTTTCTTTTATTTATAAGTTTTTTGGGTTGATTTACACGAATAAATGACCCATGAAATTTATAGCACTCAAAGATACAGTGTCTGCACTTTACATGGAATTCTCACCAATAAAATTCTGTGAATTCCACTCCAAATTGTGCAATAGCAAGCAGAGCTACTGCTAAATTAAGTTTCCCAAGGTAATGAACCATTTTGATGCAACTTGTCATAAACAAAGATTTGCCCAAGTGATAATGTTATTCAAATACAAATGAAGAGCTTCAAGGAAATAACCTGGCCATATATTTGGCTTTCTCTGCCTCCTCCCAAGCTGCTGCACGTGTTTCAATCACACTTTGGGATGGTTGCTCTGCTGTTACATATTTTTGTGACTTGGATGCTGTTTTATCTTCATCCTCCTTCCCAGCCCAAGCAGCAATATTCATTTTACCCAATTGAGTTCCAAGAACCATAATTTCTCTCCTTGTTTTCATCTGTAATTCCTGATCAGACAACTCTTGTCTGATGGGATCAAAAGAGCTTGTTGGATCAGTTCCAGATGAGGCTGGAACTGCTCTCTCAGGGCTCAAAGGCCTCGATGAAGTAGGGCTGCGTGTTGGTGTTGTTGCCCTTACGGGAGTTCCAGTCCTGGAAGGTTCTTGGCTAGCAAGTGGAGTCATTTCTGTACCCATGTCTCTCATTGACACAGACCTAGCAGTTGAAGGTGGTGGGATAAATGTGGTTGCATTATGGACGGAAAGAGATGAATGATGACAGCTCAAGTTGACTGCAAAAGACATATAGTTACACATTCTCTAGGCTCCAAAAGTAACAGATATCTTAAATGGTAACATATGTAGCATATAACATAACAAAATGAAAAATGGATAACGGTTTCAGATTATTCTAAAATGTCCAACAATACATGAGGTAATTTTAAGGTCATGCAAGCATAAATAGAACAAACATATATGCATGGACATTTGTGTCTCATTTTGTATAAGCATCTCATAAATCAATTCAAGAACATAATAATCAAATCACAAATTATATTGCACTATAATAAAGGACAAGATGTAGTCCATAATAATCATATTAACTAGCATTAATCTAGATTGGAATATATGCTGTCATACAAAGAATAATTTGAAATACTCTATACATTTAAAAAAATTACATGGAAAAGAAGGCTTTAAGCAAAGACACAAAAAAAAATCCAAAATTACTTAGGAAGCATTGATGGCCATCAGTTGGACAAAGAACTTCAGCTCAAGAAAATTGGTTTTGTTCTGTATCTACCAAACTGACAAGTTACGGTAAGAAGCTCAATCAGAGATGCAAGAGAGTCAACCCAATAATTTTCCAATAGCATGTAGTAAAATGGCTATTCAGGTTACCAACTTCTTAAATCTAGGATAGGGTCACAAGAAGCGGATGAAGGTAATAGATGCCTACCCTTTATTTTCAAAGAGAATAAAGTTATTTGAAGAAAACAAGAAAGAATTCCTCATGTATGGAACTTCCAACAAGATATAGTTCCCACTCGAGTAACACATATTGAAAGGACCATGGAGATTCTGCAAGGGAAGAGAAGGTGCAGGGATTTAATTGTAGCCACTATCTTATTGAAAATAATTCTTACAACTTCGAGAGAAAAGAAGTTTACAAAAAGAAAAGGAAAAGGTTTAATGTAGCTCAAGGATTTTGTTTTGTTTCTAAACTTGTTTGACAGAAATACATTGCAATAAAATCTCTCCATTATTTATTTCAGAAAAATAAATAATAGTGAAAAAGTAGACAACTTTTTCTTAATTAGGCACGGATCTGAAATTAACACAGTGTAACATCTAGCTATGTTTGAAGTATCCAGTTGGCATTTAACATATCTCTCCATGCAGTTTAATCAGCTGATGAACACCAAAAAAGGAAATTGTTAACCATGTAAAGATTTGGAAAATGATACTCCCATAATAGCTGAAGCTTTTTTATGTAATGTAGTAATTAAAAAGAAACTAGTTCTGGCAGCCTTCATGCTCAAGAAAAGGAGCCGACTGAGGTGGAGGGAGGGGGAAGGAGATGGAAAAGAATTTGCCACTCTAAAAGCAACTACCAGTCTTTACAAAAGCCTTTTTCTACTTCCACCAGACATCCCAATCAGATCCTCACATTCTGAGTTTCTAGAGTATCAAACTCTGGTGACTCTGTTAACTGGGTGAAAGTTCAGATTTCCTGAGCCTCTTTTATACCAAAAATGAAAATGAAAATGAAAATGAAGAAGAAAACAAATCACTGGGAAAGACAGGTGAGTGCAAAGAATCAGATAACCCTTCAAGGAAAACAAATATCAGTGCAGCATAACTAACTAACAATCCTCTAAAAGAAGAAAAAAAACATTTATGATAATAAAATTTAAAAGCACCTTCTAGGAAAGAGAAGCAAAAAAATAACAGGTAATCCAAGGATAATTACTATCAGGAGAGCAATATTCAAGTGTCATATACATTGAATCATGGCGGTCAGAGGCAACGGCATGGACCAGCTTTTACTATAATCTGAAGCATATTAAAAGCCTTATCATGATGAAAAACGTGCTTCCCTTTTCTGCCCTCCGTTTCTGTTTCTATGAAAATAATAATTGTGATCTCTAACTACTTTATGCATTACTTATTAAAATAAAAATAAACTGCTTTAAGCATTTCAAAATGAACATCTGGATAAATTATACTCTGCAACATGCGCATTTCAACATATAAATATAGTCTTCAAGGACAGAAAATGATGTTCAGTATATTATGCAATCAATGATAACATTAAGTTACAGAAAAACAGTTATATAGTTTTCCTCACACAGATCTAGAATTTGCAGCTTCTAATGGCTAAAAATATCTCATTTCTTTTAGATTCATGTAACTTTTGAAACTTAGTCAAGGTTAGGATTTTTTATGTTTGATTTTGACAATTTCACCCTAAAAGTTTTCATTTGAAACCATAGCCCAATTTTGCAAACTTGAGATTAATTTCTAAATCATACAGGACTGGATGAAGAAAATAGTCTTACTTGCTGATTCTCCAATGCAACTTTCAATCATAACAACTGGCTTGCTGTATGATTCAGGAACATATGAATAAGAATCCCAGCTCACAAACTTCTGCTCCCCATCTCCATTCTTATGGCTAGAATCAACCTGCTTCGTGTCTGGCTCTTCATATGGCACTAGGCTCCGATCAGGAACTTCAGTAACAACCATTGCAGGTGGTTGGCGACTACCATATCCAAAATAACTAGGCCTTCGTGATCCAATCCCTTGATTACCCTGCCCATTCTTAGTCCGGTTCGATGTTGGACTTGCTATCCATTTTTGTGCATCATCCCACTTTGATGGTGCTGGTTTAGAGAAAGGTGCAAGGGGTACCCTCTGTGGGGCCCGCTCTGCCTTCTGGAACTCAAATATTGATGATGGCACACTAAAACTGTCAATTTCACCATCATATTCAAATGAACTGCCATCAATAGACCTAATTCTTGAACTAACCAAGGTCTGATCCTTCAATTTACTGTTATAATTGATCCCTGAGGTGAAATGCATTATTGATGAAGTTGAGCACTCTGGATGGACACTCACAATATCTAAATCTTTGCAAGTCTCGGAACAACTTGTCCCTGATTTATCAATTGCAAATAATTCAAATCCAAATTAGCGTAACAATCTTGGATCAGAAAATCTCTTTTAAATCAACATTATATATTTAACTATTGGAGAGAGAGAGATTTCTTAAGTTCCACATTGGGGTCCAAACAGATGCCAAATCTTGTCACCCCTTTGCTTTTTCGGCCAGGATATGTAATTATTTTCCTCAAACTTTCCATATTGCCACATCAAAGGACGACTTATTTCAGGACGATGCTAAAATCTTAATGCATATCAATAACCCATCGGGTGCAATAGATACAATAGAACTAATTAGGCATGATTGTGCATGTATATCTATGGAGTACCTGAATTGTGGATCTCAGAAGCTCGGGATCTTAATGAGAGGCTAGTAGAGTCAAGCTCCATCTCTTCTTCTACTTGTTTTCTTCTCTTCTCTGCAGCTCCTCCCAGTAGCATACTCCTCAATTTTCCAGGAGACAACTGTAAACGGCCAAATTAACCCAACCCACCATAAGAAAACCAATTAAAATCAAATATCAAAGCGTATAATTGAAGATCATAGAAAATGATATATGGGATTATGCAAAAAGATTTGACAAATCAAAAGGGCTTGGTATAATTCTTGAAGCAACAAACCAAAAACAAATGCCACAAGTTCAAAATAAAGCTGAAAAAGAGAAGTCAGTTACTTTTCTCCTATAAACTATACAACATTGGGAAAACGGTAAGAAAAACAACAGTTCTTTTGTACAATGATCAAAATGGAAACCCCACTCTCCTTGCAAAAGAAAAAGACCTGTTTTTGCTGCTGAGGGAGCTTCTCGATTCTCTCATAGTCCATTCTACTACCAGTCTAGTAGAGAAGCGAGTAGGAAGCACCGTAAAGCTTACTTCTTTTTAGCAATAATGGAAAGGGAAATTATCGGCCATATTCTTACAAATCTTCCTTGAGTCTGTGCAACTGTGCCTCTGAAAGGGATCTTTGGCCGTTTGCTGAAGAAAAGAAACTCAAGGAAAACTGGGTCCCCAACCTGAAGCTGTGCAGAGCAGACGAAAAGAAAATCAAAGGGGGGCAAAGGGGACCGCTTACTGGTCAGTACTTTTCACTTGGCTTTAATCCTATTTCCTTCAGAATAATAAACGACTTGCTACTTTTGTTTTTGTTAAAAATTTAAATTCAAATCTCTCACTCTGCATTTTAAACTTTTTTATTTTTGTTAAATATTTAAATTCAATTCATTATTTATTGTAAATAAAAATTTAATATGGTATCAAAGCCAAAGGTTTTATGTTCAATTTCTACTTTTGTCAATTTATTGATTATTATTCACTTATTAAAGATGTTATTTAAAATTTGTATTGATACGTAAAATGCGTATTAAATAGTTAAATTCAATATCTTTAGAACAAATAAAAATTTAACAATTTTATTTTATAAATTTAAACTTAAATTAAAAGAAAATAAAATTTCTTACCATTTAAAGTAAGATAAAAATGCACCTGGTTGTCTCTAAACTTTTTAAAATTTTATTTTTTGCACTCTTAACTATTTTTAAAAAAATTTACAATTGAACTACCAAAATTGACCATATTTGCACTTTTATCCATTTTAGACATACGGGTCAAACGGTCCCCATATGACTTGAAGTGATAATGAAATAGAGGATTTTTTTTTTTCACTCAAATTATGCTTTTAGTAAAAAATCTGGATATAATTTTGAGAATGCTTGGAATAGTCAATGAGTCAAACAGTGGTTTGCCTGACCATCCAATCAAACTATGGTTTGTCTGCTTTGACCATCTGGTCAAAACCATGGTTTGACATTTTCAATCATCCAATCAACTTTTTACATTTTTTTTTTATTTTCAAACAATTTATCACATATTCAACTTGATTAAAATATAATTAAACACAATACAAATATAATTTGTTATATATGAATCACAATAGTATATTTTTAGGTAAAAAATTAACTTTTTAATTCATCTTAAAGATATCAATGTCAATTTGCATTTATTTCCAATTTTAATAACAAAAACCTCACATATCAAATTGGAGTAACTAATTGAATAAATGATCATAGATAGTAGTTAGTTAACTTGTTTTGGCGTCATTTCATTGAAAACGACTTAAATTTAAATCTCATGTTTTTAGGAATATGATTCAAGAGAATTTCAAAGTAGAGAGAGGAAGTTAAAAAGAAAAAATTATAGAAAAGAATGTTGCATCCTAATAATAGGATGTTGTGGTTAGTAATTATGAATTATATGGTGCATATGTACTTTGGGGGATATGGACAACTCCACAATTTTCTAGCATAAATCACTTTCGGCTAATATGATTTTTAACACACATTTATGTTTTTCTGAAGAGTTATAACACTTGTGTGTGTGCACATAAATGTTACAAGTGAGACTTTGGATTTTACTACACTCAGACAGCTTCACCAAGAATCCATAGCCTTGTTTTTTGCCAATTTTTCTTTGTAGTAGCCTACTATCACCAAAGTTCATACCTCAATAGCACCATCACATGGATAGGCAACGGTTACCTACAGAATTTGGTGGTGGTTTCATTCTAAGAAATCATGGCATATATATATATACTTTTGGCTGGATCTCTCTCACCTTTGTCAAGCTATCTTCTTGGACGCATTAGAGGCGAGCTATTATTGATACATTACGACTTTTAGCTAAGAGATATATTTAGAATTCTTTTTAAGAGGATTAATATCAAGCGGTTGAATATCTCATGAGATTTTTTGAAGCTCTATGCAAACGTCGGGGAAAATGTGGTATGGGGATTTTCTTTTTTTCTTTGTTTGGAAATTTTTTTCAAACAAAGAAAAAAAAGAATAAAAAAGGAATAAAATTACATCATTTTCATACAAAAGAAAAACAATTTAATGTACATCTCACAAAGTCCAACAAAGAAAAAAAAAGAAAATTACACCATTTTATGGGCAATTTTTTTAAAAAATAAGTGCCCAAACAAAGAAAAAAAGGAACAAAATTACACCATTTTCATACAATACAAACATAATTTACATAATTTAATGTATATCTAAAATGGAAATACAATTTAATGTACATCTAAAAAAGTCCAACAAAGGGAAAAGATAATAAAAAAGGAAAAGCTTTGGAAAAATAGTGCCCAAACAAAGAAAATAAAAAAATAAAAAAGGAAAAAAATGTGGGATGCTTGGGAGAAAGGGGACGTTGGATTTCAACAAGATTCAAACCTTTTACTCTAAGGCCAACTATTTCAAGTTTCAACCATCCAGTTTATTTGAAGATATATAAAAAAATATAACCTACTTAATTTATAGAATTATGTGACCCAATGCCACAATTTAGTTTGCCTATGCTCTCAGGCAGACTATGGGGCTGAATTTATCATCCTTTGGACATCTTTATAACATGATTCAAATGGTCTCAGGGAATATCTTCAAACACATCATCAATAGGGATTGAAATCAAGTAGCAAATGTTCTAGCTTCTCATGGGCCTCATCTTACTCACAATAATTTATGATGCTGAAATTTTTCTTTTTTTTTTTCTACCACCATTGTTAGATATGATTTTGAATAATGAATTATCATCACACATTTCTTTTTTTATAAAACGTCTTATTTTTAACAATTCTTTTTCAATAACAATTCTTTTTATTTTTATTTTTTTAATAACTTTACTTTCTTGTCAACAAAAAAAGTAGAAACTTTTTTTTTTCTCTATAATTATAAGTCGTTTTATGAATTTTTAATAATATTTTATTATTTATCTCCAATATTTATTTATTCTTGCCTTCCCTTTTCTCATCTTTTATATTTCCAAGGAAAAAACTTTTTATTATCTCTTCATCTCTTTCTTCTTTCTTTTTAATTCTCTAGATAAAAATTTATTTTTTCTTTCTTTCCAAAACATTTAGAAAACAAAATAAATAAATTTTTTTTTTATATACATGGAGGAAGGGGCTGAAAAATCAAATTCTCGACGAAATGATTATGGTAAGGAAGACTTACTACTAAACTACTTGTTTCCAAGTAAAAATATTTTAAGAACTAAAAAATTTCATTAATCTCTATAAAAATATTCTCCCAGCGCGACTTAAATTCTTTGCTACACCGATAAATTAATACATCATCCGGTAGTTTCTGTTACCAGCTAGTGACACCAAATTCTCTCTATATGACAAGCTAAATATTAACTATAGAGGGTTTATTTTGACAGAAATTTTATACGAAGTACAAAAGGAAACAACACTCCTTTATTCTTTTGGCTCCTAATATAAGTTTAGGTATGTAGAAAAATTTGAAGAACGACCGTGTAAAGGAGAATCTTGATTGAATCGAGTATAATGCATCCCACTGTACATTAAATGAGGCCTTTCATCTTTATGCGAGAGGGATGTATTATGCAATCCATAAGGTTTCTAGATCCTCCAAAAGATGAGGATCTGAGTATGGCAAAAGGAGAAAGCACCGGCCAGTAGTAAGAGGAGAATGCTAAGATTTAAATGGAATCTAGGATCCATGAGGAATGAGCAAAGATTTAAGCATTCAAACAGCATCCCTAGAATTATTTCTTATCCAAGCAAGGAGTGAAAAATGAATTGAAAAGGATAACTTCTCTAACTTCATCACAATTATCATTCCGTGGAGAGAATGGACAGGGTACAAAAATCTGCCTAACAAATAAAATATCAAATGGAATTATATTACTGAAAACCTCGCAAAGAAACATTTATGTCCAAAGATCAAACAGAATAGGATGTTGTCTTGGTGTTTCAATATCAGCAAAAGTTGGCCAGATTCAGCTCTGCTCTTCTTCCTGTACACGATAACTAGACGCTCTGCAACAAAAAACTCTTTGCAGGCATACTGCATGATAGCAATCAGCTGACGCCAGTCCCCAAGGAGGATGGCGAAGATGAAAACTTTTCCCTCCATCCCATTTTATTTGTCTAACTTAATTAAATATGCAGGCATTAAAATTTGTGATTTTTTAAGTTAATCAATCTATTGTTTCCAAACTTACCCTTGAAGACCCAGTTTGTTTTTCCTCTCTAAAGCTATTCTCTCCTATTTCCAAAGGACTTTAAATTTGTTTGGGGGGAAACAGAAGGATTCTACTGACTAGGGGTTAATTTGGAAAAATGAAACTAATTGGCCCTTGATTTCCTAACAAGACAGATAAAATGAGATTTCTTTATAGTAGTAAGACAAGTAAAATGGGACAAAGGGACTATGAGCTTACAGAACGCGGGGATCTCAAGTGAAGGGGTAGAAGTTGGAGAAAAGCAAACTCCCAAGAAAAATGTATGATGCACAATATGTCCATATAGCATACCCCCATCTCCTGCCAACATTAGGAGTTTGCATGACATATGAGGCAAACCAGTAAAGAGGAGGACTGGCTGATAAGAAACGAGTTGCAACCTGCAATGGCCATCATCAAATGAGATAATAGATTATTATGCAATATTACAAAGAAAACCAATTGCAATGTGAAAAATCTAAGAGGGGAGGGGGAATTAGATTTTATCTAATTTTTTTACTTTAATTCTAACAATGCTTTTTAACACAACAAATAACAAACACTTGATGCTCCAACAGTGTTTGAAATAATGTGTTTAATAAATTAGCAAAAAACACAATGATTTAGTAGTTCGATTTATCCAATAAAACCTAATCCACTACCTTGAATTATTTACTCAAGAATTTCACAAAACTTTTGATTAATTTAGCACAAAAGATTACAAAAGAGACTTACTCAATTCACCTTAGAGATTTACAATACAAATCTCTTACCCAATTAATTTTCATCCAACTCTTTGAGTTTTACAATACAACCTTGATTATTAACTAATTTCTAATACAACAATTAATGAAATAGATACACTTAAAATAATCACAATTATCTATAATTCAAGACTCACTCTAACCCTTAGAGTTTTAAGATCAATGCAACATTGATTAAAACTTACAAAATAAGAATAAAAATAGTTTGATATAGATATCAACTTAATGTGAAAATATATCAATTTAAATCATAAATACCTCATTGAGTAATATGTTCCTCTAGATTGCTTCAAGAACACCAATAATTTAGTAAAAATCTTTCTTACATGATTTTCACAATATAAATGCTATGAAAGGTTTCAAAATAATTTTAAGATGTTCTATAAAGAGTAAGAATCAAATTTTTTATTAAAAAATCATGATTAATGAGTTTTTTTAAACAATTGGATATTTCTATGTATGCACCAACGGTCATAAAAATGACTGTTTAAATCTCACTTAAAAAACGTGCGATCGACTGCATATCAGACGGGTCGTCCGCACCATCATCCGCAAGTGTTCTAGAGAACTCTGGGCATTCTGCAAACGATGAGTTGAGTAGTACGATCGACCGCACCATCATCCGTAAGTGTACCAGAGAACTCTGAACATTCTGCGAACGATGAGTTGAGTAGTTTGATCGACCACATAATCTGTGGTAGACCACACATGCAGTCAGGTCGACCGCACATGCATCTAAATCATGCAATACCAAATTTCAATCAACTCCAAGAGTTTGTGGAATATATTTTATAAAATTTTAAGTATATGCATCTATTTTGAAAATCATTTCAAATACGCAACTCATATTTTATCTTTATCGAGTGCATTTTGAAAAACGTTTCAATTTAATTGAGCGACCTATATGAATTATTACTCAAAAAGGGACCTAGAGATATCTAAGTGAAAATAATAACACTACACTTCTAAATCCTATCTAATCCAGAAACTGCTTATCTTCAACGCTTGACAATATACGATCTTTCATGAAAACTTGAAATTTCGATATTGTATGAATTAGACATATGAATCCTAAAAGATGAACACTTATACAATTAAGGCATTAGTCATCATCAATGTTTGTCATTAATCAAAATTAAAACATTAAAAGTTTTAGGACTTTCACATTTAAATAAGAAATCAAGCATGCAAAGAATGAAATGCATCCATATGTTACTAAAGAGAGGAACTAAATTACTTGTTCTTCTCCGATAAAAAATGTTGAAAATGTTGCTAGAGAGGAAGTCTCATTGACGGTTGTCTTTGAGAACATTCTATACTACTCTCTCCGTCTAAAATTGGAATATCCAAATTTGAATGTCAATTTTCCTAAAATAAACGTACTTTACCCATAAAATACCACCAAGAATTTCCTTAATTTAAGATAGGATACCATTATAGATTACAGTAATAAGAAAAATAATTGGAGTAAATTACCTACTATCCTAAATTTTTGTACTCAAATCAAACCATCTTATATTATGTATAAAAAAGTGCATAGTATATCATGGGCCCAAAGCTATTTTTTACACAGATACAAAAAGTTATTTTTGTCAAGCCAAGCAACCACAAACACTTTACCATTCAGACCCTAGCAAATAATTAACAATTATTTTTATTCTCGTTAGCTGCTATCGACTTTCCATACTAACAAAAGTCAAGCAACTAAAACATCTGAATTGGCTACCCTCATAAAAATCCACTATTAATGAGTATACAAAATCAAATCAATTAAATAACTTTTCCTTGTTGAATAACTGAACAAAAAAAGTCCACCATTGAACAACAAAAAAGTGATATCTTGGAAATGGCTCAAGAATTGGGAAATATGCCTGGCAGTAATAGTTTGAGGAAACTCCATTCAATTAAGCTCCCATCAACGGTGTAATTCTGCCACAAAGTGTTCTACCCAAAAGTTATCCCCTGTTTCCTTCACTGACACATACTACATAATGAGTCCCTGAAAAGATCCAAAAAGAGATGGAATATGCTGCTAACGCTCTCCCATCTTGAAAATCTAGAAACTAAATAAACAAACAACACACCTGCACAAAAGGAAGGGGGGGGCGATCATAGGTATTCTAACCTGCACGTGCATAACCAGAAAAGCTGTAGCAGTCATGAAGCTCAAGTGCAGAATAAAAGGAAGAACAGTAACTGGCAAATAGTCAGGTCTTGATAATGGTTTATCCTCTGATTGCCTTGTAGATGCATTCCCTCCCCTGGTTGATCTTTTCGTGAGTTTACTTGAGAGAACATCTGGTATCACCAAAGTACTAGAAAGATTATCATCTGGAATCTGTAGCTGAAAGATATTATGAAACAAAGCCACAAAGCATCTTTCGAGATAATCCAAAAGGAACAGAAACTCTGGAAAAAAGATGATGAGACGTGTCATGGAAACTTATTATCTTGGCTCTTTTCAAAAACCAACTCTTATTTTTATGAATGGGGAAAAAAGGCCTATAAAGTTTCATATGTATCACAAAAGTCATCTACTATGCTACCTTGATGTGTGCTTGAAGTTTCATTTTCTGAAACGTCAGCAGTATTGGGTTTCTTATCTGGCCCAAGAGAAAAGTCTGAAGCTGAGAATTCATCATTAGAAGGCAAAGATCCCAAACCAAGAGAGAAGAAAGCTTTAGGCCATAGTTTCACGTAATGGACGATTGACCAGAGTGCTAGAGACAATATTGGGGATGCAAGTACAAAGTTCGGCAACTGCTTCACTTGGAAATATCTCAAGAAGCCCACTCCCCTAATTGTTAGGATTTACCAAATATCAGGTTGAATCATAGCTGATGTAGTTCCTCAGCAACAATATCTTCAAACTCAAGAATTATGAAAACTCCATGGAATTAAATCTATTGGATCAAGATATGTGCACCACGGATGAATGTGAGGTCACACAAAAAAAGAAAAGAAAGAGAAAAGAGATATGCCACAGTAATTTCAATCTCTTTCTCCAACTTCTAGGTAGATAAACAACTTCCTATCTTGAGCAAGACAAAAATTACAGTGATTTTTGTAAGAGAAGAAACATAGTTACGTACCAATAATGACTTTGAATGTAACTGTAGAGTAAAGGAAGTCTTGCCTTGCACCAAGGCCTCATTCCGTCCTCAGGATGTACACTGCATATATTGTGATACCCATATGCTTGAAATGAAAGGAAAGGAACAAAAATACACAAGCAATGCAAGGCTCCTGAAACAATCATCTGCAGTGCTACCTGCATGGGCAAAATGTTCCAGTTAGCTTATATCACAAAAAATAGAGTATTTAGAACTAGGAATTCTCTCAAAGTCTGAGACCTTAAGCTCATTAATATCAAGATTCAAATCTTTGCTGGTTTAAAATTATCATAAATAGCACAAAAGTAAAAGAATAAAATAACAAAAATAAGCGCTAATATTAACAGGTCATATAACTTAATATCATCAATAAGTAAGTAGTCTATGACAACTGCAAGGCCAAAACTGACATTATCCATCCATGAAGATCAAAAGTAGAAAATGAGACAAAAATATTGTATCAGGGCCACTAAATTAGGCAGCATTAAGTAGAGTAGATGAACTTAAAGGTAAAAAGCAACCAGGCTGTGACTTGAGAGGCAAAACTCAAAACTCAATACATCATATTAGGCATTGCTAACACCAAAGCAATTCTAGAGGAATTCGAAGCACAAAATTGAGAACAGGAAAAACATGAAACAGAAATACTATAAAGTCTGAATGGCTCAATTATGTAAAATTCACTATTGAATAAAAACACAAGGAGGATTAGAAAAAGGAGGCTCATCACCAATTGTTATATTTGGTTTATGAATTACATTCATTGGAATGGTCCAGTGCACCTATATCTGCCCATCCAAACATTTATATGAACCTAAGAATTTACTTTCTTCCATCACAACTGTGAAAGTTGTCGTGTTGGATAACATTTGCTGTCTATTGCAATTCTAAAAAAGCCTTCTTAACGTGATCAATCCAAAGAGAACACAACAGTTCTCTACCCAGGTAAGTGTGAATACCTAAATCAATCAAGAATCACATGTTTCCGTACAGACAGGTATTATAGGAGTACAGAAGACAAACAAACACATAATGCAGAAACAAAGAAACATACATACATATGAACGCATGTACATACACATGCACATGTGCACACACACATAACATTGTGTTTGTGGTGTGTGAATGGGACATAGCCAAATATATATAGAGGGAAAGAAAAAAAGTCTACAAATTGGTTGGCTTCAGGAAGAATCAATTAGCCTAGGCAGTCTTCACAGTAGCTGAGATTCATCCTTGTAAAAGATTAACTGTCTGTTTGAAGTCTTCACAGGAAGAAATGTTCAAAGATTTCCAGCTTGTCATCAACTTCAAATATAATCATCTAGAGGAGGTGTATATTTCCATGTGCAGATTTTAGTGCTAAAGGAAATGGGGACAAAGTAATTCAGGCTCAGAGAAACAAAGTTCTTTCTGAACCAGTATTAGCGTTATTAGCTATAGCATCTTTGCACATTTTAATTATGCATGCACAGTCTCTGAAATATAAGGATACTCAAATTTTCTATAGAAATAAAAATTAATTAGCAAACCAAAGTAATAAGGAAATCAAACTTTCACACACAATCCCATGTGAATTCTGTCAGAAGTAATATGATGACCAAGAGCATGTAGGAGGAGACTAACATAGGCACGTTTCTTCAAAAATATCGCATAATAAGCTCTATGCATCATCTGAAATCCAAAATAGCCTGCATTAAGCACACCATTTGACCGAGCAGCCCCAGAGAGAGCAAAGCAAAGGGTTGCTGTATTATTCGCACCATGCATAAAACTATACAATCCTCCAACTGACAATAGAGCATACAAACTCTCAGAATATCTGCAGATCGAAGAGCAGACCATTTCAAACTAAATGCCTTTAGATTACATAAATGGGAGGCATGCACTTAGCACAAAAAAAAAAGAAGGAATATAAGGCATATAGAGAGTACATTGATGAGTAGAATATGGAAGCTGGATTAAAGCAAAACAAAATTGATGCTCTCAGTGCTAGCTCTGTGTTGTTCAAAATACGAACCGAGAGCCTGTTGCAAAGAAAAGCTAAATCAAGAATCAGAGATATAGAATAATAATGAAGATTTTACAGTGCATATAAATTGACCTACACATTGTTCTTATCAAATAATCCTAAAATCAAATCTCCACACATCCAACTACTGAAACTTTTAGTACTAGCCATTATCAAAGGCACAAGCACATGTTAAAACCAGTTATGTATATTTACCAGACCCTAATATCTCCACAAAGCCAATGCAAACTTAAATCTCTTTTACTGCCAATATCATAGCCAACATTCAGATAATTCATGACAATTGCTAGAAAGCCTTTATGGTTGAACACTATCCAATACCTTATTATTTGAAAACAACAACTCACCTGTACAGATACAGAGCAGCAAACACAAATGCAATGTTGTTAAGGATATAGCCTGACAACACAAGAACAGCCCTCTGTCCAATCAGCGGTACGAATGGTGCAAAAACTGCATCAGAAACAATAGAGATCTTAAGCATTCACAACTTCACACTAGAAAAAATAAAATACTTCTATCCAAATGCACTGAAAAAACACCTAATCAGAAAAATTCTTTTGCTCCATTATTTAGATCAGATCACTAATCTTGCAGCCGAGCATAGTAATCAATTTGTCTCAAGTTCAATGCTTCATTAGTTAGAAGTAGGTAAATCCCATTATGTAAGAATTTAAACAGCCTAACTATATCAAGACGATATTATCAAAGCTCTTTTTCTTTTTTTGAGTAACAATGAATATTCATTCCATAATACCAGCTTGTACGATCAAAGGTTATATTACTAAAAAAATTGAAATTGTAAAATATATTAAAAAATGTCATAATATAACATAGAAATAACATAAAAAAAGGTCCAAATTTTGTAGCCCTTCAGTCCAAAATTAAGCCATAGCTTAACATTTTTGCTAAAATATCCTATTTCAATTGCAAGCATTTTCTATATACTACCTCCCGAATTTACATGTCCTAGTTGCTATTTTCATGCATATTAAGGATTTATGAAATTCTATGGTATGAAGTACTAAAATATCTAATATAGCCTTCTCTTAAGTTTATCAACACACATCACCTGCCTTAAGTATTTCATTCACCTCTTTCTATTCACTCTTTCTTACCTTTCCTATTCTTTCTCTCTACTCTTTCCTATTGGGGGAGTGAGTAAAATCGATGAAAATGAAGCTTCAGAGTCAATCTTGAAAAGTGCTAAGTCAACATTGGTTAGATACTTTTTAAATAGGTATTAGTTGTATAGAAAAACCAATTCATTAATGGGGAAGGTTTGGAACAAGGGTAAAATTGGAAACTAGGACAAATAAAATTGTCCTGAGGAAGTAGTACATTTTCTCATCAAGATATGAACCCATACACAGTAATTATCCAAGTAAAGCACTTCAAATTGTGATTGTTTCAAATGAAAAATAAAATAGTAGAACTTCAAATTGGGATATTTTCAATCTGGAACATCCATTTCTAACAGAGGACTTTCAAAACAAAATAGTATAAGTTCCCCAAAAGTACCTGTCCGAGACAAGAAAGAGATGCAAATCGGGAGCAACGGCAAGAAGGCATAGGATTGCTCATATTCATAGCCACACTGCGCAATTCGAACAAAGTAGACACTGTCCCAAACAATGCTATCCTCCAAAGCTTTAGCAACACGAGGAAAGAGAGCTTGAGAATCTGAAATGGAATCTGAGGTAAGGCAGCTAGGGTTGATGGAAGCAGAGGTGTCATAGGGGCTGAGAAGCGATCGCCACAGGATTACTAGCATCAGTACCAAGAATCTTGATGCAATGGCAGATTGCAGGACTAATCGGATGTGTTGAGGACCAATTGATGTTGATTTCTTTGCCATTGCTGGGATTGTAGTTTAGCAGTGTGTGAAAGGAAGAATCATTTGGAGACGAAAGGGAGAAGAAAAAGATTTTGGTGAAGGGACGGAAGCAGAAGACGAGGTTTAACCAACTTATCCAACACAACCTGCAAATTTTGAAAACGATCAGCTAAACAGATACATTAAGAATGATTTGATCAGTTCAACGATCCAACTTTCGCCATTTACGTTTTGCTTAGCTCGTTAAATTTGATCAGCTATAACGGCGAAAGTTTGATAAGAAAAAACCTGGTTTTCAATTTTATTTGATATGAAAAAGAAAAATTTCCGGTTTCATCCCTAAATATTTAATTTTTTTCTCCACATTCGTCATTTTTCTTATTTTGTACGAACTTTGGTCATCAAACTATTTTCGGATAAGTTAAGGCAAAATGGCCAATTTAAACTTTAAACCCTTAAACTTAGACATTTTCACCTTTTTTTTATTCCTCTGACCTTTTAGGTTTTTTAAGTTTATTATCTTCGTCATTCCGCTCATTTCATTTAAATATGATCGAGTAACACGATGACATCTGCATAAGAATATTTTAAAAAGGTAAAATTGTCAAATCACAACAATAGTTTTCAATTTAGTCCCTTAAATTTAAAATGACCAAAATAGTTTGACACAAATTTAGTCCCTTAAATTTGTGTCAAACTATTTTGATCATTTTAACCATTTTGGTCCTTAATGGATTTTTTTAACTTATTAAATCTCCAAACATTTTTTATTAACCATTTTGGTCCATCCAAAACTTTATATATAAATTGGTATTGTATGCATACATATTTTTAATAAATACTTTAGCAAAATAAATGACTAATTTTTTTGCAATATCTTAACTTAAGAAAATGTACGAAAATTCATAACAATATATTTTAATGATTCATTTTTTGAGGAAATTTTGATTAGATTTGTTCGCACTCAATTATCTATATTGAGGTCATTCAACAAGATAATATAAATTACTTAAAAATTTAATTGAGTAAATTGAATTTTTAACACTTTTCCAAATTATGACCATACAAAAATTACCCTTTATTTGCTGGAATATTGGTTATTAGTTGAAAAAGATCATGAGGAATGGACAAAAAATGTCAATTAAAAATTATTTTGGAATCTAACAAGTTGATTTTTTTATATTAAGAATCAAATCAATTAAAAATTCAAACTTAAGAACAAAAATGGTTAAAATTGTCAACTTAAGGGACAAAAAAGTTAATCTCTTAACTCGATAGACTAAATTGGTAAATTATCATTGTGATTTGACAAATTTTCCTTTCAAATTTTTCTCACAACTCTACAAAATTCTTGCAATAGTAGAACAAACTTATCATGCCCTTTTAGTAAGCAAACTTGGGCAATACAAAATCTAACCTCATATATTAACAATGTGTTCTAAAACAAAAGTGTGTAAAGAAATTTACAAGCACTTGATAGATACTATCAATAAGAGGGCGGAACCAAACTTGACTAAGAAAACACTAGTCAATATGATTGTAGGTTTTCTCCAAATCTACTTTTATTGCCATGCCTCCTTTTTCAGCCAGACTTGTGTTGCAAAGAATGTAAGAGTTCCTGCATAGTGATGACATTGTCAGTGGCCAACCCTTCAAGGGACAAAGCTAGATTGATTTGGAGCCACCAATTTAGCAACTACCTTTTTAATGGTCTTGGATATGACATTACTAAATGCAATTGCACGGAACTAGGAAATATCTTTTGGGTTATCCTGATTAGGTATTAAACAAATTATAGTTTCATTCATACTATTACAGAAGCAACCAACTATGAAGGTTTATAAGATAAAATTAGTGGTCAAAAGCCCAGTCGTTTGCTAGTAATGCTAAAAGAAAAAGGTCGGAGGTCATCAGGTCCAAATGCTTTATGAGGACCCATTTAGAATAAAACACGATGGATTTTATTTAGGATTCTAGGAAGACATCTTGGTTCAACAATCTTCTATTGGCTTTACTAAGATTAAGAAAACACCAACTAGATGTATTGCATGAGGTACAATCTTCAGCCATGCATACAACTTTTCACAAAATTCCCTTGCCATTTGTTGGAGTTTGTCTTTGTCATCACACCATTAGCCCATACTAACTTTTAGCTTAAAGATATGACCCTTCATCTACCTTTCTATGGTACATAGATGGAAATATGTGTGTTTTTCTCCCTCATCCCTTAACTAATTATTGTATCATTTTTTCCTCCAAAACTTCTATTTTTGTATCAAAATCGTTTGAGGAATCTTGTCTCAATGGAATTGGGTGGAAATAGCAATGGGAAGCCTTTGGACACCTTCTAAGCATGCAAGACATTGCCTTTTGTGCCTAAAAATGTTGCCAAATACTTATTTGTTCCTGTCAATAACCAATTTCTAAAGATATTACAAGTATCCTAGATGTCCCGTAGGTGTTGTGTTATAGTCATTCTTGACAAACAATAGTTTCAAAGGATGGATGATGAAACTAGGCATCAAGGACCCGGAAAGGGTATGAGGTATGAGTTGTCGTCTTTCAACAACAAGAAGTAAATAACGTATATGTAATACCCGGCTATATAAAAAGGGTATTTTATTTTATCTTTTAGAAACTCACTTGGATTAGGAATTCTAATCCCATCTAAATTAGCCCAAGGAAAAACTAATTTAATTAGGGAATAACACTACATATAAGTAAGAAACTTTACCCTACAAATTTATTTACCAAGTTTTTCCCAAATATCAAGGTAAGAAAGAAAATATAGAAGGAAAGCCCTAGGTCTTCCTCTCACACCTCATAGTTGCCACCCACCATGGCCTCATACATCATTTTTTTTCTTTTGATTTTCCCCACCATCTCCATGTACCTACATGATTGATGGGAAAGGGAATGAATGGTGATGCAAATGTTCAAAAAATGTCCATGATGTGCAAGTGGAAAGAGGAATATGAAACTAGGAAACAAAAGATTCATAAGCAAATTTAGTTGATGCAAAAAATGGAACAATAATTGATGAACAATACGGGATCCCAAATTATATTAAGCTACTTCGTGAGATCGGGGAGTTGCCATTTCCAATGTTCGACATGCTTTGCGATGAATTTCATAATGAGAAATTTTATATGAAGTGGGTCTCAATAGATAAGGGAAATAGAGAGTGGTTGGCATTTAACAAATACATGTACTAAGCCTCTGGAATTCTGTGATTGTAGCATTTTTGAACTTCAATACTTGCTATCCTTTATTTATGTATTTCTAAAATTGTTGTAATTTGGTATTAGGATTTGAAGGTTTTTAATATGTAGCCTATTAAATTTTTTTCATGAACATGGATGTATGTGTCTACCTTTAATTCCCGTTAATATGATCTAACATCATTTCTCTTGTCTTTAATTCTAGAATTTATGGACCTATTTGTTATGTTAAATAGCTATAGTATTTATGATATATTGTCTTTAATTTCTGACTTGTGCAATTTTGTGTAAAAAACCTACTGCATTTATGTTGTTTTACTCTGTTAAGGTACATGAAATTTATGAAATGTTTGCTATATACGATGCACTGGTGGTATTTGTGTTCTCCTAGCTTTAATTTATGAATTTGGTTGACTTGTGCTATTTTGTGTAAAAAATTCATCGCATTTATGCTTTCTTGATTCAATGACAAGCGTGTCATTGCAGTATCAAATTAATTACTAAACTTACAACTATGTAGTATTAGCAAGTAACAGTCAAATCCACAGAGACTTATCAAATTCTGCAATCAAGTAAACTAATTAGGGTTTTAGAGAAAATAATTTATTTTTATCTAAAAATATTAAAACTTTAAAATAAATAAATTATAAAAAACTAAAAATCAATTGATAAAAAGATGTTAGCAAAGACTTTGCATTGATTTCGTTTATATGAGATAAATCATTTATCAAAAGACTTTTGAGTAGTTGACTTAGGATTTTGCGTCATCTCACCAAACCTCGATTCCTATAAAAGTAGGTCAATTTATTGTCAACGCAACAAATTCACCATAATCAAATTAAAAAACTTTCTCAAATCTAGTTATCAAAATTATCAAATAGATTGTAATCACAAGAAAAATATCAACACAAATTACACAAATTAATTGGTCAAATTAAATTATGCAATTCGTTTTAAACAATTCCTTATTAATTAATTAATCAAAATCCAATTGAATTAATAAGGAATTAATTCAATTGGATTTTGATTAATTAATAGTTACTACTATTGGTTACTGAATATCCGGCTTCTGCATAACCTTTGACGAGGGTGTTGTTGCGCTATTAAATTAATATCAAATTTAATAAACTTATATAGTTAGGGAAAATAAGGGTCCAACCCATAAAGACTTGCAAATTCTTTAGTTGAGTAAATTAATCAGGGCTTTTGAGGAGTTTTTTTAATCTAAAAATGTTAAATATTTTAAAATATGTATTTCACAAAATAACTAGAAATCAATGGACAAAAAGACATTAGCAATGACTTTGTACTTTGGTTTTATTTATTCGAAATTAATAATTGATAAACATATATTTGAGTAATGATTTATGATTCCGCTTAGAGTCCCAAATTCTAATTCCTATAAAATTAAGTTAATCCCTCAGAAGTACAACAAATTAACTTTAAACTTAATTAAACTACATTGCCGAATCGCTCGTATAAGATAACTAATCAAGTTATTAAGCTCGAGAACAATATCAACATAAATCACATAAATTAATGGCCAATTAAAACCATGCAATTTGTTTCAAACAATTTCCTATCAATTAATCAAACACCGGTTTAGATTAATTAATAGTTACTACTATTACTTACTGAAAACTGATTCTGCCTAACCCTAGTTAATCAAGTATGTAAAGCAATTAAAATGACCAATAATAATTGAAATCATACAATTGATAGAATTAACATAAGAATTGTTCGAATACTCAAATAGATATATTAATCTCTGAAAAAATTGGGTTTTTAATGAAAGAACGTAACCTCATAATCCCAAATAAAATAGACCTAATACATATACTTGCCAACTAAAGAAACTACTCACAATTCATAAAAAAAACATTATAGAAAGATTTAAGAAGAGAAAAACTTATTAATCGAAAAATCGAATTCTTGAGAACTTCCAATCCTTAATCTTCAGGAATGTTAAAAACAAGTGTTTCTAAGTTGCTTCCCCTCTAAAAAACTGAGCTAATAAACCCTATAAATAGTTAGAAAATTGTCATAATGTTAGTTATATAAAAGTCCTAATTCAAAACTACTACAAAACTTTTCAAAATCTTCAATTTGGTAAATGGAAGCTTGTGCTATAAATGAATGTGTGAATGGAGAAAGACGTGTTCATTTCTTCAAGTGCACGTCCAATTGGTTTTTGAGGCGCGCCCACTCCATTTTGCTTGTAAAACAACTTCTTAAGATTCCTATCTTCCTTCAATTCCTTCTAAACATGTTCAAAAACCTTCAAAATATGTACAAACAAAGTTAAAAGTGTAAAAAACCAATTTAAACATATAAACACACAATTAGCTAGATTTTATCTCAATAAACAACATATTAAACTCTTAAAAATCAATCTAATTATGATTCAATCAACCCTAGTTGATCAATCATGTAAGTTAATTAATATGACTAGTAAGAATTGAAGTCACACAATTGATAGATTGAAAACAATAATTGATCAAATACTCAAAAAGATAGAAAATTTCCCCGATCAAATATCAATTTTTTAATCGGAGAACATATCTCAAAATCCTATATAAACTAGACTTAACACATATATTTGTTGAAAGCCCTAAATCTTTTAATGTCTTAATTTTGATTAATAACAAACATTGATGATGACTAATGTCTTGTTTGTACATGAAAGCCCTAAAGCTTTTAATGTCTTAATTTTGATTAATGACAAACATTGATGAGGACTAATGTCTTGTTTGAACAAGTGATAGAGTTTTTGGATTCATGATTTAATCCATGCAAGAACAAGATTTCAAGTATTCAAGGAAGTATACAAGTTAAGACTATCAAGATTTGAAGACAAGTTTTTATTGGATTATATAGGAACTAGAAGTATAGTTTTAGAGTTATATATTTTGATATATCTAGTTTTGCTTCTAATTGAGTAATGGTATCTAAAGGTTGCTCTATGAACTTAAAACGTTATTTCAAAATGTTTTTAATATGTTAAAATATGTTTTAGTATTTCGAAAACTATGCATCGTGATTTCAAAACTTAAATGATTCATAAACTCTTGTTAGATTGATACCATAACTTATATGGTTGATTGAAATCATCATTTGTGTGTTAGAGTATTGTTGATACACAAATGAACATGTTTCAGTCGACCTAAAGTGGTCCAGATATCGTCCACAAGTTAGTTTATCTTGTGAATGCATGTGCTGTCAAATTTGTTCATCTGTCAACTTGTGGACAACCATGAGGTCGACCGCACAATGAAAATCATCATACGAAGGTTGTCCAGTGAGCTCACGGATGATGGTGTGGATGACCAGTCTGATATGTGGTCGACCGCACTTCTCCTGAGTGGGTTTCCAACAGCTTCATTTTTTACCATTGGGAACAAACCTTTAAATACCAAAACTTTTGGAATTCTTTCTAAGAACAATTTTGAGCAAAAATATTGTATATCTTGATCCTATAACATCTTAGAAACATTCCAAAACCCTTTCTAAACATCAATCTTGTTAAAATCATTCAAGAAAGGTTTTTACATTCAAAGGTAAATTTTGAGCAATCTTGGCAAGCCATTACTCAAAGAGGTGATTGTGATTCAAATTGATATATCTTCACATTAAGGTGATATATATCAAACTCTTTATCTCTTATTATTGAATGTAATTGTATCAAGGTTGCAAGTAGCATAAAACCTTAAGTGTTAGGGTG
Source organism: Apocynum venetum (assembly GCA_019593545.1). Lineage (NCBI taxonomy): Eukaryota > Viridiplantae > Streptophyta > Magnoliopsida > Gentianales > Apocynaceae > Apocynum > Apocynum venetum. Next base: position 863,806 of record SRSM01000333.1, read on the forward strand.
AGCCTTGTTTAGGTTGTTTTGATATCAAAGTTTGTTTGTAAAACATTTGGGTGAACCTTGAATTAAATTGTATTGTTAGGATTCACTAAGTAGAGTGGTGAGATTATTGTATAATCAAGGTTATGTTGTAAAACTCAAGGGTTGAGTGAGACTTGATTGGTTGAGAGGTTATTTGTAAAACACTAAGGTGAATTGAATGAGTTTCTTTTGTAATCTCATTTATTTGATTAGTGAAGGTATTTGGTAAATTCTTGAGTAGGTAACTCAAGGTAGTAGATTAGGTTTTATTGGATAAACTGAACCACTATAAATTATTGTGTTAATTGCTCTAATTTCTACATTTTATTTGAACACATTATTTCTTACACAACTAGCACACCAAGTGTTTGATATTTGTTGTCAAAGAGGTGTTTTATTGAATTAGGTTGAAAAATCAGGTAAAAACCTAATTTACCCCCCTCTTAGGTTTTTCAATTGGTATCAGAACAGGTCTTCTTTTTTGAGGTTTAATCACCTAGAAGTAAAGATCTTATGGCTCATATACACAACAATATCATAAGTAAGGGTTACTCTACTAGTAAACCACCTTTGTTGAAGGGCTATAACTACACTTTATGGAAAGATAGAATTCATATTTATATTTCCTCCATTGATTTTCATTTATGGAATATTGTTCCTTATGTTCCTACTAAGATTATAAAAGGAAGAAGTGTTGAGAAAACTCTTAATGAGTTTGATTAAGAGGATAAAAAGAAAATGACTTCAAATTTTATTGCTATGAATATTCTTTGTTGTGCTCTTGATTTAGATGAATACAATAGAGTAAGTGGTTGTAGTTCCGCATATGAAATGTGGAGATTACTTGAAGTTGCACATGAATGATTGACATGCACATCAAATCAAGAAGAAAGTGAAAATGAAGAAACGATCAATCCAAGATTGCAAACATTTGTCTTATGGCTCTTGAAGATGAGGTAACTACTTCTACTTCACATACTTTGCATATTAGTAAAAATGATTGCAATAATGATAATTGTGATATATTTGATCAAGATGAATTTGTTGCTAATCTCTATCATGAAATGAAGAAAGTCATCAAGAAGAATAAATTCTTGAAAAGTCAAAATGAAAATTTGCTATTGGAGAATGCTAAATTACTTGATGAAAATAATTTATTGCTTTCTTGAAAAGTGACTCTTGATGAAAATATTCTTGGTCTATGTGATAAGGTAAAATTTCTTGAAAATGCTAATAATGATCTTGTTATTAGAAACAAGAAATTGAATGACATGATGAGTGACTATGATGCTATGCAGTTGAGAATAGATGATTTAAGTGTTAGCTTACATAAACTCAATGTGGTAAAGATAATTTGAATAAATTACTTGGTGCTCAAAGACTCTCTAATGATAAGAGAGGTATTGGCTTTATTGATACACATGATGATGCCTTACATACACACAAAAATATATCACACAAGAATATCTCACATGCGCATCATAAAGTACATCATACACATCACACACATATTCATATGTCATCAAAAATATGTTGTACCTATTGTGGTAAGTTTGACCATAAGATAAATATATGTTATGTCAAGAAGAAAATCAAGAATGGTGCAAAAAGTATTTGGATTATTAAAACAAATTCGACTAATTCTCATGGATCCAAAGTCACTTGGATACCAAAAGTTTCATCTTCTTTATAGGTAACTCAATATGATGATCATGAAGGAGCAATACAACATGTCAAGAGAATTTGCTCAATCCACATGATGAAATATGATATACTAAGGTACAAATGTTCTTCATGAAGGTAATAAAAAAATAAATTCATTCTTTTGAGTTTAAATCATTAGTAAGAATTTCTTGGTTATTAATTATGTAAACCTTGTTCATAATGTTATATGTGTTACATGTGGTTGAAAAGTATTTTTAATACAATTACTTGATTAGTTCTCTAATTAGATTTTGTATTTTGTATATGCTAAATTATTTCCTTATGAAACATGTAAATTGCATATAGTGATAATTGAGTTGTCTTGCCATATTGTTTGATATAATTCTTTTACAAACTTTTCTCTTAAACACAGAATATAGTATAAATATCATTCGATTGTTCACATGATATAAGTGAATTTTGTCTTTAAGTAAAGATTGGTAGTTTTGGTGAACTTGCGGACGACTCTTGGGAAGGTTTCGGTCGACTGCATGGAAAAATAGATCATCCACTAAGTGGATAGTAAGGTTGTAGACGACCTAAGGAAAAGTTTGGTCGACCGCAAGCCCAAGAATGGTCACCTGCAAGTGCGAAGAAATGAAAATATGTATGATCTTTATCTAATGATCTAGTTGAACAAGTTGTTAAATGCCTTATTTTGAAAAATGATGATACATATCTTTGGCATCGTAAATTAGGACATGTTAACATAGATACTTTGCATATTTTTTCAAAACTTTAGTATGCTAGAGGTTTGCCTAACATTAACTATGAGAAATATCATAATTGTGATGCATATAAACAAGTCAAGAGTTCTTTCAAATCAAAGAAAATGTCTCTACTTCAAAAACATCTTGAACTTGTACATATGGATTTATTTGGTCCTATGAGAACCATGAGAATTGGTGGCAAACTATATGTCTATGTGATTGTTAATGATTTTTCTAGATTTACTTAGATATTATTCTTGTTGAATAAAGATGAAGTTTTGAAGCTTTTGTCAAGCTCTTTAAACAAGTACAAAACACCATTGGTTGCAAACTTATCTGCATTAGAAGTGATAATGGTAGAGAGTTTTGCAATAATATTTTTACCAAATTATGTGATGAGAATGATATATCTCACAATTTTTTAGTGGCAAAAGCTCCTCAACAAAATATTGTTGTTGAAAGAAAAAATCGTACTTTACAAGAAATGCTCCATACTATGTGAAAATTATTTGCAAAAATATTTTTGGGTTGAATTTATGAATACTTCTTGCTATATTGTTAATAGAGTGCTTCTTAGATCCTTTGTTAATAAAACCCCTTATGAACTTATGTTTGACAAAACTCCTTCCATTTCCTACTCTAAAGTGTTTGGTTGTAAATGGTTTATTCTAAATGTCAAAGAAAATCTTGGTAATTTTGACAAGAAATCCGATGAAGGTATGTTCCTTGGCTACTCTTCAAATAGAAAAACTTATCATGTTTAAAATAAAAGAACTATGGTTATTAATGAAACTATTCATGTTATATTTGATGAGTCTAACATTTATTTGCAAAGAGATGAGAATGAATGTGATTTTCAAGAGCTACCTATTGAGTCAACGAACAAAGATATTGTTCAGTCAAATGAAGATCATTAAATACCTAAGGATGAAAGTGAAGAGATCATTGACATTCAATAATTAACCTCACATGAAGGAGAGATAAGTCATGATCTTCCAAAGGAATGAAAATATATCCATAATCATCCAAATGATCAAATCATTGGTATTCCCAAGGAAGGGGTAAGAATAAGAAGACATTTTATAAATTGTGTTGATAATCTTGCATTATTGTCTCATATAATACCTAGGAACATTGATGAGGCTCTTAGTGGTGATTTTTGGATCATTGTCACTAGAAATAAGGCTAGACTTGTTGCTCAAAGATATAACCAAGAAGAGGGCATTGTTTTTTATGAGATTTTTGCCCTAGTTGCTATATTAGAGTCCATTAAAATGTTACTCGCATTTGCATATTTTAAAGGCTTTAAATTATTTCAAATGGATGCTAAAAAAACATTTCTAAATTGTTACATCCAATAGGTAGTTTATGTTGAACAACCTCCTGGTTTTGTGCATGAAGTTTTTGAAAATCATGTTTACAAACTTTCAAAAGCTTTGTATGGTTTGAAACAAGCTCCAAGAGCATAGTATGAAAGGGTTTGCAACTTTCTCATTGAAAAAGGATTGACTAGAGGAATTGTAGACACTATATTATTTTTAAATAATAAAGTAAATGAGATTTAAATTTTTCAAATTTATGTTGATATTATATTTGAGTGATTCATTGGCCGAGAAAAGGTTCTATTTTAGAAAACTATTGAGTGTTTATATACAATTGCTAATGAGTTTGTCATTGTATAGCTCTTTTAATTATCAAAACAACAATTATTGGTTGATTAGAAGAAATTTCAAATGACATCTGAAGAAGGTGCGATTGACCACATCTTACGGGAGTATCGTCCGAAAAATGGTCATTGGACTTGCAGAAGACCTTGAGAAAACTTGCGAACGACCACAAAGTAGGTAGAAGACTTGCGAACGACCACAATTTTTATTCGATCGACCGCACAAAATGATTCTATCATCCGAAAAGAAAAAATGTTAAGAGATCAGAAAATTAGATAAAGAAGTGGTTTAACCAAATTTCAAATGGTACCAAAGAAGAAGAAGAGCAACACTACTTTATTCACAAGTAAGGAGAATAAAATTTGATTCTATGACTATCTCAAGCTTTGAAATGTGATTCTTAAAAGTACCATTAACTCTAGTAAGTTTCTTTTTTTTTGAAAATATCTTGAAACATTTTGTTAATGAATGATGATATGATACTATTATGCATGATGATCTAGAGAAAAATACTCTTGAAGGATATTAGGTTGTATATTATGTGTCTAAAGTATATGATATTGATTTAAATTCCAATAACTATAACTTGGATGATATATTGAGTGCTCTTGTTGATGAGATTACATTTTTTTAATGCTCACTAAGTTTGCTATTATTATGCATTCTCCGTTCAAGATTTTGAATATGTTTTTACAAATGAAGAGTCATTTATGAATCTTGCAAAAAAGGAATCTATTGTTTTTAGTTTTGAAAATAATATACTTTGTCATATGTGCACCACTATATTTGTACTCATAGATGGTCATATGAGATCTATTACTCATTTGCACATGTTTATTATGCTAATTATGTTCAAAGGAAAACAAGAAGATTTTGGTTATCTTATGAATATCGTTCATTGATAAGAAAGCTAAGAAAATAGCAAAGAGTCTACTTTATGGAAGATTGCTTTAAATAAGGTTCAAACATTTTGAAATATCTTTACTTGAGGTTGTTGATATGAGATATCTTTATAAACATGATTTTGTTGCATACAAAAGGATGCATGACTTATGTTTCAATGATGATTGGGAGTTGAGAAAGAAAATATCTCAAGAAGATTTACTCCAAGCCATTACCGAAATCGCAAGATTGATGGGTGAAAATGTACCCATTATTATTTAAAAGGGCATTCATAAGAAAGAAATTGGCAAGAAGAAGCTGATCACTTGATACTAGACATCAAGAGGTATAAAGAAAAAAGTTGATCAACTAGAGGGAGAAGAAAATATACCACTTGATACTTCCACTAGAGAAAAGAATAAGGAAAGGGAATACATCAATGGAAGAGGAAAATGAAACTCTTTTTGGTACTTCTATTAGAAAGAAACTGAGTGAAGGAAAATGATTGATGCAAGAGGAATATAGGTTTTATTTCTCCTACAAAAGATGTTTTGTGGAATGATTTGGAGCATCTCTCAAACAAGATGGATATTATCTTTGAGAAGTTTAATACTAAAATTCAAGATGTGTTTGAAGAAGTTGTTCAACTTAATCAAGAGTAAAGTTTCTTCATCACAAGGTTGACAATATATCTACTCGTTTTGAGGCATTATATAGAGTCCACATAGATAATTTTTCACATTTTGATGAAAAGACCACATATATGACAAAGAATCATATTACTCCTATTCTTGTGTCATCAAGTAGTTTTTGAGCCATCTATTGCTGCTGATACATCATCTACTATCATTTCAGAGGATACTACTGTAGTGACTACTTCTATTGATGATCTACTAGTTGACGCTATTATCATTCCTAAGACCACTCCTTCATAAGGTCTATGCTCCCTAGCTTCGGACTCTAGTTTTGGCTACTTGATGATCATCTTTATACCTTTCATTTTCTTTTTATATCTATAATGCACTATTTTCATATGTTTTCTGCTACATTATGATATCTTTATGTAGTAAAATTTTAAGTAATGTAGTTTATTGGTTTGATTATTCCCCATGATGACTCCTTGGTAATTGAGAGATTTTATTATATGATTTTGACCTTATTTTAATCCTTTATACACATTTTTTTTGAATGATGACAAAAGGGGAGAAAAACTAAGTGTTGATAGCAATATTTAGAAGTTATATTTGTGTTGTGTTCTTTTGAAAACTAACATTTTGCAGGAAGATGAAGATCAAGAACACTTACAATAAAATGGGAGAATTCAATGCAAATAGGAGAAACCATCTAAAGAAAGATACTTGAAGTTCAATTATTTTTTTTGGAAAATCAAGAATAGGTACAAAAGGGAGGAATTTGAGGAACTTGAAGTATTTGAAGTGCACTTAACGATTACGTTCATCAAAACCAAGAAGAAGAAGAAATAACTTTAAAAGGTTAAGTATGGCTATCTTTGGTTTAAATTTTATGTATTTCTAAGTTTTTGAGATATTGAGATTGAAGGAGAATGAGAATTGTGTGTTGATCGCCGGGTTGGCCATTTGTGTGATTTTATGTGATATAAAGGTGAATTTTGAACAATCTTGGCAAGCCATTACTCAAAGAGGTGATTGTGATTCAAATTGATATATCTTCACATTAAGGTGATATCTATTAAACTCTCTATCTCTTATTATTGATTGTAATTGTATCAAGGTTGCAAGTAGCATAAAACCCTAAGTGTTAGGGTGAGTCTTGTGTACATTGTTTTGTTTGCAAAATCTTTGAGTGAACCTTGAATTGTATTGTTAGGATTCACTAAGGAGAGTGGTGGAATTATTGTATAATCAAGGTTATGTTGTAAAACTCAAGGGTTGAGTGAACTTTAATTGGTTGAGAGATTATTTGTAAAACCCTAAAGTGAATTGTGTTAGCCTATTTTATAATATCATTTATTTGATTAGCGAAGAGATTTGGTAAATTCTTAAGTAGGTAACTCAAGGTAGTGGATTAGATTTTGTTAGATAAACCGAACCACTATAAATCATTTTGTTCATTGCTCTAATTTCTACATTTTATTTGAACACGTTATTTCTCACACAACTAGCACACCAAGTGTTTGATATTTGTTATCAAAGAAGTGTTTTATTGAATTAGGTTAAAAAATCGGGTGAAAATCTAATTCACCCCTCTTTAGGTTTTTCAAAGCTTTTATTGAATTAGATAGGAACTAGATGTATAGTTTTAGAGTTTAATATATTTTGATATCTCTAGTTTTACCTCTAATTGAGTAATGATTTTTAAAGGTTGATTTATGAAAGTAAACATTTTTTGTTAAAATGTATTTCATAAAGATAAAATATGAGTTGAGTATTTAAAATAATTTTCAAAATATACGTATATACTTAAAATTGATTGAAATCCTGTATTACATGGTTTAGATGCAGATTCGGTCGACCTGATCGCATATATAGTCGACCTCAGATTATGCGATCGACCAGACTACTCAGCTCTGTCCACAAAATATCCAAAACTCTTTGATACACTTGTGACAAAATATTCAAAACTCTCTGAAACATTTACGAATGATAATACAGACAACCAATCTTATATGCGATCAATACTATCTTACTAAATAAACAAAACACAATTATCATCTTAACGTGTTATATGACTTACAACTTCATTCGCGACAATGGAATTGAAGACTAATACTTTAATCAATTTGATTATTAGAGCCACATGAAAAGGATGAAGTGATTTAGATGAACCATCCAAGATTAGTCCAAAACCTAAATGGAGCCATGCTCAATGGTCTCAATTTTGCTAATAAAATTTGAAGTGCTAATAAATAAATGTAATACTAAAAGTTATTGATAAAATATTTATAAAATTTTAAAATATAAAAAATAAATCATTCATCAACTTAAATTTCTAGAAAAGAGTACAATTAATCTCTCATAACTAAAACTTAGTTTAATTAAAAGTTTTAGGGATTTCAACATGAAAAGAGATCCTATCACTAATAAATAAATTGAGCAGAGAAATAAAAACGAGAGAAAATACAAAAGAGAATAATAATATAAATTGGAGGGAGAGAGAGAAGGGAAAAGGGAAATGAAACAAGTAATAATAATGGAGACTCTAAACTTGAATCAACTATATAAATGCTATAAATTTTCAGTCAAAACCTCTTTCATGTATATAATCAAGCGTTCTTTATAAAACAAAATTGTAGATGAATAATGAACGTGAAACATACCACTAAAACTAAATGATATTTTAAAATAACCTATTAATATACATTCATGACAAATAATTAGAATCCTTCTATGCCTATTTGCCTATTGAAGACTACAACAACAGAGAAAACTACATGAGATCGCAATTTCCCTCACCAAACGAGGGGAAAAAAATTCATGAAGAGATCTAATTCGAAGATTATAATTGCCTGGAAGCATTATGCTACGCTCTCTCTTTCTCCCTCTCTATGAGCAACCAAATAACCCAAATACCTCTATCTATTGATTCAGAAACCAAAAGGAGATTTTCTCCTACTTCCACCTTCACCATACTGTTCATTCCATTTCCTCAGCTCATTCATGCTCGCTGCATCATATGCAACTGAAGGGCCAACCTATAAATCAATAAAACAGGCGTCAAATATGCAGAGCTACAATAACGAAATTATTGTTTACTCTTTTTGGTAAAACAAAATTTAGCAACTTTAGAATAATAGATACATATCACACGTACAACTTTCCACAAGTTGGCATAACAATTGCCATAACATAAAGAAGCTGGGAACAGTCTTTCATGAACTTAAAGAGGGCTTAGGTCAAAAGCTATTAATTTCATTTCTATACAGAGTTGCCACCTCATATCTTCACCTTTATGGGTTGTAAACTCTTAAAGAATCCAGAAAACATGAACTATTATTTCTCACCTTGAATTATTTAGTTATTTGTTTCTTAAGTTAGTATTAACTTAGGTTCGTGTTTTCTTAAGTAAAAGAGAGTAATGACATTGTATATTTACCAGTACCATACAAAGAGCAATGTGATTTGCTTGCCAGAAAAACAGCAAGAATCAGGTGAAATGCATTTGTACCATTAGAATCTGGGCCAAAAATTGACCTTTGACCCTAAATTGAACAATTTTTGGCCCCCGGTTTAATCACATCCCAATAGACCCTTCTGCCAACTTTCCACAACAGAAAGTCCATAGAGGTAACATAAGTTATACAGCAAATCCACGTAAATATGTTTCATCCATAGCATTTTATGCATTGCCAAACCAAAAACCTAGCAGGGGTTCATCTACATAGATTTTATATCCAGAAATGTATGGTAACTATCACACTGAAACCTTTTGTTGGAAGTACATCGTACCTTAATTCATGCCAAGAACTAAAATGCAAGAACTTAAGTTATAGAACCATATACAACTTCAATGGGATAATTAAGTCATAACAACAAATTCCAAAAATAATCTGTGACAAGTTACCTTTGCTTTGGAATGAATAAAGTCATCAAGATTTAGAGGTCGTGTGACTGCAGATACACCATCTTTATGTCCCTATAAATGGAAATAATGTTATATCCGTGAACAAGTATCATATGTTCATATAACATAAAGATATAATGATCAGATCAGGAAAAGAAATTATAAACCAAGGCTGCAATCCTAATGACGGAAAAACCCTCACCCATGCTTTCAAAGCACAACCCTTTTCTGTAATCTTGCTTTTCCTTCGTTGTCTATTACTTAAGGGTTACATCTAAAAGCCTTTTTCTTCAGTCATATGTCTTAGAGGGGGGGGGGGGGGAAGAGAGAGAGAGAGATTTCAGAATTTTTCCTCTGTAAAGGAACAAGTTCAATGCAGCAGTATGGGTGGGTGGGCAGCTTGAAATCAAGTCAGTCTGTAACATATTCATATCAGAAAAGATGAAACAAAAGGTAATGCACAAAATTCAGGATATGATATCAGAATTTCTGAGATTAACCTCCAAAATCATCATTTGTTACCAAAGAATCAATAAAATATTGTAGCACAATTATCAACAACACATACTGAATATTATTGGCATTGGCATAATACTGAATAGTTGCCAATGCAATTTTGCAACTATTCACTTTCTATTGATTAAAGTTCCTTCAAAGTCATTGGCATAAGCACCAGAGAAAACATGTACAGATAAGACAAGTCCTAGAAACAATTGGTATGTTAAAAGTGCTGGTCAATCAAACATATCACCAGCAGATATACTGTTCCTGCTCATGAGAATGCCCAGTGGAACAAATCCTGTTTCCCCATTAACAGTATACTAAATTCATTTAGAAAAAACATCATAATAACAACAATAATTTTGTCATATATATCTTCATATCATATTATTTAGGGGTATAGAACTCTTCCTGATTAATCCAAACAAAGCCAATGCATACCAAAATGACCAATAATAGCAACTTCAACTGTATAACTAGTGAAAATCCAAACCATGAGTCCAAATCTCTCATGCACCCCCAAAGGAATTTCTTATAAAGGTCAAATTATTCCATGGACTTTTCATTCATTGTTTGAGAAAGTCTCACACTATCCAGTTTCGAGATAGAATTTCCTATGGAGCAGAAGAACAAAAGGCTACACAATTGGAAAGAGAAGAATGATTTAACCAGCATAACCAAGGGATATAAAACTTTTAAAAAGTTATATACCTTTTTCTCTTCTTCTAGAAGCTCTTGGACAGGTCTATAGGCTGCAGCAACACAAAGGTTCTGCAAATTAATAGCACAATATAGTCAGCAGAGATCACACATGAATATTAAGACATCTGATCTATAATCACATAATCAGAAAATTACCTTCAAATCACTCCCAGAATAACCTTCAGTTGCGTTTGCAAGCTGCTCAAATGAAAATTCACATTCCAAATTTTCTTGAGCAAGAATTATCTTCAGTATTTTCAAACGATTTCCAGCATCCGGTAGGTCCACATATATCCTATACAGGAACCCACTTGTCAGATCTAAACATTTATGCTGTCTAAATAGCTTATACATGTTACTTTGACTTTTTCCTCTTCCAAGTATTACATTTTCTTAAAATTAATAGCCAGAGAACCATGAAAACAAAGATTTATGCAGTCAATAACTCAGCATTAACATGTACAGAAAATCACTTCTCAATACACCAACAAAGATAAGCCAAGATAACATTGGAGACACTTGTTGGCAAAATCTAACCTCCTTGGTAAGCGGCGGATAACAGCATCATCAAGGTCAAATGGCCGATTTGTAGCACCAAGAATAAGGATTCTCTGACTGTCTTTTGACCGCAATCCATCCCAGGCTGCCATGAACTCATTTCGCATCCTCCTAGTCGCCTCATGCTCAAAAGCACCACCACGAGCTCCAAGCAAGCTGTCAACCTGCTCATGCAAGCACAAAATGAGCCCACTCCGATAAGCTAAAACTGATTGAAACACCAACCAAAAATATTTGTAATGCTATAAGCTACCTCAGATGCATAATATATTAACAAAACAGTGTTTGTGCAGTTGCTTGCAAACAGCATTATCTATTTACTCCACACCAGACTAATCTTTTTACTTCTGCGTTAGAAGATTGAAGTTCCCATACCCTAGACACAGGAAGGAACTTTCCTAAGCCCCCAATCCCATGAATATGCAAAATCCAAGAAATTAGCAATAGACTTTCAGAAGTTATACACTGTTTCCATAAGGCAGGATCCATTGAAAATGGAAAGTCATGTTTGGCTGCAGAGGGTAATGGGCATTAATATGTGCAAATCAATATCCGTCTGGCTTGATCCATCACTAGTTGGATGTGAAAGTGGCAACTAGCTATCTTCTTGAGGACAGTTAACACACGCTGTGTCTATATTCTCAACATGTATAACCTAAGAGATTTTATACCCATCCATTGCAAACAGAATATACCAATCAAGATCTCTATATTATACCCATCCATTGCAAACAGAATATACCAATCAAGATCTCTATACAAGTATGGTGCATAAACACATTTTCAGAGAAAGCATTATCCATATACTAATGCAACTGGCATCAGAAAATAAACTAATGCAAAAACTTTGGACTTTTTAAACTTAACTCACGACTATGTTGATACAGCTTCTCATAAACAAACATTACAATTGGCCAAAATTTGGCTGCACATAAAATATACCAGATTTTTAGCAACAATTTCACAGTGTCTCCATTGCCATATAATAGATTGTTTGACAAGCAGAATCGCCAAGTCATGAAGTACAATGAGGTTCACTTCATCCATAAGAGGTACTCAAAGGATCACTGATAGAAAAACCTTAATCAACCTTTTCAAATGATGAAATTTATGCAGAAGATTAACCAGTATATAGCACTTAATATAAAGTCAAATCTTGACACAAGAAATTAAGGCATAAAGTATTTAAGTACATAGGATAGAGTGGGTTAACAATTTGACAGTCTGACCTCATCAACAAAAATGATTACAGGAGCCAACTTGCTGGCAAAAGAGAAGAGAGCCTTAGTAAGCTTTTCAGCATCTCCAAACCACTGCAAAAGAAGTATGAATAAAATTGAAATACGCATGATACATGGCATGTTATAGATAAACATAAATGTCAAATTTGCTTGAAAAGTATAACTATATGCATGCTGTGGATCAGAAAACAGAAAACATCTTATATCATTATAACAGTTCAATAAGTTTATGCAGTTTAATCACAGCCCTTAATCAAGTTCTAAAAACCAATAACATAGTGCTGTGTGAAGGTGTAGAATGAGTACAAAATCTGAATTTCTCGCTCCTAAATCAGAATTTATATCAGTTTCATCTACAAAATACCTAATCAATACTTCCACTACAAATTCCTAGAGAACAGCTTTGCCATATATGTCATGCTTAATGTTAGATCTAAGTGCAAGCTCAAACTTAGATAGTTGTCAATTTTAGTTGCTCACCCTCCAATGAAGTGTTGAGTACCTTTCATAATCAACCAATAAAACAGAAGTGTTTCTTCCCTTCCTTGGAAATCAACAGAAAGTTTCTCTTTTAGCAAATATTGACAACACAAATACCCCTCCAAGGGAATACAGAAGAAGGAAAATTACAAAGCAACCAAATGGAGCCAGAGTAGTTTCACAAAAGTATCCAGTCAGCAATTATAGATACAGAAGAGAACGTTCAGCAGAAACATCACCTTTTTTCTTTTTTAAATAAAATATACAAAATAATAGTTGAAAATTAGGTTCAGCCTAGATATTGTCCAAAAGACATCTCATGGGAAGAGGATTCCCCAAACCTTTATAAGAAATAGTCCCAATTTTGAGATTCAAATCATTCAATACACCCCCTCACACCAAAGATTAGAAAGCTGCCAGGGCCCAGTAGGCCAACATCAGATACCATGTTGAAAATTAAGCTTGAGCTTATCTCCACATTAAAAGATGCCTCATGGGAGGAGGATTCCCCAACCTTTAAAATAAATATTTTCCCAGTCTACCTAACGAAGGTAGGATTTTAAACAATAATAAATAATAAAATCACTCTTTGGTTTACCTTAGATGTAAGCGTGGAACCTGTAATGCTAATAAAATTCGCCCCTGCTTCGGTTGCAAGAGCCTTAGCAAGAAGGGTCTTCCCAGTACCAGGGGGACCGAAAAGCAGTACTCCTTTGCAGGGCTGTTAAAAGCTTTGACAAGTTAGACACCAGAACATGGCACCACAGAAAAGGGAAGGAACATAATAAATTATCTGAATTAAGTACCCGCAACAAATTTCCATGGGAAAAAAGCTCAGGTCTCTGCATAGGCAGAATGACAAGTTCATTGAGCGCTCTTTTTACATCTTCAAGAGCACCGATATCATCAAACTTTACACCAATTTCCCCTGGAGGAACTACAGCTGAAACAAAGTTGCTCTCATACTCATCTTTAGCCAAATTCTGCATAATTCATGTAAAATGTCAGTGCAAGCCTAGATAATTTACCAATCAGATTTACTAGATGCACACCTTCAGGTTTTGTGAAGGCTTCTTTGATACTGATTCCTGCTCTTTTAGCCTCAGAATGGCAATTTCAAGGCTTAATGTGAATCAAAAGCAAAAACAGATCAGTAGAAATCAACTTAAAGTTGTCACATTAAAAACTGACAGGATGCATGCAAATAAAATAAGGTAACTAAGGTAACTACCTTTTGCGAGGCACATATAATCGATCTCCCTTGACGTAAGGAAGAAGACATGAGGACAAGTAATGGTTTTTAGCCCAACCGACGACCATCTCAGCTTCTGCAACCAAAAGATTAAACAAAATTAGGAACATGCCTTAAACATGAAGAAAAATTACAAATCTTAAGAACCTCACTTTCTACAAAATAAATCATGGGGAGTGAATAAATTAAAAATAAGAATAAAAGGACATCTAAATCTAGCATTTTTGGAGAGAGAAGAGGAAACAAGAGCACTATCAGTTAAAACAACTTTTCATTGAATTACCAACTGTCCTAATTACTTTTTTTTATGTACTAATTTGATTTTTATTCTTACAAGCAGCTTAAAGACTGCAATTTAGCAGAAAATGGCTGTAACTGCTTTATATGTAGATTGAAGACAGCAATAAAACATGATTGATTTAATCAATGCAATATCCTCAATCAAATTAGATCAACTGAGACTGGAAACAAGAATCTGGTTACAATCTCATTTTGTTTTTATTAGCATGCAAGAAGAACTATTCCTCACCACCGTCAATTGTGCTCTTTCCTCTACCATCTCCCAAATACAACCTCAGACATTTGCTATGAGCAACACATAAATAAACAGTTATACAAGTCCATATTACAAACTTCCTCAGTTCCAGTATGAAACAAGATGCAGAAGAGTATCCAGCCTTTAAATGGATAACAAATGATATTTGCAAGTAGATCAAGATCCCTTATGGAAGTTGACGAGCTGAAAACAAATTCCTCAGTCCCATATGCCTATGTAAATGAAAATGCACAACCATACACCTTTAAAGTGGAAATGAAGGGATAAGCAATGGATTAGATACATGGTCAGCAGAGATACTAAAAAAACCATCAACTCCCTCTCAAAAAATGACCACAGAAGCCCGTTAAGCTTTCATACTGACACCAACAAGGTTTATACATATAAGGTAGAGAGATGAAAGGGAAACCAACTTCTCTCATTCAAAATTATCTGAATTTATCCCAACAAGAAAAATTTTCAAATCATTCATTCCATAGGTTTCTTTTTCTAACACCAATTTGCAACTTCATAGGTTTCTTCCTGCTTATTTGAGCATCTCCCTGTAAAACTTCTCCAGCAAGATACAGGGAAAAAATAGAGAGAAAATACGTGAAATACATTATCTGATCACTAAAGGAAAGCAAAACCAGTCATAAAGAATTCTGATCACCAATGTAACTTTTCAAAAATAATATCAGAACATAGCAGCAAACAAAATGCATTCCTAGCAAAAGTTTTGTCATGCTAAAAGTAAGAAATAAAATTCTAGATCTTCTCCAAAATGTTAAGGCAAATTCTTCCAGTCCAAATTTCAATCACAGTAAATATTCAAAAGATTTATGAACTTCAGCAAGGGAACAAGAATAGTGCCCTTGAAATAAAAAACATCAGGGAGAAAACTTACTCCGCTTTGTTAGTATTACACCATCAGTATTTACGTGCAAAAGGTCCAAGCATGATAGTTCATGCTCCTCAAGAACCTGAAATAAATGTTTCATAAGCCATAGAGCTAAAAAAATTAAAGGTCCCTTGGTAATAGAATAGTCTAAGGAAATAAATAAAAAAATAAACCACCAAAAGAAGCAATAAAAGTTAAGCCCAACTTCACTTAGACAATGCAAAGAAATAATTATAACTCCTCCATCTATAATTTAAATGTCTACATTTCTATTTTGGGATGTCCAAAAATGGATATCCTATTTTCTAAAATAAACATTTTTTTGTTTAATTTTCAAAAATAACTTCCTTAAATTAAGGATGTAAAAACACTAACACATGGGTTCCTATGACTAACTAGGTTAATGAGGTAGCAATCTATCTATGGTAATACACTCTCCTATATATTTGTATGCAAAGTCAACCGGAATTATGAAAGGAGTAGTTTTTATTTTTATTTTTAAGAAAAACAAGCTCCCAAATACAAAACTTCTAATTACACCACTCAATACCTTGTGCATTTCATTCAAGTTGCTTCGAGATATCACAATTTTCCTGTCTTCTTCAATTTGTTTATTCAATGTTCTGAGCAGATCTTCATCCTGCAAAAGCATTGCGGTTGCACACAAGCACCATGTTAAATTACAGTTCAAGAAAGCAAAGCAGGCACCACAATTGAACAGCAGCATGGTATGCCCCAGTCAAGAAGGATGCCCAAGCATACAACCAGATAGGTCATTACTGGAGTGATGCTTGCTACTTCACACCAATGCTCCCAACATAAGCAAGTTACGGCAAATATATAGCAGTATTCTCAGGCAATAATGCAAAATCAGGAATATGATAAGAAATGACCGCTGGTAGTCTCCAATCATCTCACAATTTTCAAGGCAAATATATAGGAGTATTATCTAAACAAACAATTTTTATGCATTACTCCCTTGTTCACATTGTACGAGAGTTGGATTTTATGGCTACCAGAAGATATGTGTTTACCATGGCAATCCCATCATAAACCTAACCCCCATTCCTAACCAATTTGAACTTTTAGTTTATAATTCTGGATACAGTACCAAAAGTACAGACAATGTTCAAGAGCATCTTGCAGGTACAATTGTTGGGCACATGCTCAAAGCCAATAAGAAACAGTTAGAGAACCTTGCACTTGATGGATTCAGACTTTCTTAATACAAATTTAGTTTACCATTTCCTCTCATTCCAACAGAAGCCTTAGCATATAATATTGTTATCCTACTACAAGATAAGAGTTCGTGTTTCTTGTTTCTGTTCCTGCCTCTTCATCTCACCAACCAGATGAGTGTGAGTGAACTTTTTGAACTTTAAAGTTTGACTAAATTGCCTAAAAGTAATATGCAGATTCGCTCAGAGTACCAACTCATAATAAAACCAATTCCTTAGGTGGATTTAGTGTTTTATGAAGAATATTTAAGAATAAAACAATTGTCCAGACACTATTTCTTTTACAGCTCCAAATCATGAATTTAAGCCTAAAAATTCTAACATACCTGGATTGACAAAAGCCCTAAAATGTGAGAAGCTAGAGATATGATCTTCCCTCGGGTAAGTAACAAGCCATTAGTAATGCACAAAACATGTATGGTCCAAAGCTCATTCTTCTCTTTCTACTCCTAAAGGGAACTCCCGTATTAGAAATTTCCTGTGAGATTGAGGAATGAATGACTATAATCTCTGAATTTTTATCTAATATTCAAACTTAAGAGGATGCTACGTTTTCTTGTATATCCAAACTAGAACAACTTGTTTCACAGGGCCTAAGTAAACATGAACAACACTATTGGCTGAAAAGACTATCTTTCCAGGTATTTCATGGTTAATTTCAAAATAAGTCCTGGTCAGTTTTCCATGATCCAAGGTTTGTTGAAGAAAGCTCAGGTAAACTATAGATAACTCTTTCCAGACCCAGACTCACATACTCCCTCACATTCCAGAATACCACTTGATGCAGGAAGAGGACACGAATTCCAGCTGCTTTTGTACGTACGAACATTTTCTGATGCATAATCTCTAAAACTAAGCCAACCACAATATTAGAATTCCAGAGTGCAAAATAATTGTTTAAAAGAATCAGTTCTAATATTAATTATAAACATAAACAGCCAGCTGAGTCATAAAAACTGCAAATTTGTAGCTATCTCTATGCCAAAAACAATTAAATTCTAGATTTTGTTCAGGAAAAATTCCCTAGAGCAAGACACGTGCCACCATACTTGCGGGTGCCATTTATGCTTGAATGAGATCTGTTGCACAAGTTCTGGAATGCACATACCTTTGGAGGACGTAAACACATAATATTGTTGAATAGCTTGCAGATTTCATCTGTGTCAGATCGTTTTGTAGTTTTAAACCCATCCATAAGACGCTTCAATGAAAGTGGCTGGAAAACAGAATGCATTTCAAATGTTTATGGAAAATAAATTCATTGGAAAATTATAAGAATTGGTGAAAGAAATAACTTGTATAGCTTTTGACATAATTTTTTCCAAAAATAGCAGGATGGCCACAAGGCTATGGCATGCAAATTACATGTCTACACATATGACCACAGTGCTAAATCATACACATACACCCACCAGAGTGCGAGACCACAATATTTAGGTCAATTCAGAATATGGAAAGCTATAATCCGAAAACATTGGTAAGATCCCTCCCTCTTATTCTTTGATGCTTGTTACTCAGGAAAAGACGGTCTTAAATCATATATTTCAATTTCCCTCTATCTTTATTTGGATAAAATCATTGCCTTAGTTTCCGCATTAGAACTTGGTTACCATTCATGAATCAAAGTAATCATGTTCACACAGTCAATAATATAAGTCTAGTTCTTGGCTAATTGTTGGCCAGTTATCAGATATTCATACATCAAAGTAGTCTAATACTACATAATATGAACCAAGGAAGAGACAATGATTGCACTGGTGTCAGCAGCCAGAAAGTGGTGGTGGCAGGCTACATGGGAACAGATTGCAATAGAAGAGGAGAATTTCAAAATTCATCTTCCTCATGAATCAGTGTTAAACATAGTTTTTAAGAGGGACTGCAAGACTGCAAACTAAAACAGGTCTCTAAGCTGATGGTTATCTATTATAAGCAACCCAGCTGTTCAAACATCCATATCCAATGCATTTTTATGGAGGAGTTCTAAGAATGGTGTTTGTTCTATGTCAAACACTACTATGCCTCTCTTATGCAGAGTATGATGGCATTTTTTCCTTGGGGAGAAATTTGGAAAAAGAAAGCCCCGTTCAAAGTCAGATCTTATTGCTTGGACTGTTGTTTGTGGTGCCCTTGCTTGAGCTAATAATTTAGAAGAAAGAAAAAGTTCTAAAATCTTCTGTTCTAGGTTCTAAAGCAGAAGAAATTATGAGTACTATTCTTCTTGACTGTTTAGCTGCAAATGATATGTGGAGGTTGCTGCTCTCCCTTTTCAAAATCAGCAGGTTATGCCTAACACAGTAAAAATGTGTCATGGAATTTTTTATGGGTGTAGATCAGTCATGATTTATTCACGAGATGCATCATTCTCATCATTTTATGGTTTTTCTGGAAACAGAGAAGTAGAACTTCTAAAAGGTGCCAATCTCCCATTAAAGAGGCTTAATTTTAGCTGCCACCCACTTTATTTATTTATTCGTTTTGGGTGGTGCAACAAACTTGTAACTATGAGGTTAGTTCATTGGTCCAGTTTTTGGGTTGCTCCCTAGTGTTTAGATGCATATCTTGAACATTTAGGCCTCCTTTCAGTTCTCTTTCATAAATATCTTTTAATGGGTGCTGTGACAAACTCGGAGTCTTGGTTCCATATGTATGCAACAATCTTTACTTATCAAAAGACCCCACAAGTATATATATATAGCAACATTTAGGAGGGCATGGTGCAAGGAACTTGAAACTATGAGTTTAATTCATTTATCCAGTTCTGAGTTGCTTTTAAGTCTTTGATGAACAATTTGAATATTATGCACTTTCAATTCCCTTTCATACATATCTTGCACTAAGGTGTCAGTCACACTCACTTATGTATGAACCAATTACTTATCAACAGAACCCCCACCCCAAAAAAGAAAAAAAGTAACAATATTTAGGAGGACAAGAAAAGTACCAACTTAGCAATGCGGCCCAAATTTGGGAGTATCATTGTCTGCCAGCAACAGAGGGAAAAAGGTCAAAACAAGGAGTGAAACCATAAAGATGATGGAACAATAACTGAGTTAAATAACTCACAAATTTTTCCTTTTCTTTTGAGCCAGTTTCAGCTTTACTTTGGCCGCAAATTAAGATAACAGGTTGTCCCGTTAACTTGTCAAACATTTCCATCACCTTGCCGATCAACTCCTTGTGGTTTGATTTGGAAACAGCTTTTGATAGCCACAGAGAAGAATCTGGAAAATAGACAATAAGGGGTTGCGCAGTATCCAAAACCTGCAAAGAAAGCAAAATCAGAAGTCAACAGAATAGGAACTAAACCTTAAATAGCATAGGAAAGATTCTAATGCTACCTCAGCAAGTGCTGCCAGAGCAATATAACAGTCCTCATACTCAGCATCAAGATCACGTTCAATCTCCTTAACTACAGACAAAAAGAATTATAATAGATTAATAAACTACAACTTTTTGAATTTTTTTTAGGGGAATATAGTGCTAGCCCTTTAAAACTTTGATGTCCATTTATAAACTTTGGTCAAGGTGAATGTTGATGATCTATCATGAGAAAGCAAACCTAGCAGCAAGATGTTTAACCCTACAAGAACGAGAACCCAACAAGAAACCAAAATTGAACCACACCAAAATCATAAAAGAAGCATACTGTGGATCCAATATACTGAAGGTTCTGTAGCTTGGGTTGTGTGTTTCTCATCCTTCTCACCATTTGTGTTCATTTCATTGATATCCCAGATAACTGCAACTTGTTCCCCATTTACCTCATACACCTCACCTCGTAGACCAGTGCACAAAGGCCTATAGCAATATTAATTAAGCATCAAATCGTAACAAGGATTTTAGATAATATCCAGTCATATAAGTGTCCAAATAAATAGAAAAGAAACAAAAATAGGAACAAAGGCAAATAATACAGTCAGTCTAAAAAGGATATTAAGTTATAACTCAACTTCATATCAATAAAACTAAGAATCTGCAAGCTGCCAAAGGCACTAAGCATAAAACATTACTTGTAGAACTTTGCTCACTGAAGGAAAATGATTTTGAAACTATATTTCATTCTTAGGCAACATGTTAAGGAAAAGAGAAAAAGACATCTGCTTGAGGCGAAAGAACCCATGCAATGCCAGATACTTATAGAGATTATGAAATAGAAATTCTAAGATATGACATGAAAGTTGAAAAAATATTCAAGAAATGACATGTTCAAGAGCTAAGTGAATGATATGTGTCCCAAGAGCACCAATCTTGGTGCAAACAGAACTGGAAAGACAAGGTATCAGCATATTCAACACACTTGTGCTATAATGACAGCATTTGCCTCTAAATACAGAGCATGAACATCAAAATAAGGTAAGAAAAGATAATAACTTAACAAAGAACAAATCATCCATGTGTCCTTCATGCAAAACATTTGATTTTGAGTAATTGTGGAGCTATGCAAGAATGGTAATAGGAAAGTCCTCGCACCATAAAACCTTGCACAAGACAAAATATACACATGCACATTTAATTGAATTGTTATGATTTAGTCACTGTCACCTAATGTCCAAGAAGCATCAAGTGAAAGATACACTACAAATTTGCAATGTGCTAGAAATCCTATTCTAGGTTTGCCCTGTTTTAACAGAAAAAGAAAATATCAAAGTGTTCACTGCAAATATCTTGATAGCTAGAGCAAGGGACTGGAAAGCAATTCCTACTCCAATATTTAATTGATCAAGAGAAATATTCACCCTCCGAATAACAACTTTTGCCCAATAAATATCGTTTTCTTTTCCCTCCAAAAGTAGAAGAAGAGGTTTCGCTGACCCTTTTTTAAGCAACAAAAAACTTTTTATACGTACGCATCAATCATGCAACAGGTTTAAGGAGTTGAATTGTTTACAAGATATCCATCCACCAGAAAGCCCCAATATTACAGGAAAGCTAAAGTACACAGGAGCCATCCACCAGGAAACCTCAATATTAGAAATACATGTCCATAGAAAACACACAATAATTATTTCTTTAGCAAAGAACAATCCGCATACATTGTTTCAAACTCTAATAATAATTTACATCTAATGTTACCTCATGCTACTAGAATCCAAGTAGAGACGGAAATCAACAAATAAAGCTCCCTACTCCTAGAGTTGAATGTCCACATTTAAATTGATACCAAAGTTAAAGAGAGTCTTTAACCTCAAGAAAGTAATCAAATTATCCTTGTGGTAAGTGGTGGGACAATATGGGCTAATGAAATGTAAATTAAATTAAGAAGGTTTGCTAGTGGAACTTTATATGATAAATATGTTTATTTTAAGAAATGGACATTTAATTACAAACATTTCAAAATGGAAATGTGGACTTCCAATTCCAAATGGAAGGAATCATTTTTTTGCCAAGCTTCAATCACCCAACTTTACTGGCAATGAAAATGGAACTAATTTTTGTAAATAACTATGTAAGTAACTGAAACAGAGAATAATTTCTAATCTCCAATCCTCAAAATTCTAATCCAAGAGTACCAGGTCCAATCTCATTTCACTTTATGCAATTAGAGGATTTGTTTTACAAATAAGTGCAATATCAAAAAAGAACATACCACTGAAACTGCATGAATATATGATGACTTGTGTAAAATATACTCCCTCTGTCCCTTTTTATAATATGTTTTAACCCATTTCACACAAGGTAAGAAACTTTTTTACTTCCTATTGTACCCTTATTTATTTTACTTGCAAAAAGGAGTATTTATTTTCTCTCTTAAGAAATATTTATTGTACTTGGAACAAGAAGAAAATAAGTAGGGGTAAAATAATCAATAATGGACAAAATAATCATAAAAAGTAGCAAAAATATAATATTTAGGGATAAGTGAGTTTACTTGTTGCTATCTTATAAAAAGGGACAGAGGGAGAATAAAGTGCAAAAGGAACTGCACATGTCCACTCTTACATCCTTGAGCACAAAGCAGAACCTTATTTTACAGTTTGTAAAAGCCTTAATGCAAAGCAGGCATGATTAAATATAAACTCACATCAAAAACTGAATTTTTTATTACTTTTAGAAACATAAACAAAATTTTAATGCTTTGCTATCTAAGTCAAAACATTATCCACTTTAATTTTTTCAGCCCATGTGAATGGATAAAATTAGTGAAATCCCAGTTTAACTGTATTCCAATTCCACATATTAATACTTCGAAAAATGCTGCTAAAAAGCAAGGTGGAGAAAAAAAAAAGGAGAATAAAAATCCATAGGACTCAATCAAGTAAGAACATAGTTAAAGTATACAACAGGATCAGGAATGCACATGACCATGCTAGAATATTAATCCAAACAATCTGGAAAAAATGCACAATATCAGGAGGGTGGAACAAGTGGAAGAAGCATATATCCAAGCACTAAAAGCATCATTCTTCCTACAACATATCAGGACGACTTACCAACCCACCTTCCATGAATAACAGTATAAGCATTTCTTGGACCATCAGATGTTGATATCTTCCCCAATACAATCCTGTGATTAATTGGATATGTAACTGATCAGGTGTGACTATAATGAAAGTTGAGCGCTTTGTCCAATATGAAGACTGTCATGGCCTAATGTTCCTCTTCCCAGACCCACGAAAATAAAAAAAGGAGCAAAAAGAAAAGCAGGAAGGAGGCAAATGGAAAGAGAAAATTGAAGCGATCATCAGTCATCAAGTATCTGATCAAGCAGGAGAAAGCTAGAAGTTTACGGGTTTGATTTTTCAGGACAAACGGGAAACAAAGCTATGCAATGACTAGAAATAATTTCCATATCTAGATTCTCAGAAATATAAACAGAGTAGAAGTTTGATAGAACTGCACAAAATCCTGATTCAGCTCATAACAAAATCAAACTTGAAACCAAAATATCAAAATAACCTTAATTTGTTTACACAATTCTTAAACTGGGACTATTGACTTTGAAGGAGAAATGCAGTCAAGAAATGCAAATTGTCTTAATTTATCAACTTATAGCTATTAGATTTGGACTATTAACTTTGGAAGAGAAAAGCACATAAGCCTAATTGAGTTTCCAAATTCAAAAGGACACAGATGATGGAACAATATAGATTACTGTCATCCAAAACAAACCACATCAACTTAACCACTTAATCCAACAAAAATGCAGATAAATATTACAATCAGCACCAAACAGAAATGACAATTTTGGAAAGACTATCCAGAAAGAAATAGTAAAATATACAAAAGGAATGTAATAACCTGTTACCAGCTGCAAGGCAACCAGATGCTCCAATATATTTTATGCGATCTCCTGCCAAGAAGTGAATATTGAAATTATCGTGAGAAAGACTATAACCAAGGGCCACCAAAATGGAAATCTGAGTTCCAAGAAAATGTAGCATTTTAGAATGAGTTGAAACCATAGTTTCCCATGCAATATAAAAACGAGAAGTTAGACTTAACTGTTGCTTAAAAATGAACAGAGTTTTACAGTAGCAACAATCTCAAAATAATATGACTAGCTGAGGGAGCTATTCTTAAAAATGTTTCAGGGTTCTCACTTTTTTCCAACTTTCTTCTTCAATAGTTTCCACAAAAAATGCTTGAAGAATGTAACATGCACCATATACTAAGTACCCAGTCCAATTTTCAGTGTCTCCATATCTTATAGCTTTGTCTAGTTGAAGAATCCAATTTCTAAATACCTACATGGAACTCATACAAAAGTCCATGTTACATAATTAGTTAGACAAATAAGATCTTTTTGCAAGATTTTCACATGCCAAGTGATCATTATAACACCAAAATACATTCATTTCAAGTCTCATGAAATCATTGCCGAAGAATTTTAAAATAGTGTGTCTCAATTTGAAACTCAAGACAAAGATTTTACAATTCTATTAACCACATCCTATGGTATTAGACTGTAGTAAGTCTAGATTTCATAATGCACGTAGTTCATTTGGAGGATTACCCCTTTGACATATAAACACAAGGTCTAAACCATTCCATAGTATGAGTAGATAGACAAGTAAAACTAATACTATACACTGCCACATGCATGTATGATTGCAAGGCCATGACATTGAATATCATGAAAAGGCAGGCATTTCTATTTTATTGAAAATCAGATTTGGGCCTATCACCGCTAAAAGACATCTTGCGAGAGGAGGATTATCCCAGCCTTTCTGAGAACCATTTTCCCAATATGTCTTGGTTGATGTGAGATTCAACACGCTTAGAATTGGAGATCAAAAGTATAAATTTTCTAGGACCACACATCTTCAGTTGGCCCAACACAAGACTAAAGACCAATACTAGACTAAACCTGGCCTTGATACCATATTGAAAATTGGGTTTGGGTCTAACTTCAAAAATGTCTTATGGAGGAATATTGCCCAAGCCTCTATAGACATGTTTTTTTCACAATTTTCCTAGCCAATGTGATATTCGACATGTTTCAATAGCAAGACTATGTAAATAGCTCTTTGCTGACCCCACAATAAAGAAATCCTTGTCTACAGGCATTCCCTTTAGTACAACTTGTACATTCAGAATACAGATCAATATGTGTATTAATAAAATACAGTTTAAAAATATTATGTAGCCCACAATGTATAAAAGTTGATATCATTTTCAGCACATAGATTACCTTTTTTTAGTGGTTGATTGGCTTTGTCAGAAGATCCATCAGCCTCCACTTGTGATGATTCAGATACATTTTCAGGTTCTCCTGAGACTCTCTGCAAGTAAATTTAAATTTGGCATGAGTATAACCACCAAAAATCATAATTTATCACAGCCCTGACATACATCCAAAGCGAAAAATACAGCTCATGTGAAACAAGAATTAAATTGCTTCCACGATCCAAATTAAATATCTTAGTTTGATAAAATAGTACAAAGAGATGAAAGATGTGATAGTTAAAAGAGGAATCGGGATGCATGTTAAAATCAGAACATGAGATTATTTAAATTAAGAAATCAAGAAAACATACATGATTATTGCCTCTTATAATATTATGCACTCGAAAATTCCATTTCATATACATATTTGGGGGCCTGTTCAGAAAAAAATTAAAAGCTCTACAATTGTTTCAAGTTCAATAGTCATGGTATATTACCAAAGTTTCTTACAAACAATTCATTTGCTTCCTAGCAGCACCATTATGTCCACAAAATTTATCAACAACTATGTCTTTCCTATCTATAAATTCTTACTTGTACTTTTACAACCTTATGTGACATCACTTATTCTGTTCCCCATCTTGAAAGAAGCCAAAATTTTCACAAGCAATGAAAGTTATCTGCAGGACTAAGTTACATGAAATTTTACTTTCTCAAAGTCTTCCAGGTTGTATGGAACAAGCTTCTTCAAGGCTTCAGCGGATGCCTGGACAGCAACTTCATCATCATCACTGGTTTCTGATCTCACCTCGGCACTGCTTGTCCATTCTTCTTCGTTACCAGCATCATTTTCATCTTCAATTTCTGACTCTGAAGCACAATCTTCACCTGATTCTGCATTGTCTTCATCTGATTCGCCTTCTGAAGTGCAATCCTCCCCAAGAACCTGCACATAGTCAACCATATCAAGTATACTTATAGTCATAAATAAAGCAAGAAAAAGGAAATAATACCAAGACTCTTTGGAAATAATTAAAACTTGATCACTAACTCCAGGAAGCTTATACTTTATTATACCATCACACACCCCTCTCTCAGTATGGTGTTAGCAACCCAAACATTCGCCCCCTCCAACAGAACCACACCAACCCCACAAAAAAAAAAAGAAAAGAAAAGGAGCTCCTTATCCTCAGCAGCACCACTTGAGCCTACCTCCTCCAACTAATTTCCTTCCCAAAGTCAGATCTTTCATTGAAGCCCAGATGTGAGCACATGTAAACACTTGTGTGCTTTCCCTTTCACCCTAAATAAATTCAGATATGCTTGAATATGAATAAAATAAATGTCCCAACATTAAACTAAGGATTAGACGCGAATTTGGTTACTGGATTGTATTGCTAACTATCTAGTATGTACGAAATTGACAATAAAGAAGTGAATATCTGTGTTTATGGCCAGAGAAAAGTTGCAAAACATTCTTCTCTCTCTGAAATATTTCCATTTCGTATACACTAACATATGGTGGCAAGGACAGTAAGTTGTTAGAAATTTGACAATTTAAGGCAGAAAATTTCCAGTAATAGATGAAATTTGAAATTGTTTAAGCAGCAATTTTTTTGCATTTGGTAGTTATAGCTTTGCTACAACTGGTATATCATGATACAAAGGAAAAGATTTTGGTCAACCAGAAGTGGTAATGTCACAGTAAGATTGTGAATAAATGATATTTGACACCCACACAAGTTGATCCCGTGAATATCAAAAATTTTGAGTAACTAGCTGCTTTAGTCTTGATTTCACTTGTTTATAGCCAAATGGGAGCCAATCTATGTTTGTAGAATTCACCATTTTAGATAATAAAATTGAAAGCTTCAGTTACCAAGAAGTGGTTTCAGTGTCACATATCATGTTTCACTGCTACAACATTCCAAAAACTTAAGACATCATGTCTGGGGGTTCAAAGGTGATTTAGTCAATGCCCAACTGATAAATGCAGAAAGTCAATATTAACCTTCACAAAGAATAATCACTTCTCTTATTCTATAATTCATTCATGAGATAAGCAGAAGTAAAAAATATTGCAACTCACGTAAGGTGCTAGAACACTGCTGTCAAGCACCAATAATGGAACTTGCAAGCCCTGGGCTAGTGCTCTGACCAATCTTTCTCTATAAAGCTCAGTACCTGCCAGCAATAACAGAGTTTTTCATGATCAGGACTTTGAACTCAAGCTATCAAACGAACAAGTGAAAGAACATTTACTAATAACAATCTCCAAATGGGCACGCCAAAGATTGAACCTGGAATGCTCTGAAGAAGGATCCTCCCACTTGAAGAAGCCAAGCGGCCACCAAAAGATGTAGCAAATTTCTTGTGCTTCAGATGTGTAGCAGCACATTCCACTAAAAGATTCTTGTCATGTTCACTGGATGACATTCAGTTTGATCAGAAGGATAGACAGTCGAATGCAAGGGGAAATCAGAATTTTTTTGTGAAAAGAACTTACTGAATATAGTAGGGGAAAGTATCCCATGAAACTGTAATCTTTTCCCATGGAACAACCCGCCGCAAGAACTCATTCTTAAATCTTTCTCGTCTACCTAAAAATGGTGATTCCTTCTTCTTACTTTCAATGGCCAGCTTCTCATTGTTGAGCCACTCCTTTTGGTCTTGCTCCCCAAGTCGAGCATGTGCATCACAATGCCTCACATCTTCTCCATTTTTTTCTTTCAGAATCTTACCCATCTCAGGATCATCTTTAACTGCTGCATATTTATCCTCACTTCTATTTCTTCCATCGCCTTCTGAGCTATAAAATCGTAACTGACTACCTCTCCAATGTACATTTGATCTCACATCCAAACTTGTTAGCAATCTTTCAGAAGTAACACCTGAGGGAGAGAAACATCCCGGCACGTGTCTTCTGATCAAACTGCAATGGGAACTGTGCTTTCCAACTGTTTGTTTATGAATTGATGTGCAATAGGAAGAGTACTCCCAATACTTAGAGCTGCAGTAGCATTTACCCCGCTGGACGACATGTTTCCATTTTTCACCATTACTCCTTATTTTCCTTGCATACATTGCAACTTCTAAAGTCAACTGCAGATCCCTAGCACAAAGCAAAATTCAGAAACTATTAACTAATTATTTTTCTCTTCCCTTTTCTTCAGTGTAGAAGTTCATGATAAATGAATTCTATGAGTTCAATTCATTTCCTCGGGTTGGCTTAAAAAAAACAAAACAAAACAAAAAAGGAATAATGCAAGAAAAGAGGTTTAAAATTTGAAGCATTTCCACCTGCTCAGACATAAGCTGGAAAAACCAACATCAATTCCAAACATAAAACATACACTATGCCAACTAGAAATCAGAAATATCAAACAAAGAAATAAGTTATCCGTTCCAATCTTTTTTCCTCTCCCAACAATTTTCCCTAAAAAACCGACTGTTCATAGAACCGCACACATCACTAATAGAAATAAGCCTTGCCAATTTACCTAGCCGTGTTCTCCTTAATTATAATTGATGACCTTTCCAAACTTTTCTAACAAAAATCGTAAAGGAAAAAAATTTTAACTGCAAACGATATCAATAACTCAAGTCTGAATTAATACCCATAAAAATCAAATTTTAATTCAATTATGGTAACCTTTTCATTCAAATTTTAACAAAATCACACACCTTGATCTCTTGCAGTTTAAAGTCCAATCGGAAATGCTTTCTCTCACATATAAATTACTATCTATGCCCTTCTGTGATGTCTATCTCTCTCTCTCTAATACAAACAGAGTCAGAAACTCAGCAGTTTTAGAGAAAACGAGGGAAGTGGAATTGTCCCACGAAGCAGGGGGTGCTACAGAGAAGATGGAGAAGGGGGGGGGAGAGCAGTGGGATAAGATCTGGTGGGTTCTTTACTTTGGGTTTAGATCCCCAAGGAGTAGTGGGCTATATTGCAGATGGGCTTCCTGTTGGGCCGTTAGCCTTTAAATAAAATAGGCCGAAACCTAAAATGCAAAACACGGTATTCTTTCTAGCAATGTCTTGAGTCCGCACCCAAGTAGGCCAAAAAACAAAATATGGCATATCGCATTTGTTTTGGAGGAAAAAGTTTTACTCCTTTTTGCCATTTAAAATATTTTTATTCATATTAAAAATTTATTTTATTTCTCATTTTATCTTTATTTATTTTACTCTTTTTTGAAAACTGAAGTATTTGTTCTCTTTTTCTCTCTCAATAAAGTATGAGTAAATTTAAAAATAATATATACAATAATAATATAAATTAACAAAACATCTTATAATTAAGGACGGAAAGAGTAATTAAAAATGAAATTCATATATATAAGGCTTGTTCTGTGCCTCAGGAATATAGAGGTACCCAGTGTTATAGAGGAATTATATGTATGCATATTTTCTAATTTGAAAATTGAATAATAATATTATAATTATAAATTTTCTTCAACCACAATGAAATTGGTTTCATTGAAATAAACATTTCATCCCTTTCATTGAAATAAAAAGCTTATTCAACCACCATGACATTTAACCTTTAATAATGGTTTCATTTGCTATCATGAAATTAGTTGCATAGAATGTTTATTTCAACAAGTATTATTGAATTTCAATGCTAATAATATTAGACTAAAAAGTTTAAAAGACAAGTATAAAAGATAACAAAGTAAATGCTTATTGTCATAAATATTTACTTGTACTAGTATTATTGAAGATAGGTTTAAGTTCCTATTAAATACTGTGTACCAGCATTATTAAACACCGTTATGAAATTGATTGTATGAAATGTTTATACAACCACCATTATTGAATTTCACTGCCAATATGATTATACTAAAAAGTATCTGCTTATCACCATAATATAAGTTTATTTCTTTAAAAGATGGGTTTAAGTCTACTCAATTTTTTGTTTCTTGAGAAAGCTTTTCTTGTTTTTTGTAGAGGTAGTTTTGCTCTCATTATTTTGAATAGTTGTTGCAGCCTTTTTTTTCAAGTTGTGGAAGTGGTGACATTGTTGTATATTGGTCCATGAGTTGATTTGCAATGCCTTCAGAAGCTATCAAAAGCTTGTTTGGGCGACATACATGGAGATTAACTACATTATATGTTTTGTTCTGGGTGTTGATTATAGACTCTTTCACAAATGCAGTGATTGTTTTACTCTCAATGTTTTCTTGAATGGCTTTGAACTTTATTATCCCCTATTGTAGAACTTAAAATGTAAGTAATGCAAAACCATTACATTATTATAGCATATAGATATATGAAAATATAAGGAATAAGTGACTTTTTTTTTCTTGTTATTTGATTGGCAAAGTTAGAAGCACTCAAGGACAATAGCTCTTGTGCATCATGACCAAACACAACTACTTGAATACCTCATGTGGAATCTGATATGTTTATAGTTATATGATACCTGTGTAAATCTAAATTTTGTTATTATATAGAATCTCAAAATCACATATATAGCAGCACGGTAATGACTAAGGGTGACCAAAGTGCAACACTAAGAAGAGAGGGGAGCATTTGTAAAGATCACCCACAATTTCAGCTACCATGGTTTTACTCAGCATTACAAACCAATTTCAATATGTAATGATATTGTTTAATGTATTTAGTTTTATTTCTAGATGACTTCAACATCTTTGTTGGAGTTGTAACACGACATCACATAGCTAGGGCTTGATGTTATTAATTTGAAGCAATTTGGGCATCAAGTGTAGAACATCTTTTGTGATGTGTCTATCAATTTGGCTTTGCCAGAAATCCAAGAACTTTCTTTTTATCCAAAAGGAATATGAGAGCATAAACAATATGTAAAAATTTCATTTACCACACATACGCCAAATATTTATTACTCTAGTAGGTAGATTTAGCACACAAGCAAAAGAGCCAAAATTTTGTCATAAAAGGATAATATATTGAAGACATGAATCAACTAACCAATTTAAGCACATATAAGTTGTAATATTTGCTTAAATCAAATAGTAAACATGAATCAACTGCTAATAATAATATGTAGAATAAGCGTGAATCAAATAGTTGTATAGCTATATGATTGGACTATTGACAAATGCCTAGATTCTTTGTTAACCAGACTAACCAATTTACCAATTTAAAAGTATATTTACCAATAAAGTCCACAAGCCCTACAAAAAAATTTATTTCAATCAATGTAAGAGAAGCTTGAATAATTAAATAGAATAGAAATAAGTGTAGTTTTTACTTATTGGCCCACATGTAGCAAGTGCTGCAATTGAGACTATGTATGTTGCATGTGGAAATGGAGAAAGGATATGAGGTGCCTTGTATATTTGTTGGGTGATAAAGTCATAAATTTTGCTTTGATTTTGTATTGACTTGTATTACATTAGTGAATAAGTGAAATATGTACATGCTAGTAAAAACTATATGCATTAAATAAAGTATTTTATCAAGTTTTGAGGGTAGCAGTTTGAGCTATGGGAAGATCAATCATGAACCACGTTGAATATTTTGTTGCCACACTTAAGACTGTTTTATTAATAACAAAGTGAATGTGTAGACATCATGAGAAATTGGAAAATTTTAAAGTGAAAATGAATGTGAAATAAAGTCATGGTAAATTGAACTATACTTACAATTGTACGGTGTTGCTTTAACATGTAAAAGTATGACTCTAGGGTGTGTGTTCATGCTCTGAATTATAGTTTGTACCTCATTGACTTGGAATTCAACATACACGGTTAATGTGGTTTTATTCAATTTTTGCAACCTAATTCGATTATACACTTTTAAGATATCATAAATCAAACACTTGAGGTGTAGTTTATGTGTGTAATAATGTGTTCAAGTAAAATGCACAAAACAAATAACATAATGATTTATAGTGGTTCGGTTTGTCCAACAAAACCTAATCCACTACCTTGAGTTATCTACTCAAGGAATTCACAAAACCTTTTACTAATTAAGTATAAGATATTACAAAAGATGCTCACCCAATTCACCTTAGGGTTTTACACAAAACATTTTACCCAAACAAGGTTCACTCAACTCCTAGAGTTTTAAAACAAAATCTTGATTCTACTACAATCTCTAAGACAATACTTAATGAAATACACACAAACAAGATAATCACAATTATCTTTAATTCAAGGTTCACTCTAACCCTTAAAGTTTTAAGCTAAATGCAACATTGAAAAAGTTTACAAGAAATGAATAAAGATTATTTGATATAGATATCACCTTAGTTGTGAAAATATATCAATTGTAGAGCATAGACCTCTTTGAGTAACAACTTCACAAGATTATTCAAGAACACTTTTAAATGTATAAACTTTTTTTGGATGACTTTCATAATGTAGATATTTTGAAAGAGTTTAAGAATGTTTCTAACATTTTTTATATTGAATGTATATTAAATTTTTTTCTTAGAAAATCATATTACCAAGTTTTTCAAACATTTTGACATTTATATGTGTGTTTCCACGATCATAAAAGTGATTGTTAAAATCCACTTATGAGACTTGTGGTCGACAGTTACAAGGCTTAATCGTCTGCTAGAATACCAAATTTCTCTGCATGGTTAGCGGACGATACCTGGTATACATAGGTAGACCGCTACATCACTAGACTCCTCTAGATGGTTAGCGAACGATGCAAGCTATCATCCGGTAGACTGTAAGTATAAAAAAGGCATCCTTATGTTTTCTAAATATGCAATTTAAGTTTCCAATCAACTTCAAAAAGTTGTGAAACATATTTTATAAATCTTTAAAGCAAATGCATATAATTAGAAAACCAATGTAAATATCCATGATAAGTTTTAACTTATAAAATACATTTTGAAAATCGTTTTAAGAAAGAGTCTGGTTTGGTAAACCAATATCTCAATACTGTGAGCATTTCTAAATTAGGATTTTGTGGACTTGATGAACTAATTGCTTTTATATAAGAATTTGGATCACGTAATGTTTTAAAGAGTTTTTTGTTTTGATTTACTAATCTAATAGTAGGAGTTGGATGAGGTGATGCTAATGTAAGATATTTGTTTCCAAAAAGAGGTCTTTGAGTTTAATGATAGTGTAAGCATTGAAATTTAATTAAATTTAAATTTCAAAAATTCAATTTTGAATTAAATAAATGATATAAATTTATATATTTGATTCAAATGTTTCATCCAATTAAGGCACAACAAATGTCATGGATGATGAAGTTTACCAATCAAATATTCTATGAAATTTATCTCTTAAATATTTAAAATAAAGAGATAATTCCTAAAATGGGTAAAATTGTTATTTTACTTAGCTTCCTATTCCTATAACTAGGAGGCTAACTTCAAGAGTAGACACACTGAAAATTTTCCAAGAGAAGCAGTGAGACTTTGACAACCAAAGCTCTTCTCATTTTTCTTCCTTTCAAGACAAGTTCTTCAAATCAAATTCTAATTAAACTTGAACCTTTTGGAAATAAGTTCAAGAGAAGAATCAACGGAATCCTAGAGATTTGGTGGGGCAATTTCTACCGCTCATCTCTTTTCTTCAAATCTAAATCAGAGTGTCATTAATGGCTCCAAAGAACAACAACTAGGCTACTATTATCAAATATGCAACTGCTGGTGCAAATGATGGTGCAATCATGTTGGCGATTTCTATGGGGCCTATCACACGAAGCAAGGCGAGTGTTTTGCATTTGCAAGAGCTATCTATGAAGAGCCCAATCTTCAACTATGTCAACCCAATTTTCTATGTCACGAAGCTTAGATCTTGGAGTGAAGAATGGAGTAGATGTCATCAAAGAGAACACTCTATGAATCTAAGCAAGGGGAGATTGAATCTACAGTGGACTCTACGATTGCCATTCAACAAGATGTAATGGCAAACAAGTCATACTTTGAAGATTTTGGTACAACTCTATCTGTTATGCCTGCCATGATGACAAATGTTTCAACTGTGGAAGAGCAACTAGCAACTTTAACAAAGTAATCACAACAACAAGATTTTGCAATTGCTCAATTGCTCAATCAAATGAACAACACTGGGGAGTCAAGTCATACTGCACAGAAACGTGCTGAGGAAGCCAACAACAATATTATTTCAGAACAAGATGAAAGACCGAATGAGTTCGGGGATAACAAGCCTACTGAAAGACAACCTCAACATGGAGTATTTGAAGTCGAAAAAGAGGAAAATAATATCCAAGTTTCTTCAAATTGGTTAATTCCATTAGTCAGTTAAATAACTTTATTGAAGAGACATTAAAAGACAAGTATGAAAGAGGTGTAAAATCTTCTTTTGTTTAAGCAAAACCATACAAGAGTTTGATGGAAAGGGAAATCACAAGCAACACATTGCCCATTTTGTTAAAACATGTAACAATGCCGGAACAAATGGCGATCTTTTGGTGAAACTACTTGTGAGATCTCTCAAGGGAAATGCATTCGATTGGTACACTGATCTTGTACCAAATGCAATTGACAGTTGGGATCAACTTGAGAGTGAGTTCTTAAATCGCTTATATAGCACTCGTCGAACTGTGAGCATGCTCGAGTTGAGTCATGCAAAGAAATTGAAGGAAGAACCAGTAATTGATTTCATCAATCAATGGAAGAGTCTAAGTTTGGATTATAGAGATCATCTAAGCAAAAAATCTGCAATTGAGATGTGCATTCAAGGTATGCATTGGGGTCTTTAATACATCTTGAAAGGAAATCAACCAAGAACCTTTGAAAAATTGACAACTCATGCTCATGATATGAAATTAAGCATTTTAGCCCATGGTGATCAAATATTGCCAATTTCTGACTCTCGAAAGAAAGAACAAGAAGATTTCAACAAAACAAGTAAATTTTCTCCTAAGCTAATAACAAAAGAATCTATGGCAACAACTGCTGCACCTATGAAGATTTCAAGTAAATGAAGCAAGAAGTTTAAAGAAAAAGTTGATTTTACACCTAATGTAGCAAAATAGAAGTTGACATTGAAAGACATGCAGTAGAAACAATACTCTTTTTTTTTTTATTTCGATGTTTCTGAAATATTTGATGACATGTTAAAAGCTGGGTTGATTGAACTACCCAAGATGAAACGACCGGAAGAGGCGGGACAAATTTCTGACTCAAATTACTACAAGTATCATTGCCTACTTGGTCACTCTATTGAAAAGTGTTTTATCTTCAAAGATAAAATGATAGAGCTGGCTAAAAAATGACTTATTTTGCTTAAAGAAGATAAGGTGACAAAAAATCAAACTAGTATCACTCCTGATCCTACTTCATCCTCTAACATTGAAGGAACCACATCAAATTCTAAAGATGTTTTGCTTGAGCGTTCAACAAAGTTTTGTTATAAAATGATTGATGAAGCTGTTGAAGTTTGTTGTGATGACATCAATGTTGTATCAACAAAGGACGAAGATAAAAATGTTGATTATGACGGTTGGACAGTTGTTGAACAACTAAGAAATCACAAAATGAAAAATGACAAACCACTTGAAATAAGTAAGGTGATGAAAAAAAAAACTCCTAAATCAAATTAAGTCAAGTCCAGGGGGCATATTGAAAATTGTAAAGTACTATATGTTGCAAAGCATCGGACACCAGTTAAATTGCAAAAGTTCTTTCCAAATAATATTCTCGATGAAGGTGAAGTGGTGACATGTTTTGCTACCAACAAAGAGGAGGTTAACAGTGTTGACAATTCATCTCTGGTTGACACAAGTAAAACTTCATCAAATATTACTTCGTGCATGACCGTGATTACTTTTAGTGATGATGATTTGCTGTTGGGATTAATGCCTCATATTAGACCACTCTTTGTGTTTGGATATGCGCGTGAAAAGAAAATAAACAAGATATTGTTGGATGGAGATTCTGTTGTCAATATAATTTCCCTCCGCATATTGAAAGAACTTATTATCTCAACAAATGAACTTTCTTAAAGTCGAGTTATGATTCAAGGTTTTAATCAAGGAGGATAGAGGACTCAAGGTACAATTAGACTAGAGTTGTTGGTTGATGAAATGCAATCAAGTGTGTTGCTTCATGTGGTTGATTGCAAAAACATCCTATAATATGTTGTTAGGAAGGCCATAGTTTCATAATAACGGAATTATACTATCAACATTTCATCAATGCTTCAAATATCTAAACAATGGAATTGTAAAAAAGGTTGTGGCAGATGACAAACCATTTACTGAAACATAAGTTTACATTGCTGATGCTAAATTTTATCTTCGTGAAAAAGCTGTGAAGCTTTCGGAAGATCAAATATCTTATGTGAATGAGTTTTACAATAAGGGTAGTGTTCATTTTGAAGAGAAAACATCTTTGAAAGAGAAATCAAGAGTGTTAAGAAATTTGTAAATGGCATACAAAAGTAATATGACAACAAGAAGACAGAAGTTTCTCAAATTTCTTCTTGGCAACAATCAAATATTTTGCGTTACATTCCAAAGTCATTAAGAAAAGTGGGTCAATTACTATTCGTCGAAATCAAAACATTAAAAATCTTATTGTCCCTTTGACTAAAGTTGAAACTGTGAAACAAACGAAATATTACCTTAGAGGATTTGAGATACAAACCCTCTAGATGACCAACTCTAGAAACCAAAATCTCAACGGATTAGAAATCCTAATTACGCAAGGAGCGAGTTGAAGAAGATCAAGATTAGAACCTAAAGGAAACTAAGACTTTTAAACTCTAATTCAGAGACACCACAAATATTGATCACTCATTTGATAAGTCACGTTCATGTATTCAAATCAAGAACACAAGAAAATAAAAGCTAAAGCTTTTCCTGAATAATTCTTCTGAATTGATGTTAATATCAAAAAAATACATAGTTAATGTCTTTAAATAGAAAACATCTAAAAGAAACCCTAAATTGACTTGGGCCTGATTACAAGTAGACTGAGCCTAATTATTCTTCAAATAAAAAGTTTTAAAAGCATAATATGATAATTAGAATCTAAAAGCCTAAAACAAAATTACATATGATAATTATAACATAAAGGCCCAAAAATGAAAATTAAAGAAAAATTCTCTAATTAGCTCGTGCACTCTTGTTGATCTTCCAGATTTAACCCTTGCACACATAGATCTGTAACCTCCCTTGGTGAAGCTTTGGAATCTTCAAGTTTTGTAGTTTTTTTGTATTGAATATCCATTATCAAACCTTGTAAAACTTCTTTCATCCTCTTTGTCCTTACCGTAGTCATTGGACCACCAATTCTATGCAGATGATGTACATAATATTTGAAATCAACTTGCTTGGGAACTTTAGCTTGGTAAGCACATTGATCTCAATTATTTTCCCCTTCCTTGAAAGAATTCGTCCTCAAATCTCTTGCATCAAACAAAGATAAATTAGCCACATTAAAAGTAGCACTAGCATTACCATAATCACTTGGTAGATCCAGTTTGTAAGCATTATCATTGATTCTCTTTAAAACTTGAACAGGGCCATCTCTCTTGGGTTGCAATTTTAATTTCATTTGTGAAGGAAACATTTCTTTTTGTAAGTGCACCCAAACCCATTCTTCAGGTTGGAAAACAACTTTCAAGCACTCATTGTTGGCTTGTTTGGCATATTGCTCATTCCTCCTTTCAATGTTATCTCAAACCCTTACACAAAATTCCTTCACAAAATCTGCCTTTTTCTTTCCATCAAGATTAGCATGTTCATTAGCAGGTAAAGGGAAAATATCCGAAGGAGTTAAAGGGTTAAAACCATAAACAACTTCAAAAGGAGAATAGGAAGAAGTAGAATGAACAATGCTATTATATGCAAACTCAATATGTGGCAAACATTTCTCCCATTGCTTTAAGTTCTTTTGAATGATAGCACGTAACAATGTAGTGAGTGTCTTATTAACTACTTCAATTTGTCCATCTGTTTGAGGATGTGCAACGGTAGAAAACAAGAGTTTAGTGCCTAATTTATTTCACAAAGTACGCCAAAAATTACTTAAAAACTTAACATCTCTATCACTGACAATTGTCTTTGGTAACCCATGCAAATAAACCACTTTCTTGAAGAACAAATCAGCAATATGTGTTGCATTATTGGTTTTAGAACATGCAATAAAATGAGTCATCATATTAAACCTATCAACAATAACAAATATTCTATCATTTCCACTTTGAGTCCTGGGCAATCCTAAAACAAAGTCCATAGATATATCAATCCAAGGTTGACTGGACAAAAGTAAATGGGTGTACATTCCATGAGGTTTAATCTTAGATTTTGCTTGCCTACATGCAATACACTTATCACAAATAGATTGCACATCAAGCTTCATTTTAGGCCAATAAAAATGCTCACGCAAAATATCTAAAGTCTTTTGAACTCCAAAGTGACCCATCAAACCTCCACCATGACTTTCCCTAACAAACATAGTTTGTCTTTTTTTAACAGAAATCCTTTATGCCTATAGAAATCACCAAACGCACACTTAGCACATGTTTTCCAAGCTTGGCTGAAATCAGAATCATTAGCATACAAATCCTTAAGCAATTAAAAACCAAGCAATTTAGTTTGCAATTAAGTAATACGTACTTCTT
The DNA here is from genome assembly GCA_019593545.1 of Apocynum venetum. Taxonomy (NCBI): domain Eukaryota; kingdom Viridiplantae; phylum Streptophyta; class Magnoliopsida; order Gentianales; family Apocynaceae; genus Apocynum; species Apocynum venetum. The sequence continues at coordinate 902,900 of SRSM01000333.1, forward strand.
GGACAATGCATCAACCCCAACATTTTCCTTCCCTTGCTTGTACTTGATTACATAAAGAAACGTTTCTATGAACTCTAGCCAATTAACATGTCTCTTATTAAGCTTACATTGGGTCTTCAGAAACTTCAAACTCTCACGATCAGAATGAATAATGAATTCCCTTGACCACAAGTAATACTGCCATGTTTGTAGAGTTCTTACTAATGCATAAAACTCATTGTCATAAGTAGGATAGTTTAATGCTGCCCCACTTAACTTTTCACTAAAGTAAGCAATATGTTTGGAATCCTGCATCAAAATAGGCCCTATTCCAATAAGAGATGCATCACATTCTATTTCAAAAGCTTTGTCAAAGTTAGGCAAACTTAGTAATGGTGCATTAGTTAGCTTATCTTTCAAAGTATTAAAAGCCTTTTCATGCACTTTACCCCACTTAAAAATAACATATTTTTAAACAAGTTCATTCAAAGGTACAACAATGGAACTGAAATCCTTAACAAACCTTTAATAAAAACTTGTCAAATTATGAAAACTTCTTACCTTGCTCGCATTCTTAGGTGTATGCCATCCCCTTATTGCCCTTACCTTCTATTCATCTCCCTCTTTCATATGAAGCTGATGATATCCATTCTTTAAATCTATCTTAGAAAATAATTTAGAGCCATGCAATTCATTTAGCATATCACCTAAGTGAGGAATAGGGTGTTTATACTTTACCGTTATCTTGTTAATGGCTCGACAATCCACAGACATACGCCATGCTCCATCTTTCTTTGGAACTAAGATAACAAGAACTAAACATGGGCTAAGAGTCTTCCTTAAAAATCCATTTTGCAGCAGCTCATCCACTTGCCTTTGTATCTTCTTTGTTTCTTTTGGATTAGCTCTATAAGCTGGTCTGTTAGGTATGGCAGAACCAAGTATAAAGTCTATTTGATGCTTAATGCCTCTAAAAGGAAGTAATCCATGGGGAATCTCCTCAGGAAATAGATATTTAAAGTCCTGCAATAAAGACACAACAACACTAGACAAAGATGAATTAAGGTCATTAGTAAAAGGATAAACATCATTGTATATAAGTACAAGTATTGTTTTCCTTGCCATCATTACACTCTTAACCTTATGTTTTTCTGCAAAAACACTAATTCTTTTGCTTACTTCGTTTTCTTCCTCTTTCTCTCGTTTTTCTTCACTTTTCTCTCCATTATTTTTCTTAGTATCACTCACTCTCATTTTATTTTCTTGATCAAATTTTTATGTCTCTCTCTTTTGCACTCTCTTGCTATTCTAAACTGGTCTTCATAAGCTTGCAAAGGTTTGTGAGGGGCTAATACAACTTTTCAATTGTTCATGATAAAAAAATATCAATTTTTGTACTCATCACGCAACACCTTCCTATCAAATTGCCATGGACGCCCAAAAAAAATATGACCAGCATGCATTGGTACCACATCACAAAGAACCACATCCTTGTACTTGCCAATTGAGAACAAAACTCGAACTTGCTTATTCACCTTCACTTCTCCATAATCATTTAACAACTGTAACTTGTATGGTTTTGGATGTCTCATGGTCTGTAATATCAATTTTTCTACCAACAAAGTACTAGCAACATTAGTACAACTCTCACTATCAATAATTAGTGTGTGACGAAGTCTGTCGTACGACTCTCAAATTTAAACATAACAATTTCTATGTAGATAGGGCAAGTAGGGATCGAATCCATAGAGATTTGTCAACTCTTAAATTAAAATCATTAATAAGAAAAGATTTTGGGGGTTTTGGTATTTTGAGAATAAGATAATGACAACAATTAAAATAAATATTTTTGAGGTTTTGGATTTTGTAAACAGAATTAAAATGAAATTTGGAATACAAATGATATAAAAAGCATTAGCAAGGAATTAATATGAATTAACAATCAGCTTAATTATATACAATTTAAATTATATAATTCCGATATTAATTTAATTCAGCCAAGAGCTGCAACTCAATTAAACTAGTAGATGCTACTTGAATAATTAATACAAGATTAATAATCCTAGCTATATAATCACATTCACTAATTAGATTGTCAATCCAATTATTCACACAATTATATTAATTAAAATAGGAATTATATAAATACTCAATTAATATATGTAAGTATATTAAATAATACACATACACAAACACACACACACACACACACACACACACACACACATATATATATATAGAAAGAAAGATTGGATTTATATTAACTAAATAAAGTAGAAGGTTCAATCGGCCATTTAAATAAATTAAACTAAAAGTATGTAGGTTCGTGATTGAACCATAACTAGCTTAGTTTTCTATAGGTTATTATGATGTTTATTAAGTTTAAATCTAGCTAATTATGTGTTTTGGTGATTTTAATGATTCTTTACACTATTACTTTTGTTTTCAGGTCTTTAGAAGATTTAGAAGATGTTGGAATGAAATTGGAAGAAATCGGGAATTTGAGGATGGATATTTAGAAGAAGGGAGAAGTGGACGCGCAGGACAGTCAAGTGGACGCCCAAGGCCAAAAAGTGGACACGCCCACCAGATTTCACGCGTCCACCCTCAGAAGTTGGACAGGGAAGTGGACGTGCAAGGCAAGGAAGTGGACGCGTCCATCAAATTTCACGCGTCCACTCTCAGAAGATTGACAGTCAAGTGGACGCGTCTCATCTACTCAGGCGTCCACTTTGAAGACTCGGGCGTCCACTTTCCGAATTCAAAGTTTTAAGATTGTTTTACGTAGTTTCTAATTAGGATTCTTGTATAAACTACCCTAGGACCTTTTTCTAACTATATATAGGCCTTAATAGCTTAGTTTAGGTGTGAATCACCTTAGATATTTTCTTCCTGAGCATTGTAGGAGATCAAGGGTGGGAGCTTCTCGGGAAATCAGATTTTCGACTAATGAGTTTCTCTCTTTCCCTTAATCTTTTTATGATGTTTTCCTTTATGTTTTGTGAGTAAACGTTTTTAGTTAGCAAGGATATGTATTAGGTTTACTTTATTCGGAAATATGAGATTTATGTTTTGTTATTAAAAACCTGATCTTTTCAAGGAATCATTATTTCTATTTGAGTATTTGAACAATTCTTGGTTTTATTCTATCAATTGTGTTATTTCAATTATTATTGGCCATCTTAATTGTTTTGCATAATTGATTAACTAGGGTTATGCAGAATCGGTTTTCGGTAACCAAAAGTAGTAACTATTGATTAATTTGAATTTGTGTTTAATTAATTGATAGGGAATTGTTTGAAACAAATTGCATGACTTTAATCGGCCATTAACTTTATGTAATTTGTGTTGACGTTGTCCTAGAGCTGAATAACTTAATTGACTATTTTATGTGAGCGATTCGGTAATTTAGTTTAATCAGGTTAAAGTTAATTTGCCGTGCTTCTCGGGAATTAACCTAACTATACAGGAATCGGAATTTGCTGCGCTATGCGGAATTCTAAGTCACTACTCAAATTGGTTATTATCAATGATTAATCCCGAATAAGTAAAACCGAAATACAAAGTCCTTGCTAACGTTTTTCTTTTCTTTGATTCTTAATTAATTTGTGAGTAAATTTATTTAAAGCTTATTCTTTTAAAATAAAAATCAAATATTTCCCCCCTAATCTTGATTAGTTTACTTGTTCTAAAATTTTACAAATCCCTGTGGGTTCGACCCTTATTTGCCCTAACTGTATAAGTTGGTTGAGTTTGGTATTAATTTGATAGCGCAACGACACGCTCGTCAAATTTTGGCGCCGCTGCCGGGGATTTGTTTAAAAATTTTAAAATCAAGTTTACTAATCATTATCCTTTGTTTTCAGGTCTTATTCCTTTGGCGACAAAATAAAAGATTGAAAATTGTTTATGCGCCTTCGTAGTGGAAAGACTCTTGATGTTAGCTCAAAAGAATTGGAGTCTTCAAATCCTCTGGACGAAAACAGGAGAGATACAAGAGAAGGAACCATTAATCATTCAAATCTACAAGGCGATTTCGGTGAAATCATTCCTACCCCCTCTTGCATTATGGCTAACAATAATAACAATGTGGTGGTTAGGAGAACTTTAAGGGAACTAGTTGTACCCACTATTAGCAATCAACCGCTTTGCATTGTTTTTCCTGAAGTCAATGAAAATTTTAAACTTCACACAGGTTTTGTGCAAAATATCCCTACTTTCCATGGCATGGCCAGGAGATAACCCATATAGGTTTCTTCAGGAATTTCATACGCATTGCACTAATTTGAAACCTTCTAATGTCACTGATGAGATTATAAAGCTAAGAGCTTTTCCATTTAGTCTGCAAGGTAATGCTAAAGATTGGTTTTACGAACTACTTTCGGGGTCAATAACTGAATGGGCTGATATGAAAAAGATATTTTTAAGAAAATATTTTCCTGCTTCTAAAATCTCTATCATTAGAAAGGAAATTAGTGGCATACGCCAAGGTTTTGGGGAATCATTATATGACTACTGGGAAAGATTTAAAAGATAGATTGCCAGCTGTCCTAATCATCAAATTCCAAATCATTTACTTATCCAATATTTTTATGAAGGAATGGTGCCTACTGACAGGACTGCAGTTGATGCAGCTAGTGGTGGAGTATTTATGGACCAATCACCGGAAGAAGCAAGAAATTTGATTGCGAACATGGCAGATAATGCTCAATCATTCAATACAATGAACGAACCTCCTAGGAAGGTAAATGAGGTAAGTTCTTCCAATCTTGAAGTTCAAGTTAAAAATCTTACTAACATGGTTGGACAGATGATGGGCAAACAAATAAACACCCAAGTTAAGATGTGTGGATTTTGTTCAAGTATTGAACATTCAACGGACAGTTGCCCCATGCTTTTTGAAGATGAACAGGTTAATGCTGTCGGAAATTTTCAGAATCCACAAAGGAAGTATAACCCCTACTCTAATACCTATAATGAGGGATGGAAGGATCATCCAAATTTTAGGTGGGGAAATTCAGGAGCCAGACCGAATAATCTTCAATATCCACACCCACCTAGCATTCTTCCCGTTCAACCATTAAATCAAGCACCTCAACAAGCTCAATCTCAAGGTATGTCTTTAGAGGATATGGTTAAATCAATTGCTGCCAACACAATGACTTTTCAGAAGGAGACTAAATCCAGTATACAAAATCTTGAAAATCAAGTAGGACAATTGGCCTTCGAAGTCAGTCAAATTAATCTCATTTATTCACAAAACTCCCTTCTCCACCCATTAACCCTCGAGAAAATGCTAATGCCATTATTCTACGGAGTGGAAAGGAGTTAATAGAGCCTAGGCAGTTGCAAGATGCTGAGGAAGAATTGGAGATTAAATCAAGCCAGGGTCCAAATGTATCAAGTGGAAGTGAACCCCCAAAATTTGAACCCATTTCTCAATCTAAAGTACCTCATCCTTTTCCTTTAAGATTAGCTAAAAACCGGAAAGAAGAGGAGGAGAAAGATGTTCTCGATATCTTTAAGAAAGTAGAGGTAAGCATTCATCTTCTTGATGCTATCCGCCAGATTCCTCGATATGCTAAATTTCTCAAAGAATTATGCACAAATAAAATGAAGCTCAAGGGTAATGAAAAGGTAAGTGTGGGGGAATGTGTTTCTGCAGTTCTTTAGCAGAAACTTCCACCCAAGCAAAAGGACCCAGGTATGTTTGCTATCCCTTGTGTTATTGGTGATAAAGTTATTTCAGGATGCATGTTAGATTTAGGAGCATTTATTAACGTTATGCCATATTCTCTCTATGCTTCATTAAATCTTGGACCCTTAAAATCTACTAGAGTTATTGTGCAATTAGCGGATAGGTCCATTGCATATCCCGAAAGGGTAATTGAGGATGTATTGGTCAAAGTTAATAACTTGATATTTCCTGCAGATTTTTATATTTTAAAAACTGAAGATGGAAATAATTCATCTACATCTCATTCCCCAATTTTGCTTGGCAGACCATTTTTGAAAACCGCAAGAACTAAAATTGATGTTAACGAAGGAACATTGTCAATGGAATTTGATGGGGAAATTATATCATTTAATATCTTTGATGCCTTAATCGTCCACTTTCCACCATTATTGTGCACGTCTCCTTCACTCCCAAGATTAAGCCCGAGATTCCATTCACGGTTTGCTGTATTTGTAGCCTTCTTGGTGAGCTTTCTGGTGCAAAATTCGCAGCTTTCACAAGGAAGTTTCTCTGAACTTTCAATCAGTTGTTTTTGCGAGAGAATTGCTGACTTTTGTGTGGGTTTTGTTTCTTTGTCATTACATTATTGGAATTTTTTGTTTACATCATGCCTAGAACTAAGAATCTTGGTGTTAAACGTGGGAGAACTTCTAGAGCTGTTTATGATCAATCTCGGTTTACTAGTTTGGAAAATTCTGAGTGGTATGATTCCCACAAGGATCGTACATTGTTAATTGAGCATCCCTTGTCTCCTGATGCTGAATCTGTTTTTAATATTCGAGATACTTTTCGCACTTTGGGGGGGGAAGGCATTCTTGATTTGGGTCAGGAATATTACCCTCAAATTATCTGTGAATTCTATGCTAATATAGATAATAAACATAATGAAGATAACAATAGGATAATTTCTTTCGTACGGGGTCATTTAGTTGATATTACATGTGCTTCTTTGTCTAATTTTCTGAATTCTCCTAACGAAGGCCCTTTACCTGAGTTTCATTGGCAGCAAGTTACTACTGATCCGACATATAATTTTGAGGATGCATGCTCTATTTTTTGTTTATACCAGAGAAAAACTGGAAGAGTGCGTGAAAAGTATAAGCTTATGGCTAAAGATCTTCAGGCTTTTCCACGCCTCATTGTGCATATTCTTGGTCATAATGTTTTACCTAAGTCATCATCTCATAATGAAATGCGCTATTCAGATATTTACTTTCTTTATCGTTTAACTAATGGCTTAGGTGATACATTGTCTGGTATTCCATTGGCTCAGTTGATTATTGCTAATATACGAGAAGTGGTAAAACAAAAATCTCACAAGAAAACTTTTCCATATGTTTTGTTACTTTCTCGTTATTTTGAGCATCTCAGGATACCTATGACGGACATGGTTCGTCGGGAACGTATCTCCTCTTCTCGGGTTGTTTCCTTGGACCTCTTACGGTCGTTTGGTTATGAGTATCACCTCGGGTTTGTCAAACAGAGCAGGAGCAAGGCAGTCTTCCACCAAAGAGTTCTAGTTCTAAAAGGCCGGTTTCTGAGCCGTCATCGGTAGAGGATTCTGATGATGATGAGGAGATAGAGCCAGGGATTTCAGAGGTGCCTACATCTTCTGCTGGACCGTCTATTTCTCGTGAGGATTTGATTCTTGATCAATTAAATCAGCTGCATATGAATCAGTCAAAAATTCTCGAGAATCAGGCGCGTCAAGAAGCACAATTGACTGCTATTGAGGGATGACTTGTGTCTATTGAGGAACAAGTTTCTGATCTTCGAGCTTCCCTTCCTAGACCTCCCCTCGGGTGACTTCTTTCTTTTTCTCTCTTTGTTTATTTTTCTTCTCTTACTTGTGTTGTGACATTGAGGACAATGTCTCGTTCCAGTGTGGGGGAGTCTTGTTTTTAATGTTTGTGTTTTTCTGTTTTCGTTTATTGTTATTATTGTTTATTGTCGTTTATGTGAAAAAAAAAAGTTTTGTTTTTAAGCATGTTTGTGTGTTTGTTATGCCTATGACGAAAATTATACAAGTCTATGTTAATTGATAGAGTTTCGATATTATTTGTACTTTAAATTCTCTATCTATTATGAGGAATCTTGACACTCTACGATTTGTTTTTGGTAAAAATTCAAAGTTGTTATTTATGGATGATTTTTTGTAGTTAATTTGAATTGACATGGCTTATTTTTAGTAAAAATCTTGATTTTTGAAATCACTTTTGACAAGTTTGAATGAGATTGAGTTTACTTTTGACTTAGATACATTCATGGTCAATTTAGACACTCTAGAACTTGTTTTCTCACACTCTTGAGGCGAAATATGATTGAATTTGGTTGACTTGGGGATGACATAAGGCCTTCTTTGGACGTTTGAGCCTTTCTTGAGCCACCCTTTCTATATTATACCCCTCGATCCTATTTTGAGCTTTAATGTTGTGATGGATGAATCCATTATTATTTTTTTTGTAAGCCTTTGAGAATAATGTTTAAGACCTTTATATGTCATAATTGTCAAGAGATTTCTTTGAAATATCTTTAGATTGACATTTGTGAAGTCATTGTTATGTTAAAAAGGTGTTGAAAAGGTTTTGCAAAGTGTGTTGAGGGTTGATGGAACGTATCTTGGAATTTTAAAGAGAAAAGGAGTTTGTCTTCTCTACTAAAGAAAAGAGAGCAAAAGTCCAAAAGAAAAGAGAGACATTTGATGAAAAAGAGTGAAGTGCTTAAAAAGAAAGAAAAAAAAAAGAGCACTTGAGAAATAGAGAAAACAAAAGAGTTCCAAGACTGTCTAAAGTATATGAGTTGGTTGATATGGTTGAATGTAAATAAGGAAGAGAAGTGTCAATTGAAGAACTTTGGTTTCAAAAGTCTTTTATCCTTTTGTGTAATTCTCTTGACTACTTTGTTTACCTTACCTTTCTTTGTTAACCAACACCCAAGCCTAACGTTACGTGCTTCAAGTCCAATTTGACTCAAGTAAACTTTATTCTTCCCATTAGTGGAGAGATGTGTGAGATTTCAAGCCTATGGTAGTGTGAATATTACTTATGGTATGACTATGATGTGTTTAAGTTAATTGTGACTTGATTGAATTTGTCTTTGTTACTTGTGAATGATTTTAATTCTAAAATGGATTTTTTATGGGTTTCTAAAGTATTTCAGCCATGTTAAGGATAGTTAACTTTGACAATGAGTTTGTGAGTAATGATGTTTCACACTTGCACGATTCATTTTTAAAATGTAGATTTGATAGATGACTTTGAGAACTATTGAAGAGAATTTGGTACAAGTGTATTGAAGTTCTTGAAATTGATAGATTTGTCCTGAGGCATTTAGTTGTTATTCTATTTTCTTTGATTTATAAGTTTGCTTGAGGGCAAGCAAAGGTGTAGTGTGGGGGAATTTGATTGAACCATAATTAGCTTAGTTTTCTATAGGTTATTATGATGTTTATTAAGTTTAAATCTAGCTAATTATGTGTTTTGGTGATTTTAATGATTCTCTACACTATTACTTTTGTTTTCAGGTCTTTAGAAGATTTAGAAGATGTTGGAATGAAATTGGAAGAAATCGGGAATTTGAGGATGGATATTTAGAAGAAGGGAGAAGTGGACGCGCAGGACAGTCAAGTGGACGCGCAAGGCCAAAAAGTGGACACGCCCACCAGATTTCACGCGTCCACCCTCAGAAGTTGGACAGGGAAGTGGACGTGCAAGGCAAGGAAGTGGACGCGTCCATCAAATTTCACGCGTCCACTCTCAGAAGATTGACAGTCAAGTGGACGCGTCTCATCTACTCAGGCGTCCACTTTGAAGACTCGGGCGTCCACTTTCCGAATTCAATGTTTTAAGATTGTTTTAAGTTGTTTCTAATTAGGATTCTTGTATAAACTACCCTAGGACCTTTTTCTAACTATATATAGGCCTTAATAGCTTAGTTTAGGTGTGAAGCACCTTAGATATTTTCTTCCTGAGCATTGTAGGAGATCAAGGGTGGGAGCTTCTCGGGAAATCGGATTTTCGACTAATGAGTTTCTCTCTTTCCCTTAATCTTTTTATGATGTTTTCCTTTATGTTTTGTGAGTAAACGTTTTTAGTTAGCAAGGATATGTATTAGGTTTACTTTATTCGGAAATATGAGATTTATGTTTTGTTATTAAAAACCTGATCTTTTCAAGGAATCATTATTTCTATTTGAGTATTTGAACAATTCTTGGTTTTATTCTATCAATTGTGTTATTTCAATTATTATTGTCCATCTTAATTGTTTTGCATAATTGATTAACTAGGGTTATGCAGAATCGGTTTTCGGTAACCAAAAGTAGTAACTATTGATTAATTTGAATTTGTGTTTAATTAATTGATAGGGAATTGTTTGAAACAAATTGCATGACTTTAATCGGCCATTAACTTTATGTAATTTGTGTTGACGTTGTCCTAGAGCTGAATAACTTAATTGACTATTTTATGTGAGCGATTCGGTAATTTAGTTTAATCAGGTTAAAGTTAATTTGCCGTGCTTCTCGGGAATTAACCTAACTATACAGGAATCGGAATTTGCTGCGCTATGCGGAATTCTAAGTCACTACTCAAATTGGTTATTATCAATGATTAATCCCGAATAAGTAAAACCGAAATACAAAGTCCTTGCTAACGTTTTTCTTTTTCTTTGATTCTTAATTAATTTGTGAGTAAATTTATTTAAAGCTTATTCTTTTAAAATAAAAATCAAATATTTCCCCCCTAATCTTGATTAGTTTACTTGTTCTAAAATTTTACAAATCCCTGTGGGTTCGACCCTTATTTGCCCTAACTGCATAAGTTGGTTGAGTTTGGTATTAATTTGATAGCGCAACGACACGCTCGTCAGTTCGGCCTTCCATAAAAAAAGAATTAAAGACATAAAAATATATTAAACTAGTTAGGATGCACAATTTTCCATAATATAGAAAATAAAAGATATAAAAGTAAATTAAACTAATAGATGGCTCGGCCATCCATTTGCGATATTTAAAGTGTATAAAGCAAAATAAATAAAGACTAGACAGGTAAACCGACCATAAGTCCAGTTGAATAAATCAAAATAGAAATTAAGTACAAAGAAAATTATCTCATAATCCCATTTATTAATAACTTAACACATATCATTGTTAACAAAATAAAATTACTCACAATACATATTTAATAAATATAAGATGAAATTTATAAATATTAGAAAGAAAATTTGAAAGATAAACTCCCCAAAAATATTGAAATTATCCGGACATAATTTCTTTACTAAATATTACAAAAAGGCTTGAAATATTATTTTAAAAAATTTGGAAAATATACTAAGATGAAGACAATAATAAAAGAAATTAATTGCAAAAGAAATGGAGAAGATTGAAGCTAAATTGGTGTTTAAATCATAAAAATAAGCTTTCTATTTATAACCACAAAAATCAGGAGCAAAATGATCACTTTGCACTCCAAAGTCTTGAAAATTTAGTTGGTGGTCTAATTTCCCCAACTTTGCCACATGTCGCGTCCTCATTGGTCCAAATTGCTGCTTCTGATTGAGCCATTTGTCAACTTATGATTGCGCTACTTGTCATCTTCTGATTGCGCCACGTCATCGGATGACATAGATTTTTTAACTTCTCCAACATTTCTTTTTCTTCTTTTTATTTCCATAATGAATTAAAATACACTGGAAAACTTACAAACAAAGAAATAGAAGGGAAACATGAAATATATCCATTAAATAAGATAATTAACTGATTTTTAAACAAAATATGGTCATTAAATAACATAAAAAATCAGTTAATTTATGAGTACATCAAATTCCCCCACACTATCCCTTTGCTTGCCCTCAAGCAAAATATAAATACAAAATAGAAGTATAAATAACTTAAACAAGATTAATAAGGTAGCAAAGTGTTATATTAATTTCAATACAACTTTCACAATTAAACCCTTTTTATTTTTGAAAAAAACAATTGTGCTAGTGTGCTTGAATATCATTTACAAGTTTAACATTAATATTTAAAGTTAACAAAATGTGATTGTGAAAAACATAAAATCCTTAATAAATTTTTTTTTAAACATGATATCAATATAATGAAAGAATAATAACAAAGTCACTATGTAAATAAAAATACATTTTTAGTTTCTCAATATAACTTATAAACTTGTAATTCACATACTCTCCACTAATGATGAAAAATTTTGATCGATTTGAGTCAAATAGGACTTTTAAACTTGTAATGTTAAGTTGAGATTTGGCTATAAACGAATGATAGGAATATACAAAATATATCAAGAGTTTAAATTGAGAATGAATTACCACCTCGTGATGAAAACCTTAGCCATGATATCTCTTCATTTCTTTTTTCTTTCACACTTTTCTTTTTTTTTTCTTTCTCTTCTTTTTTTTTTGTTTTTTTAAGAGATCATATAAATGAGCTTTTTACCTTTTGATTTCTGACAATATCTCGTAATCCTTTATCAGTAATGTTCATAACTTTTTCAATACAGATTAACACATGTTAATTACATTCTCAATAAAGTATCTTGATAGAAAAGTAATAAATGAGACTATTTATCAAAGAAATTAAATGGTAATTAAACCATTCATATATGCTGGCTCAAAATAGGATCAAGGGATATATATATAATATATATATATATATATATATATATATATATATATATATATAAGCATGGCTTGTTTAGAAAGACTCAAACTATCAAAGAAGGTCTTATGTCATCCCCAAATCAACCAAGATCTTATTTAAATTTTGCCTCAAGCATGTGAAAGAACAAGTTCTAGTGTGTGGAGAGTGGTTAATGTACTAAAACACATAGTAAACTTACATTATCATCAAATCACAATACTAATATTTTTAACTCTGGGTTTCATAACATAAAAGATTTAACCACATTAGTTAAATAAGAATATTTTTGTCAAATTGTTAAGATATTTAATTGATTTACGAAAATTTATTTTTTACAGAAAGTGGTACAATTATAAAAGGATTGAAAAATTTAACACAAAATTACCTAACATTTTAAAAAGTTATAATACATGCATGATTTATTCAACAAAATAACAAGTTATTAAAAACAATATTTTTAAAGGTGTGGATCAAGAATCAAATAAGATTAATCACTTGACTCTTTACTCAAACCACCCCCACACTTGGGAATTACATTGTCCTCAATGTAAAAACACACAGTTTTAAAAACAACAACATTATTGCACAACTTTTAATAAAAAGAAAATAACACACATTTATTTAAAAAGAAAAACTTACAACTTTAACTCTAAATTCACTGAATCTCTTTTTCGCTTGTTACCGAAAATTGACTCGTTAATTGGAGGTACATCTGGATCTGGCTCTAGTACAAAAGTTACTAATTCATCCAATAGCTCATTGGTTGTGGGTGCAGATACAATTATTCTTTGTGTTACTGAAGATAGAAGCTTATGTGTAACGGGTATGTCAAGAAATGCTAATAAACCATCAAAGTAGTGATCAACATTTAAAAGACCAATTGGTTTAGTGTGCAGTTTTATGTTAAACCAGAATGTTAAATTGAACAAGCATTCTAATACCTCATATCCTCCTGAAATGACTATGAAAGCATCACAGTTATGTAACATGAGTGTCATGCGTTCATAAAATGATTTTGTTTGTACCTCATGTCCAATTGTTTTGCCATATATTTGTTTCAGAGGAGTGGGAATTACACCTACCGTGAGAACTTTGTTCGGTTAATTTGTTTCAATTTGAACAAGTGTTTGGTATGACTGGTGTGCTTGAACAACCTCTCCAATTAATCCAACATTTCCTCCTCCGTATACTAGACCGATCTTTCGATGAGCTAGTACTCTTCCCAATTGGATAGCAGCAGTTAGATGCGAAACAGTAGTACCCACGGTCGTTCCTCCAAACACTGCGATGTTTGTTAGACTTCTGATTGGTGAACCTTCCATAATAACGACTTCAAAAATGATTCTGTTATACACTAAAAAGAAAATAAACAAATAAAAACAAGTAGTTGTGATTGTGGCTCACATCTTCCTCTGGTTTTACATCCAGTAACGATTTTAAACACCTTCTATGAGTCGGGGGTATGCTGTTCATCCAGCTTTCTTAAAAATTGGTAAACGGGATCATTTAAATTCAGATACCGGAGTTGTTCAATTTTGAATTGTTCCATAATCCGAGAATTTCCATTTGAACGTATCTACTAGAATGTGAATCAAGAGTCAGTTTGATATCATCTAATGACTCTTTACTCAATCCATTCTTAATGAAAGCAATTTTGTTTTCCCGATTATCGGATAAATACCCAAGTGAACGACAACTGGCATCACAGTTCCATCTAGCACATTTATAACAGACTCTCATTCTTTTACCTCTTCATTTCTTTGCATAACTACTCTTCCCTAACCCAGGTGGACGTTTGGGAAAAGCTGAATGTTCACCACTAATTCGGACCTTAGCTTCAATTATCCACCTAATATCCTCAGGCATTCCAATGGATACTAGTAATTTCATACGTTCCAATCTCATCAGATAGATTTTTCTCAAATAATTAATAGGGAACAATGGATAATATGTTCTCATTTTCATTAATGAATCATCCATTATGTAACAAAGAGATAGAAAGAAAGAAGGGATGGAAATACAAACTAAAATGTAAAAAGGAAAGAAATAACTTGCAGATGGAATTTACTCTCGAAAGAAAATCAGCAGAAATCATTTTGTGATTCTTTCAACAATTAAGCAAGCTATTTAAAGCTGACAAGCGTGTCGTAGAGCTATCAAATTAAAACCTTACTCAACCAACTATTATAGTTAGGGCATGTAAGGGTTGAACCCACAGGAACTTGTAAAATTTCAAATAAAGTAAATTGATCAAGATTTTGGAGGGAAATATTCAATTTTTATATAAAAGAATAAAACTTTAAATAAAATAATTTACAAATTAATTAAAAATCAATGGATAGAAAAACATTAGCAAGGACTTTGTATTTCAGTTTTATTTATTTGAGATTAATCATTGATAAAAAGCTATTTGAGTAGCGACTTAGAATTCCGCGTAGTGCCGCAAATTCCGATTCTTGTAAAGTTAGGTTAATTCCTGAGAAGCACGATAAATTAACTTTAACCTTATCAAACTAAATTACCGAATCGCTCGCATAAAATAGTCAATTAAGTAGTTAAGCATAAGGACAACATCAACACAAATTACATAAAATTAATGGCCGATTAAAATCATGCAATTCGTTGCAAACAATTCTCTATTAATTAATCAAACGCAGATTCAAATTAGTCGATAGTTACTACTTTTGGTTATCGAAAACCGATTCTACATAACCCTAGTTAATCAACTATGTAAAACAATTAAGATGACCAATAATAATTGAGATTACACAATTGATAAGATAAAACCAAGAATTGTTCAAATACCCAAATAGAAATAATGATCCCTTGAAAAGATCGAATTTTTAATAACAAAACAAAAATCTCATATTCCCAAATATAGTAAACCTAATACATGTCCTTGCCAACTATAAACGTTTACTCACAATCCATAAAAGAAAACATCATAAAAAGATTACGGGAAAGAGAAACTCATTAGACGGAAATCCGATTTCCCAAGAAGCTCCAACCCTTGATCTCCTACAATGCTCGGGAACAAAGTATCTAAGGTGCTTGACGCTTCAAAAACTAAGCTAATAAACCCTATAAATAGTTAGAAAAGGTCCTAGGGGTAGTTACATAAGAGTCTTAATTCAAAACTATTCAAAAACTTCAATTCGGAGAGTGGACGCTATCTTTCAGTATCCGAGAAGACACGTATTCAACAATTTCTGCTAGGTCTGCAAGCTAAAAAGTGAAAAAGAAAAATCAAACAATTCAAAAGTATTTAAGAAAGCGATGGGTTACCTTCCACACAACGCCCTTGTTTAACGTCTTAGACTCGACGAACACAGATTTCAATTCCTTTATGGTGGTGGGTCTTCAAAATCTATGGAATTGATAATTTGTCCGACAAATCCTTCATGAAAAGGTTTAAGGAGGTGACCGTTCACTTTGAAAATTTTGCTCGTTTGAAGACTTTTTACCTCCACTGACCTGTGATTAAAGATATTAATGATAACAAATGGGCCAATTCATCTTGACTTTAGCTTTTCTGGAAACAGTCTCAGACGAGAATTATAGAGTAGAACCTTATCACCAATATTGAATATTTTCCTTGAAAGATTTTTGTCATGGTAATATTTCATCTTTTCTTTTGCAATCCAAGAATTAAACATAGGCATAATTTCTAATATCTTCTAATTCTTGAATTTGCATTTTTCAATTATATTGTGCATCATCAAGGTTAAGATGATATTGTTTAATGACCCAAAATGCCTTATGTTCTAATTTCACAGGTAGATGACAGGCTTTACCATAAACCAACCTAATTGGTGACATACCAATAGGGGTTTTGAATGCAGTTCTATATGACCAAAGAGCATCTCTCAATCTAAGGCTTCAGTCTTTCATATTAGGATTGACTACTTTAGCTATAATAGACTTAATTTCCCTATTAGAGATTTCAGTAAGTCCATTTGTTTGAGGATGATAAGTAGTAGAAACTTTATGAGAAACATGATATTTTTTAAATAGAGTTTCTACTACCTTATTGCAAAAATGCTTACCTCTGTCACTGATGATGGCCTTTGGTATTCAAAATCTATGAAATATATTGTCTTTGATAAACGTCACAACTGCTTTAGAATCATTTGTTCGAGTGGCCTTAGCTTCAATCCATTTGGATACATAATCCACTGCAAGTAAGATGTAAGTATTTTTAAAAGACGAAGGAAAATGTCTCATGAAATCAATGCCCCATACATCAAAAGGTTCACAAACTAATATAGTCTTCAAAGGCATTTCATCTTTCTTGGACATTCGTTGCAAGATTTAACAAAGTAATATGTATCTTTGTTAAGAGTAAGCCAATAAAATCCACTTTCCAGAATTTTTCTAGCAGTTCTTTTTGGTCCAAAATGACCTCCACATTCAAAAGTATGACAAAAATTCAATATGGATTGAATTTCATTATTTGGAACACATCTGCGTATGACATTGTTTGCACAGCTTTTGAATAGGTAGGGATCATCCCAAAGGTAATGTTTTGAGTAATTTCTAATTTTATCCTTTTGAGGCTTAGATAAATGATTTGGAAATACTTTGGTAACAATATGATTGAACCATAATTAGCTTGGTTTTCTAGTGTTTATCATGATGTTTATTGAGTTTAAATCTAGCTAATTATGTGTTTTGATGATTTTAATGATTCTTTACACTTATACGTTTGTTTTCATATCTTTGGAAGATTTAGAAGATGTTTGAACTAAATTGGAAGGGATTGGAAGCTTAAAGATGGATATTTGGTGGAAAGAAGAAGTTGACGCGCATGGAGAGGAAGTAGACGCGCAAGGCCAGAAAGTGGACGCGTCCACCAGACCTCACACATCCACCCTCAGAAGATTGACAGTGTTAAGCGTCCAAGTGGATGCGTCTCAATCTCTCAGGCGTCTACTTTAAAGACTCGGGCGTCCACTTTCCGAATTCAAGTTTTAAGTTTTTTTTTAAGTAGTTTCTAATTAGGACTCTTGTGCAATTAACCCTAGGACCTTTTTCTAACTATTTATAGGACTTAATAGCTTAGTTTCGGGTGTGAACACTTTAGATACTCTATCCCCGAGCATTGTAGGAGATCAAGGGTGGGAGCTTCTCGGGAAATCGGATTTCCGACTAATGAGTTTCTCTTTTTCCCTTAATCTTTCTATGATGTTTTCTTTTATGGATTGTGAGTAGTTTTCTTTAGTTGGCAAGGACATGTATTAGGTTTATGTTATTCGGGAATATGAGATTTATGTTTTTTATTAAAAACCCGATCTTTTCAAGGGATTTTTATTTCTATTTGGGTATTTGAACAATTCTTGGTTTTATTCTATCAATTTTGTTATTTCAATTATTATTGGCCATCTTAATTGTTTTACATAGTTGATTAACTAGGGTTATGCAGAATCGGTTTTCGGTAACCAAAAGTAGTAACTATTGATTAATTTAAATATGTGTTTGATTAATTGATAGGGAATTGTTTGAAACGAATTGCATAATTTTAATCGGCCATTAATTTTATGTAATTTGTATTGATGTTGTCATCGAGTTGAATAACTTAATTAACTATTTTATGTGAGCGATTCGGTAATTTAGTTTAATTAGGTTAAAGTAAATTACCATGCTTCTCGGGAATTAACCTAACTTTCATAGGAATCGGAATTTGCTGCGCTACGCGGAATTCTAACTTGCCAAAATTGCATAAGTTAGATAAAAGTTGGATATTAATTTGATAGCGCAACGACACGCTCGTCAAATTTTGGCACCGCTGCCGAGGATTTGTTTGAAAATTTTAAGATCAAGTTTACTGATTCTTGTCTTTTGTTTTCAGGTTTTAATCCTTTGGTGACAAAGTAAAAACTTGGAATTGTTTATGCACTTTCGTAGTGGAAAGACTCTTGGTGTTATCTCAAAGGAATTGGAGTCTTCAAATCCTGTGGACGACAACGAAAGAGATACAAGAGGAGGAACCATTAATCATCCAAATCTACAAGGAGGCTTCAGTGATATCATTCCTAACCTCCCTTGCATTATGGCTAATAATAACAACAATGTGGTGGTTAGGAGAACTTTAAGGGAACTAGCTGCACCCACTATTAGCAATCAACCGCTTTGCATTGTTTTTCCTGAAGTCCATGAAAATTTTAAACTTCACACTGGTTTTGTGCAAAATATCCCTACTTTCCATAGCATGCCCGGAGATAATCCATATAGGTTTTTTCAGGAATTTCATACGCATTGCACTAATTTGAAACCATCTAATGTCACTGATGAGATTATAAAATTAAGAGCTTTTCCATTTAGTTTACAAGGTAATGTTAAATATTGGCTTTACGAACTATCTTCGGGGTCAATATCTGAATGGGCTGATATTGAAAAGATATTTCTAAGAAAATATTTTCCTGCTTCTAAAATCTCCAACATTAGAAAGGAAATAAGTGGAATACGCCAAGGCTTTGGGGAATCATTACATGACTATTGGGAGAGATTTAAAAGATTAATTGCCAGTTGTCCTAATCATCAAATTCCAGATCATTTACTTATCCAGTATTTCTATGAAGGAATGGTGCCTACTGACAGGACCGCAGTTGATGCAACTAGTGGTGGAGTATTTATGGACCAATCACTTGAGGAAGCAAGACATTCGATTACAAACATGGCAGATAATGCTCAATCATTCAATACAAGGAACGAAGTTCCTAGGAAGGTAAATGAGGTAAGTTCTTCCAATCTTGAATTACAAGTTAAAAATCTTACTAACATGGTTGAACAGATGATGGGAAAGCAAATGAATTCCCAAGTTAAGATGTGTGGATTTTGTTCAAGTATTGAACATCCTATGGACAGTTGCCCCACGCTTTTTGAAGATGAATAGGTTAATGCTGTCGGGAATTTCCAGAATCCACAAAGGAAGTATAACCCCTACTCAAATACCTATAATGAGGGATGGAGGATCATCCAAATTTTAGGTGGGGAAATCAATGAGCCAGACCGAATAATTTTCAACATCCACACTCACCTGGTATTCTTCCTGTTTAACCATTAAATCAACCACCTCAACAAGCTCAATCTCAAGGTATGTCTTTAGAGGATATGATTAAATCAATTGCTTCTAACACAATGACTTTTCAGAAGGAGACCAAATCCAGTATACAGAATCTTGAAAATCAAGTAGGACAATTGGCCTCCGAAGTCAATCAAATTAAATCTTATTTATTCACAAAACTCCCTTCTCAACCCATTAACCCTCGAGAAAATGCCAATGCCATTATTCTGCGGAGTGGAAATGAGTTAGTTGAGCCTAAACAATTGCGAGATGCTGAGGAAGAATTGGAGATTAAATCCAGCCAAGGTCCAAATATACCTAGTGGAAGTGCACCCCCAAAAATTGAACCTCTCTCTCAATCTAAAGTATCTCATCATTTTCCTTTAAGATTAGCTAAAAACCAGAAAGAAGAGGAGGAAAAAGATGTTCTAGATGTCTTTAAGAAAGTAGAGGTAAACATTCCTCTTCTTGATGCTATCCGCCAAATTCCTCGATATGCTAAATTTCTCAAAGAATTATGCACTAATATAAGGAAGCTCAAGAGGAATGAAAAGGTAAGTGCGGGGGAGTGTGTTTCTGCAGTTCTTCAGCAGAAACTTCCACCTAAGCAAAAGGATGCATGTTTGCTATCCCTTATGTTATCGGTGATAAAGTTATTTTAGGATGCATGTTAGATTTAGGAGCATCTATTAACGTTATGCCATATTCTATCTATGTTTCATTAAATCTTGGACCATTAAAATCTACTAGAGTTATTGTACAATTAGTGGATAGGTCCATTGCATATCCTGAAGGGGTAATTGAAGATGTATTGGTCAAAGTTGAAGATGGAAATAATTCATCTACAACTCATTCCCCAATTTTGCTTGGAAGACCATTTTTGAAAATTGATGTTAACGAATGAACATTGTCCATGGAATTTGATGGGGAAATAATATCATTTAATATCTTTGATGTTATGAAATATCCATGTGATGAGTTCTCTTCGGTTTCTGTGGTTGACATAATTGATCATTTTGTTCAAGATGTTTTTGATTTGAGCTATGTTGACATGATGCAAACAATTATGAGCATGAGTATTGATGAGCATGAACTTGACAAATTATATGTAGAATGTGATCATGATTTAAAGATGGCTGTAGAAGAATTGTCTACATGTCTAAAAGTAGAATCTACAATTGCATTACCCATTTTTCATGATAAGATGCTTCCATCGGTTATATGTCCACCTTCCTTTGAGCTTAAACCTTTGCTTTCACATTTGAAATACACATATTTAGGCAATGGAGAGGACTTGCCTGTTATAATTGCTAATAATCTTACTTCCAATCAGGAGGAAATGTTAATTTCTGTGTTATGAGCACATAAAACAGCCATAGGTTGGACTTTAGCTGATATAAAAGGAATTAGCCCTTCTACATGCATACATCGCATTTTATTAGAAGATGGCACTTGTGCAACTAGGGAATCACAAAGGAGATTAAACCCTCATATGATGGATGTTGTGAAGAAAGAAGTCTTGAAATTACTAGATGCAGGAATAATATTCCCTATTACCGATTCCCAATGGGTTAGCCCACTTCTGATTGTGCCACTTGTCATCTTCTGATTGTGCCATGTGTCATCTATTTATTGTGCCACGTCATCGGATGACATAGATTTTTTTTTTTAACTTCTCTAACATTTCTTTTTCTTCTTTTTATCTTCATAATGAACTAAAATACACTGGAAACTTACAAACAAAGAAATAGAAGGGAAACGTGAAATATATGCATTAAATAAGATAATTAACTGATTTTTAAACAAAATATGGTCATTAAATAATATAAAAAATCAATTAATTTATGAGTATATCAGTGTGCATATCTTGTCCTTCACATGGCAATCTTGTGTGAAAAATATGCTCCCGTTGCTCCTCATCTCCATCATCCTTAGGTTGTATGTTTAACGCTCTTCTTGTAACAAGAAAATCTACATGTACTGGTTCTTCCACTTCAACATCAGAACATTTTTCCAATGGTGGCATCTCATCATCACTTGAGATTTCACCATTTGCCCTTACAACCATAACCCTTTTATTAGAATATTATGAAGCAATATGCCCGAATCCTTGGCACTTACAGCACTTAATATCATTGAACCAACCCTGCAACTTCATATACAAATCTCTATAGTAATGGCTGGGTATGAATTTTTTGCGCATCACCGTCTTCATCTCTTCCCATGACTGAATTGCTCTTTCACCATTCCTACGTCTATTGATCACCAATTGATCCCACCATATGCTTGCATAATCTATAAACTCCACAGCCGCTAATTTTACTTTCTTCTCCTTGAAGTAATTATGGCAATCAAATACATGCTCAACTTTTATTTCCTAATCCAAATACAATTCAGGATCATTCTTTCCTTGAAAGGGTAGAATTTTCATCTTTATGCTACATCAATTGTTGTCCCTCTTGAAATTGAACTTTTTGTTTTGTCTATGACTTCTTCTTTCCAATTTAGAATCAATTTATTATTCATCATCAGTTTCATGTTTTGTTTTCGAAATAGAAGAGGATTCCAATTCTCTCATCCTAGCATTCAACAATTTGAATTGATCTTGGACAGCCTAGATGAACAATTTCATATCAATATTATGTGATTCGTCTCCTTTTTTACTCATGTTGTTAACTTGTGCAAAAGGAAAAAAAAAACAATTTTGTTCCTCACACTCCCTCACGTGTTTGCACTCAACCAGATAGGTAACCCTTGTGTTTCACTCCTTTTGGCTTTTTCTTTAATGATATTCACTCTTGCTCTTTAATGAGTTTTTCTTTAACAAACTTAACAAATTCAAAGAAGCAGATAACGAAAATCTAAAAAACCAAAGTGTTAAAGACTTAGTTGAAGCAATTTAGATATTCGAAAATCAAAGATGACCAACTCTATAGAATCAAGAAAATAATAAAACTTCAAACAAAAGCAAAAGACATATGAAACAAACCACTAGAATCAGCAAATTGTTGGAACTCCTAAAATACACGGAAACAACCTTATTCTTGTTCTTTCCTTTCTTTTCTTTTTTTCTTTGTTTTTTGCACGATTTTTTTAATAAAAAACAAGGTCCACAAGATTCATGAAAGACAAGAAGAAAATAATTTTAGCAATATTGACTCAAATTCAATAGCAAGATTCAATATTTCAAAGAATTTAGATCAAGAGTCAATCAAAAATCAAAACTTTTACAAGAAAAAGTTTTGAACAATGCAAGAATTCAATTAAATTCAGGAACCTTTCTCAAGATTGTAACTTTTTTTTTATTCGAGAATAACAAATATCATAATTTTTTTTGAATTAAGAATATCAAGAAACAAAAAAATGCGATAAACAAATTTGCCTCGGAACTAAAGCTTTGATACCAATTGATACAAGCCCTCTAGGTGACCAGTCCTATGAACCCAAATATCAACGACTTAGAAACTCTAATTACACAAGGAGCGAGTTGAAGAAGATCAAAATTAGAATCTAAAAGAAATTGAGGCCTTTAAACCCTAATTCAGAGACGTCACAAAGGTTGAATCTAAAGTCAAGTTCATGCATTCAATCAAGACACAAAAAAACAAAAACTAAGGCTTTTCCTGAATAATTTTTCTGAATTGATGTTAATCTCCAAACAATACATAGTTAATGTCCTTAAATAGAAAACACCTAAAAGAAACCATAAACTAACTTGGGCCTGATTACAAGTAGACTGGGCCTAATTATTCTTTAAATAAAAAGTCTTAAAAGCATAATTTGATAATTAGAATCTAAAAGCCCAAAATGAAATTACACATGATAATTATAACATAAAAGCCCAAAAACTAAAATTAAAGCAAAATTCTCTAATTAGCTCGTGCACTCTTGTTAATCTTCCAGATTTAACCCTTGCACACATAGATCTGTAACCTCTCTTGGTGAAGCTTTGGAATCTTCAAGTTTTGCAGTTCTTTTGTATTGAACATCCATTATCAAACCTTGTAAAACTTATTTTATCCTCTTTGTCCTTACCCTAGTCATTGGACCACCAATTCTATGTAGAAGATCTACGTAATATTTGAAATCATTAACTTGCTTGGAAACTTCAGCTTGGTCAGCATCTCCATTAATTTGTGCAACCTGAACATGGACCAACGTTGAAACATGGAGATTTACCAACAATGAGAATGAAGAGGGTTTCGATATTAATGCCTACAAGTTATTGGCCAAAGCTGGATATAATCATCAAAGTCAAAATGCTTTAGGCAAGCTTTTTCCTAAAGTTTTTGAATCAAAGATTCATGGTTTGAATAAGACTCAAAAGATGCTGAAAGAAAAATGATATTATATGGAGCTTTCACGTATTAGCCTTGGATATAAGCAAACTTCTCTTGTGTGCATTGCAATTATGCGAGCAAGTAATTGTTATATCACTGTAGATGATAAAACTTCAATTATGGGTCACAAATCTGTCTTTGATCGATTAACTCAAGTAAATTCTCGTGTGTCAGTTTTTGAAATATTGGGTCTCTAAGTAAGCAAGTCTATTAAATCCACACACAAGTTTGGAATTGTTATAACTTTCAAGCAAATTTATAAACTTGAGAAAGTTTCACATTTGGAGAATTGTAAAACCAAAATTCATAATAGGATTCCTTTAAGAATGAAGAGAAATACTGCATTTTTTGTGAATTGTGGCACGTTATTAAAGGCCAAACAACAGTATACACTAAGCCAAAGGAAGAGGATGAAGAAAGTGTAGGTTCATCTTATCATATTAGTTTTGCTGATGAAGAGTATTTTGATAAAGAAGATACTAATGATGCTCCTCCTAAACTTGAAGAAGGTATCAAAACTACTTTACATGAGTTGAAGGAGGTCAACTTGGGCACTGATGAAAATAGACATGCAATTTATATCAGTGCTCATTTATCACAAAAGGAAGAAAATGAATATGTTCAACTTTTGCAAGAATTTAAAGATGTATTTGCTTGGGCATACAAATAAATGCTAGGATTGGATGTAAATGTTGTTGTTCATCATTTAGCTATTAAATGAAGCGCAAGATCGATAAAGTAAGCTCTACGTCAATTTCAACCAGACTTGATTCCTTCAATTGAAGTAGAGGTGAACAAACTTATTGAAGCTGGATTCATCCGTGAAATCAAGTATCCAAAATAGATTTCAAGTATTGTGTCCGTGAGAAAGAAAAATGGGCAAATTCGAGTGTGTATTGACTTTAGAGACTTGAATAATGCTTGTTGACTTTCCACTTCCAATTATGGAGTTATGGTTGACGCTACTATTGGACATGAGATACTATCTTTCATGGATGGTTCATCTGGCTATAATCACATATGAATGGCACCAAAAGATGAGGAGATGACTGTCTTCAGAAATCCAAAGGGAATTTATTGTTATAAAGTGATACTGTTTGATTTGAAAAATGTTGGAGCAACATATCAATGAGCAATGTAAAAGATTTTTGATGATACTTCATAAACTTGTTGAGTGCTACGTTAATGATTTGGTAGTAAAATCAAGAAAAAGAGAAGACCATATTAAAGATTTAAAAAATGTTTTTGAGCGTCTTCGTCGTTATCAATTGAAGATGAATCCTTTAAAGTGTGCATTCGGAGTTACTTCTAGAAAATTCTTGAGCTTTATTGTTTGTAAGCGGGGAATTGAAATTGATCAAGCAAAAATTGATGCTATTTTGAGCCGCACAATGTGCATGAAATAAGAAGTTTGCAAGGAAAATTGGCTTATTTGCATAAATTCATTTCGAATCTTGCTAGTTGATGTCAGTCATTTAGTCAATTGATGCGGAATAATGTGCTATTTGTATGGGATGAAGCTTGTACCAATGCTTTTGAAAGTATCAAGTCATATTTAATGCAGTCACCAGTATTGGCAACACCAATACTTGGAAAGTCACTACTTATTTACATTGCTACTCAAGACTGTTTTGTGAGAGCTTGACTTGCTTAAGAAAATGAAAATAGCAAAGAAAATGCTTTGAATGAATTAAAGTATTCACCAATTGAAAAGTTGTGCTTGACTCTTATTTTTGCTATACAAAAGTTGAAACATTATTTTCAAGCTTATACTGTGAAGCTTATTTCTAAAGTAAATTGAATTAAGTATGTGATAAGTAAACCCGTATTGTCTGATTGTTTGGCAAGGTGTTATTTGCAACTACAACAATTTGAAATTATTTATGAAAGTCCTAAAGCTTTTAATGTCTTAATTTTGATTAATAACAAACATTGATAAGGACTAATGTCTTGGTTGTACAAGTGATAGAGTTTTTGGATTCATGATTTAATTCATACAAGGACAAGATTTCAAGTTTTCAAGGAAGTATACAAGTCAAGACTATCAAGATTTGAAGGCAAACATTTGTTGGATTAGATAGGAACTAGATGTATAGTTTTAGAATTTAATATATTTTGATATCTTTAGTTTTACCTCTAATTGAGCAATGCTTTCTAAAGGTTGCTCTATGAACTTAAAACATTATTTCAAAATATTTTTAATATGTTAAAAATATGTTTTAGTATTTTGAAAACCATGCATCGTGATTTCAAAACTTAAATGTTTCATAAACTCTTGTTGGATTGATACCATAACTTATATGGTTGATGAAAATCATCATTTGTGTGTTATAGTATTGTAGATACACAAATGAACATGTTTCGATCGATCTAAAGTGGTCCAGGTATCGTCCACAAGTTGATTTATCTTGTGGATGCATGTGTTGTCAAATTTGTTCATCTGTCAACTTGTGGACGACCATGTAGTCGATCACAAGTGAAGTGAGATCGATCGCAA
Organism: Apocynum venetum; assembly: GCA_019593545.1. NCBI lineage: Eukaryota > Viridiplantae > Streptophyta > Magnoliopsida > Gentianales > Apocynaceae > Apocynum > Apocynum venetum. The sequence goes on from SRSM01000333.1 coordinate 929,168, forward strand.
GTGAGATGAGGTCGACCGCAAGATGAAAATCATCATCCGAAGGTTGCCCAGTGAAGTTATGGACGATGTGCCTGTTGACCGTAAATTGCTAGTGGGTTTCCAATAGCTTTATTTTTGACCGTTAAGAACAAACCTTTAAATACCAAAACTTTTGTAAGTGTTTCTAAGAACAATTTTTGAGCAAAAACATTGTATATCTTGACCCTATAACATCTTAAAAGCATTCCAAAACCCTTTCTAAACATGAATCTTGTTAAAATCATTCCAAAAGGGTTTTTATATTCAAAGGTGAATTTTGAGCAATCTTGGCAAGCCATTACTCAAAGAAGTGATTGTGTTTCAGATTGATATATCTTCACATTAAGGTGAGATCTATCAAACTCTCTATATCTTATTATTTATTGTAATTGTATCAAGGTTGCAAGTAGTATAAAACCCTAAGTGTCTGGGTGAGCATTTTGTAAGTCGTTTTGTATTCAAGGTTTGTTTGTAAAACCATTGAGCAAACCTTGAATTGAATTGTATTGTGAGGACTTCACTAAGGCAAATGGTAAGATTATTGTATAATCAAGGTTGTGTTGTAAAACTCAAAGGTTGAATGAACCTTGATTGGTTGAGAGTTTGATGTACTCATAAATTAACTGATTTTTATACTATTTAATGACTATATTTTGTTTAAAAATCGGTTAATTGTGTCATTTAATGGATATATTTCACATTTCCTTTCTATTTCTTTGTTTATAAGTTTTTCAGTGTATTTTAGTACATTTTGGAGATAAAAAGAAGAAGAATAAGAAGAAGTGAAGATGAAGAAAAGAAAAAAAAATCGATGAATAGTAACTCCGGTGAACAGTACCACCGTCGATGATGACATCACTGCTTACGTCATGAACAGTATCCGTCGGGCTGGTCAAAGTCAACAAGTCAACCTGCTACAGTACCCGGAAGTCAAAATGACCATTTTACCCCTATAAATTTCCCTATAAATATGCTAGCTTAATTTCTCATTTGAGACACCAATTTTAGCTCCAATCTTCTCCATTTCTTTTGTAACTTCTTTCTTTTATTTATATTAATATAATTTCTAGAATTTTTAGAATAGTTTTTCATGTCTTTTTGTAAAATTTAGTAAAAAAATTATATCCGGATAATTTCAATATTTTCGGGGAGTATTTCTTTCAAATTTTCGTTCTAATGTTTATAAATTTCATCTTATATTTATTAAATATGGATTGTGAGTAATTTCCTTTTGTTAGCAAGGATATGTGTTAAGTTATTAATAAATGGGATTATGAGATAATTTTCTTTGTACTTAATTTCTATTTGGATTTATTTAACTGGACTTATGGTCGGTTTACCCGCCTAGTCTTTATTTATTTTGCTTTATGCACTTTAAATATCGCAAATGGATGGCTGAGCCACATATTAGTTTAATTTACTTTTATGTCTTTTATTTTTTTTTTTATGGAAGGTCGAGCCTCCATACTTTTAGTTTAATTTATTTAAATGGTCGATTGAACCGCCTAATTTGTTTAGTTATTATAAATCCAATATTTCTATATATATATATATATATTTGTATATTTATTTAATATACTTATATCTATATATTAATTAAGTATTTATTTAATTCCTATTTTAATTAATATAATTATGTGAATTAATTGGATTGACAATCCAGTTAATAAACTTGATTATATAGCTAGGATTATTAATCTTGTATTAATGATTCAAGTGGCATCTACTAATTTAATTGAGTTGCAGCTCTTGGCTTAATTAAATTAGTAGTGGAATTATATAATTTAAATTGTATATAATTAAGCTGATTGTTATATACAATTTAATATTGGTGATGCCTTATTTACTTAATGCAATTTGATTGAACATCCTATACACGCTGGTTGGTAGTGATGTTTAATTAAATTAGAGATTAATCTGTCTGAGCTGATCGAGATTAATCTAATTTGTAAGGATATGAATCTGTCTGAGCTGATCGGGATTCTAAAACCAATTACTTAATAATGTCTTGATCTATGATTAATCCCATGAAAAATATAACTTGATACTAATTCCTTGCTAACGCTTTTTTTATATCATTTATATTCCAAATTCCTTTTTAATTCTATTGTCAAAATACCAAAAACCCCCCAAACCCTTTCCGATTAATAATTTTAATTTAAGAGTTGACAAATCTCTGTGGATTCGATCTCTACTTTCTCTATCTACATAGGAATTGTTAGGTTTAAATTTGAGAGCCGTACGACAGGCTTCGTCAGAGGTTATTTATAAAACCATAAGGTGAATTGGGTGAGCCTCTTTAGTAATCTCATTTATTTGATTAGTGAAAGGATTTGGTAAAATTCTTGAGTAGGTAACTCAAGGTAGTGGATTAGGTTTAGCTGGATAAACCAAACCACTATAAATTATTGTGTTCATGGTTTTACTTTCTGCATTTTATTTGAACACAATTTTAGTCACACAACTAGCACACCAAGTGTTTGATATTTGTTGTTAAAGAGGTGTTTTATTGAATTAGGTTGAAAAATCGGATAAAAACCTAATTCACCCCATCTTAGGTTTTCAATTTACATTCCTCAGAAAGTTGTAAAAGGACAAGTGCCAGTTGATTTCTTAGCTGATTATCCTATATCGGCAGAATGAAAATTAACTAATGATTTACCAGATGAAGACATTTTCTTAGTCAAAGTTTTGTCTCTATGGAAATTGTATTTTGATGGTGCTTTTCATTGAAATGACGTTGGTGCTAGGGTGGTCTTCGTAACTTCTGAGGCAGATGTGCTACCATATTATTTCACTCTAACTCAGCAATGCTCAAATAATGTTGTTGAATATCAATCACTTATCATTGGGTTAGAAATGGCAGTTGACATGAAACAATTGCAATTGAGGGTTTATAAGGATTCAAAGCCCGTCATCAATCAACTTTTTGATATTTATGATGTAAAGAGACCTGATTTGTTTCCATATTATAAGTATACAAGAATGATGATTGGATAACTTGGTGATGTATTTCTTGAACATATCTTAAGAAATGAAAATCGACAAGCAGACGCATTGGCCAAGCTTGCTTCCACTCTTTCATTGCCAGATCCGATAACTAAAAAATTTGTATGTCAAAGTTGGATTGTGGCCCCACTATTTGATGATGTAAATGATGAAGACATGAAATATGAAAATGAAAATAAAGCTGACTACACTCTCTTTCTGCTTGTTTTGTTGGGGAAGAGGATTGGCATCAGCCAATTATAGATTACTTGAGTTATGACATCTTGCACGAAAAACCAAGGAGGAAAAGTGATATTCGTCGACATGGTCCAAGATTTATTTACTTAAAGCAAATGCTTTATCGACATTCCTTTGAAGGGATACTTGTGCGTTGTTTGGGAATTGATGAAGCAAGACAAGTGTTTGAAGATGTACATTCTGGATTTTATGGTGCTCATCAATCTGGACCAAAGTTATATTTTCACATCAAAAGAATGAGATATTTTTGGCCTACAATAGTGAAAGACTGTTTGAATTATGCTTGCAAATGTCAATCTTGTCAATTCCATGCAAATTACATTCATTAACCTCTTGAACCGTTGTATCAAACTGTTGCTTCTTGGCCATTTGATGCTTGGGGATTAGATATAGTTAGGCCATTGCCAAAGTGTTTTGCTGGTCATGTGTTGATTTTAACAGCAACTGATTATTTTTCAAAGTGGCTGAAGCTGTTGCCTTAAGAGAAATAAAGAAGGAGAATGTTGTTGATTTTATTTGAGTAAATATCATTTTTCAATATAGAGTGCCAAATACATAATCATAGACAATGGAAAACCTTTTTGCAATAGTTTGATGCATAAATTTGTGAAAAATTCAATTTCAAGCAATATAATTCTTCCATGTATTATGCTGCCACTAATGGTTTAGATGAAGCTTTCAAAAAGACCGTTTACAATTTATTGAAGAAAGTTATTGACAAGTTGAAGAGAGATTGACATCTCAAAATTGGAGAAGCATTGTGGGCATATCGCACTACATTCCGCATTCCTACTCAAGCAACACCTTTTGTGTTGGTATATGGTGTTGAAGTTGTTATTCTTTTGGAGCATCACATACTTTCGTTAAGGATAGCAATACAAGAAGGACTCATTAAATAAGAAAATGCCCATTTGTGCCTTGATGAGTTGGAGGCTCTTGATGAAAGCAGATTGGAGACCTAACTCTTAGAATGTTATCAAGCTCGTCTTTCAAACACATTTAACAAGAAAGTTCGCTCATGCTCTTTTTAAGTTGGTGAGATGGTTCTTGTTGTTCGAAGACCTATTATTTTTCCTCAAAAGATAAAAAAGTTTACCACAAAATAAGATGATCTATATGTGGTTCAAGAAGTTTATTCAAATGGTGCTTATGAACGTGTTGAAACGTTACTATGCATAAACCTAAGTCAAAAGACTCCTGGCCCGCACAAGGATAAACTGTGGATAGTATTCACCAAAGGTGTTGTATGTGATTAAACTGCTAAACACTCCAACAAGTCCAAGTTGGTAAAATTGGATGCTCCTGGTCCATACAAGCTAAAACTGTGAACGACAAAACCTCACTAAAATCTCTCACATCATTGAACTACGCTTGACTTAATTCTCTTTTGGGATACGTAAATAGCTTAGAAAACAACTTCAAATTTCAGTTAAAGCTAAACAAATCAATTGTATTATTATTTTTCTTCTAAAAGAATTATATGAAAATTTGATTAAGATGACTTTAAAGTCATATGAAGAAATTATGTGAGTTATATTAAATGGATTGGATCAATAGGTTATTCTATAAGAAAAAAAGAAAAAGAAAATTGAATATATCAAATGTCATTTTATTGATGGGATAAAATAATGACACATCTGTTATTTATGACAAAAGAGGGGCAGGAAGTTTCAATTAAGCAACATACTTATAATCTAAAAGTTCTTGTTTCATGGACTCAAGTGTTTTTTTCTTTATCTTCAAGTTCTTTATAATCTCATCAGATTGGATTGGAGTGCTCCAAACAGCAACAAGCTCTTTCTTCTTCAAAGACAAATCATTTTGTACCTTCTTCAATTCCTTTTGATGTTCCTGGATACATGTGTAGATATCTTGTTGGCGCTACTCTAATTCTTGTTTCTTGACCTCAATATCATTTAACTCTACTTGCATGCCATTGATATTGGCGTTCATTGCTTGATCCTTAATCTTGATTTCTTCATACTTTTCTTTGGCTATTGAAAGGGTTTGAAGATATAATTCTCGAGACATCATATCACATGTTGTAGAATTTGAAGATTCGTACTCATGAGCTTCTTTAAAAAGATTGGTCACACGAGTTTCCAAATAAGAAAAGTCAACTTCATCCATTCTCTTCATTGCAATCAAGATTTTATCGACTCATTCTTTTAATGATGAAATTAATTCAATAGGAGTATGATCAAATTTTTTTACAAACATCTTCCCACATAGATTGTACGCTTTTAAGTTGCCACTTTTTCACCATATCAATTCATGAAATTCAAAAATAGCAGTAGAGATATGTTGTTTCTGAAGAGATTTGTCTTTGCCATTTGAAGAACGGATCACCTGGTTTGCCAAGACTGAGCTATTCACATATTCAAGTTCAACTTCAATAAAATTTTGGCCATCAATTGCATCTTTATGCTCATATTCGCATAACTCAACACCAATCAAATTATCAATCACTTCATCAGTGAAAAGAGCAACATTGTCAATTTCTAAAGGAATTTCCACATTTGCCAACTATACATATAAAAAAAAGGTTAATGGACATTTCAGTTTTAAAATAGAATTAAAAAAAAATCAAAACTTATGTGGGTGGCTAAATGCTGTGGTGGTATAATCGAGTTAGGAATACCTTCCAAAAAGCCAAAAGAAAGGGTTGGAGTATTTGAAACATTTTTTCTTCTTTTTTGAGGGACGATTCCAAGGGCAGTCTCAATCTGCATCACTAATTGTTGCACTTTTACTAGAGTCAAAAACAAATTGTGTAGTAGTTGGAGCAGGAATTACAATGATTGTAGATTTAAGTCTTGAGGTATTCAATGTTGCATTGCGTTTTTGGGTAGCAGCAAATTCTTTTGAAGAAGTACCAACTTTAGTTATTGAGATTTTCCCCTTTACATCATATGATCTAGAACTCCACCATCTCCAGTATTCTTTAGTGTAAAAAGATAATTTTGACTTCGGTGGTAAAAACATTTTGGATTATGTATTCTAATCAGTAAATGACTTCTATAATTGTTGACGAGCGTGTCGTTGCGCTATCAAATTAAATTTCAAACTTTAACCAACTTATGCAGTTAGGGCAAGTAAGGGTCGAACCTACATGAACTTGTAAAATCTCAAAATAAGTAAATTGATCGAGATTTGGGGGGAAAGATTCAATTTTTATCTAAAAGAATAAAACTTTAAATAAAATAACTCATAAATCAATTAAGAATCAATGGATAGAAAATACGTTAACAAGGACTTTGTATTTTGGTTTTATTTATTGATAATAACCTATTTGAGTAGTGACTTAGAATTCCGCATAGCGCAACAAATTTTGATTCCTGTAAATTTAGGTTAATTTCCGAGAAGCATGACAAATTAACTTTAAGCTAATTAAACTAAATTACCGAATCGCTCACATAAAATAGTCAATTAAGTTATTCAACTCGATGACAACAACAACATAAATTTAATGGCCGATTAAAATCATGCAATTTGTTTCAAACAATTTCTTATCAATTAATCAAACACAGATTTAAATTAATCAATAGTTACTACTTTTGGTTACCGAAACCGATTATGCATATTCCTAGTTAATCAACTGTGTAAAACAATTAAGATGACCAATAATAATTGAAATAATACAATTGATAGAATAAAACCAAGAATTGTTCAAATACTCAAATAGAAATAATGATCCCTTAAAAAGATTGGATTTTTAATGATAAAACAAAAATCTTATATTCCCGAATAAAATAAACATAATACATGTCCTTGCGAACTATAAATGTTTACTCACAATCCATAAAAGAAAACATCATAAAAAGATTAAGGGAAAGAGAGAAACTCATTAGTCGGAAATCTGATTTCTCGAGAAGTTCCAACCCTTGATCTTCTACAAAACTCGGGAACAAAGAATCTAAGGTGCTTGACCCCCCCAAAACTAAGCTAATAAACCCTATAAATAGTTAGAAAATGTCCTAGGCTTAGTTACATAAGAGTTCTAATTCAAAACTACTCAAAAACTGCCCAAAATCTTCGATTCGGAGAGTGGACGCGCTTGCTGTCAAAAGTGGATGCGCGAGACAATAAAAAACGTCCAAGTGGATGTGTAAGGCTCCAACACTACTGAGAATGGACACGTGGATGAATAGTGACGCGCCCATTTCTTCAAGTGCGCTTCCAATTGGTTTCTAAGGCGCGTCCACTCTATTTTGCCTGCAATACAACTTATTAAGCCTCCTATCTTCCTCCAATGCCTTCTAAACATGTTAAAATACCTTCAAAATACCTGCAAACAAAGATAAAAGTGTAAATAACCAATTTAAGCACATTGACACACAATTAGGTAGATTTTATCTCAATAAACAACACATTAAGTTCCTAAAAACCAATCTAATTATGGTTCAATCAATTGTATAACAGGTTCCAAAGTATTAGGATAAACTTCTTTTTTAAGACTGACTACCTGGGATATATCTTGGCAAAATTCAAAATGTCTGCAAAATCTGTGTGGATTATAAGATTCTATCAAGTAAATGTTTTCCAGTCTAAGAGTTAAGAAATTTGAGTGAAGATTGATGAAGTAATCTAACGAAGATGAAGATAATGACCCATCATCAATTAGAGTTCATCCATTTTTGCTTGCAAAATTAAGATCTTGAAATGATGTAACATCATTGAAAAGCTTGCTTGCCTCAAATATAGAGAAATATCTAGCCATCCTCTCTCTATGAAACTTTGTCATCAAAGCCATTTGATTATGTGAATCATTGTTGATATAGTGAGTGTCAAAGTATTGAGCGATCCATGCATAAACATAATGAATGGGAAATGTTGCTTTGCATTCTTGCAATATTGATGATTGGGCAATTTTGCTGAGACCATCATAAATGCTCGCCAAGACTGGTATAGCTAATGAAATCCTTTTACCAGTAGCAATCAAATTGGCAACTTTGAAAACACTCGGGCGAATATGGTCAATCTTTTTCCCGAAAAGAGGATACTTGCATATCCAACAAGATAAAAATGCAGCTAGGTATGTTTCTTCTTGTGAAACCTCTAGAACATCAAGAATCACAAAAGGCTTTTTAGCTTCTTTGATAAGTGTCGGAAGTTTCTTGTCCTGGATATTGCCAATTGGATTCTTTGTAGTTCTTGGTTGAGAATCTGACTTCTTCTTGGGTTGTCTTGAAGGAGGTGTTGCATATCTAGTTACCCCTTTAAATCAAAACTCGATCCATTCTTCAAAAGAAACTCCATCAGGATCACCTTCTACAAGTCTACAAAATGCAAAGAAAAGAAACTTACAACTTCGAGGAAGTGAGTATATCTCATCGCCACCAAGAAGTTCTTTAGCAGTAGGAATAACTTCATCATAGAAAGAGCCACATGCAAATAAACCTCCAAGCATGTATAAATCCCAAAGTGAAATTGATAACTCACCAATAGAAGTATGCAACGTGTTTTTTGTAGGGCACTAGCGTTTGCAAAACACTCACATAACAGGCTTCATTGACAAATCTCGGTGGATTCGATCTCTACTTTCCTTATCTACATAGGAATTATTAGGTTTAAATTTGAGAGTCATATGACAAGCTTCATTAGCAGCAATTGGCATTGAACTTGCCGCTTGAGTGACAAATTCAATAGTGCTTCATTTCTTCAATTTCCTTATTTTGTTTGTTGCATTTATCTCTTCAATTCTTCAACCAAAATGATTCATTACTCTACAGACAAATATTTAAACATAAGAAATAACTTAAAACCACAAAACACGTACTTAACTAAATTTAATATTAAATATAAACACAATAAATACCTAGAAATTTAGTAAATTACGATTCAATAAGTTAAGCAACCTATTGTGGAGAAAGGACCACCACTAACAAATCTCTCCCTCACGACTCTATCGAGGACTCTACCATTTCAACAGCTGATCGACAAAATTCAAACTTTTTCTTGGGCAAAACGTTTATTAGCATATCTGATCCATTTTTATTTGTATGGATCTTGTCAAGAGGTAGTAGGTTATCCTTCAATACATATCTAATTCAATCATATCTCATATTGACGAAGCCTGTCGTACGGCTCTCAAATTTAAACCTAACAATTCCTATGTAAATAGGGAAAGTAGGGATCGAATCCACAGAGATTTGTCAACTCTTAAATTTAAATCATTAATCGGAAAGGGTTTTGGGGGGTTTTTGGTATTTTGAGAATAGAATTAAAAAGGAATTTGGAATATAAATGATATAAAAAAAAACGTTAGCAAGGAATTAGTATCAAGTTATATTTTTCATGGGATTAATCATAGATCAAGACATTATTAAGTAATTGGTTTTAGAATCCCGATCAGCTCAGACAGATTCCTATCCTTACAAATTAGATTAATCCCGGTCAGCTCAGACAGATTAATCTCTAATTTAATTAAACACCACTACCAACCAGCGTGTATAGGATGTTCAATCAAATTGCATTAAGTAAATAAGGCATCACCAACATTAAATTGTATATAACAATCAGCTTAATTATATACAATTTAAATTATATAATTCCACTACTAATTTAATTCAGCCAAGAGCTGCAACTCAATTAAATTAGTAGATGCCACTTGAATCATTAATACAAGATTAATAATCCTAGCTATATAATCACGTTTATTAATTAGATTGTCAATCCAATTAATTCACATAATTATATTAATTAAAACAGGAATTACATAAATACTTAATTAATATATAGATATAAGTATATTAAATAAATATACAAATATATATATATATATATATATATAAAGAAAGATTGGATTTATATTAACTAAACAAATTAGGCGGTTCAACCGACCATTTAAATAAATTAAACTAAAAGTATGGAGGCTCGGCCTTCCATAAAAAAGAAAATAAAAGACATAAAAGTAAATTAAACTAATAGGTGGCTCGACCATCCATTTGCGATATTTAAAGTGCATAAAGCAAAATAAATAAAGACTAGGCGGGTAAACCGACCATAAGTCCAGTTAAATAAATCCAAATAGAAATTAAGTACAAAGAAAATTATCTCATAATCCCATTTATTAATAACTTAACACATATCCTTGCTAACAAAAGGAAATTACTCACAATCCATATTTAACAAATATAAGATGAAATTTATAAACATTAGAATGAAAATTTGAAAGAAATACTCCCCGAAAATATTGAAATTATCTGGACAGAATTTCTTTACTAAATTTTACAAAAAGACTTGAAAAACTATTCTAAAAATTCTAGAAATTATATTACTATGAAGATAATAATAAAAGAAAGAAATTACAAAAGAAATGAAGAAGATTGGAGCTAAATTGGTGTCTCAAATGAGAAATGAAGCTAGCATATTTATAGGGAAATTTCTAGGGGTAAAATGGTCATTTTGACTTCCGGGTACTGTAGCAGGTTGACTTGTTGACTTTGACCAGCCGACGGATACTGTTCATGACATAAGCAGTGATGTCATCATCGACGGTGGTACTGTTCACCGGAGTTACTGTTCATCGATTTTTTTTTTTTTTTTTTTTTTGCATCTTCACTTCTTCTTCTTCTTCTTTTTATCTCCAAAATGTACTAAAATACACTGAAAAACTTATAAACAAAGAAATAGAAAGGAGATGTGAAATATATCAATTAAATGACACAATTAACCGATTTTTAAACAAAATATAGTCATTAAATAGTATAAAAATCAGTTAATTTATGAGTACATCAAATTCCCCCACACTATCTGTTTGCTTGTCCTCAAGCAAAATATAAACACAAAATATACAAGTATAAATAACTTAAATAAGATTAATAAGGTAACAAAGTGTTATATTAATTTAAATACAATTTTCACAATTAACCCCTTTTTATTTGAAAAGTAATTGTGCTCGTGTGCTTGAATATCACTAACAAGTTTAACATTAATATTCAAAGTTAACAAAATGTGACTGTGAAAAACATAAAACCCATAATAATATTTTTTTTTTTTGAAAACATGCTATCAGTATAATGAAAAGATAACAACAAAGTCACTATGTAAATGAAAATACATTCTTAGTTTCTCAACACAACTTATAAGTTTGTAAACTCACATACTCTCTACTAATGATGAAAATTTTGGTCGATCTGGGTCAAATAGGACTTTTAAGCTTGTAATGTTAAGCTCGGGATTTGGCTACAAACGAAGGATAAGAATATTCAAAATATTTCAAGAGTTTATATTGAGAATGAATTACTACCTCTTGAAGAAAAATTAGCCATGATATCTCTTCATTGTTCACACTTTTGTATTTTCTTCTTTTTCTTTTCTTTCTTCTTTCTTCTTCTTCTTTTTTTCTTTTTTTTTGTTTTGAAGAGATCATATCTATGAGCTTTTTACCTTTCGGTTTTTGACAATATCTCGTAATCCTTTATTAGCAGTGTTCATAACTTTTCAATGCAGATTAACACATGTTTAATACATTCTCAATAAAGTATCTAGATAGAAAAGTAATAAACGAGGCTATTTATCAAAGAAATTAAATGGTAATGAAACCATTCATACTTGTTGGCTCAAAGTAGGATCGAGGGATATATATAAGTATGGTTCGTTCAGAAAGGCTCAAACTATCAAAGAATGCCTTATGTCATCCCCAAATCAACCAAGATTTTATTTAAATTTCGTCTCAAGCATGTGAAAGAACAAGTTCTAGTGTGTAGAGAGTGACCTTAAATGTACTAAAACACACAGTAAGCTTACATTATCATCAAATCACAATACTAATGTTTTTAACTCTAGGTTTCATAACATAAAAGATTTAGCCACATTAGTTAAATAAGAATATTTTTGTCAAATTGCTAAGATATTCAATTGATTTATTCGAAAAAATTTTACAAAAAGGGGTACAATTATAAAAGGACTGAAAAATTTAACACAAAATTATCTAACATCTTAAAAAGTTATAATACATGCATTATTTATTCAACAAAACAACAAATTATTAAAAACAATGTTTTTAAAGGTGCGGATCAAGAATCAAATGAATTTAATCACTTGACTCTTTACTCAAACCACCCCCCACACTTGGGAATTACATTGTCCTCAATGTAAAAACACACAAAGTTTTAAAAACAACAACATTATTCCACAGCTTTTAATAAAAAGAAAATAACACACATTTATTTAAAAAGAAAAACTTACAACTTTAACTCTAAATCCATTGAATCTCTTTTTCGCTTGTTACCAGAAATTGACCAGTTAATTGGAGGTACTTCTGGATCTGTCTCTGGTACAAAAGCTACTAATTCATCCAATAGCTCCTTAGTTGTGGGTGCAGATACAATTATTTTTCGTGCTACTGGAGATAGAAGCTTATGTGTAACAGCTATGTCAAGAAATGCTAATAAACCATCAAAGTAGTGATCAACATTTAAAAGACCAATTGGTTTAGTGTGCAGTTTCATGTTAAACCAGAATGTTAAATTGAACAAGCATTCTAAAACCTCATATCCTCCTGGTATGACTATGAAAGCATCAGAGTTATGCAACATGAGTGTCATGCGTTCATAAAATGATTTTGTTTGTACCTCATATCCAATTGTTCTGCCATATACTTCTTTCAGAGGAGTAGGAATTACACCTACCGCGAGAACTTTGTTTGGTTGATTTGTTTTAATCTGAACAAGTGTTTGGTATGACTGGTGTGTTTGAGCAACCTCTCCAATTAATCCAGCATTTCCTCCTCCGTATACTAGACCGATCTTTCGATGAGCTAGTACTCTTCCCAATTGGATAGCAGCAGTTAGATGCGAAACAGTAGTACCCACGGTCGTTCCTCCAAACACTGCGATGTTTGTTAGATTTCTGATTGGTGAACCTTCCATAGTAACGACTTCAAAAGTGATTCTGTTACACACTAAAAAGAAAACAAACAAATAAAAAAAATCAAAGAAGAAACAAATAAAAACAAGTAGTTGTGATTGTGGCTCACATGTTCCTCTGGTTTTACGTCCAGCAACGGTTTCAAACACCTTCTATGAGTCGGGGGTATGCTGCTCATCCAACTTTCTTAAAAACTGGCAAACGGGATCGTTTAAATTCAGATACCGAAGAGTGTACTGGAGTTGTTCAATTTTGAATTGTTTCCATAACTCGAGAATTTCCATTTGAACGTATCCACTAGAATGCGTATCAAGAGTCAGTTTGATATCATCTAATGACTCTTTACTCAGTCCATTCTTAATGAAAGCAATTTTGTCTTCCCGATTATCGGATAAATACCCAAGTGAACGACAACTGGTATCACAGTTCCATCTAGCACATTTATAACAGACTCTCATTCTTTTACCTCTTCGTTTCTTTGCATAACTACTCTTCCCCAACCCAGGTGGACGTTTGGGAAAAGCTGGATGCTCACCACTAATTCGGACCTTAGCTTCAATTATCCACCTAATATCCTCAGGCATTCCAATGGATACTAGTAATTTCATACGCTCCAATCTCATCAGATAGATTTTTCTCAAATAATTAATAGGGAGCAATGGATAGTATCTTCTCATTTTCATTAAAGAATCATCCATTATGTAACAAAGAGATAGAAAGAAAGAAGGGATGGAAAGACAAACTAAAATGTAAAAAGGAAAGAAATACCTTGCAGATGGAATTTACTCTTGAAAGGAAATTAGCAGAAAACGTTTGGTGATTCGTTCAACAATTAAGCAGGCTATTTAAAGCCGTGTTTAATCACTGTTGGACATTTAATTAACTTAAATACGCCGTCTTTCAGTATTCGAGAAGACACGTATTCAACAATTTCTGCTAGGCCTGCAAGCTAAAAAGTGAAAAAGGAAAATCAAACAATTCAAAAGTATTAAAGAAAACGATGGGTTGCCTCCCACACAGCGCCCTTGGTTAACGTCTTAGACTCGACGAGCACAAATTTCAAATCCTTTCTGGTGGTGGGTCTTCAAAAGCAACTGAATCGATAATTTGTCCGACAAATCCTTCATGAAAAGGTTTGAGAAGGTGACCGTTCACTTTGAAAATTTTGCTCGTTTGAAGACTTTTTACCTCCACTGACCTGTGATTAAAGATATTAGTGATAACAAATTGGCCAATCCACATTGACTTTAGCTTTCCTGGAAATAGTCAAGAGTAGTCAACTTGTGGAAAAATAATGCATGAAGGTTGTTCATCAAGAGTAGGAGCAGTGAGTTCTTTTAGAAATCTTTGATTCAAGGCCAGCCATATTAAAAAGATGAGCAGGAAGAATATCACCAGAAATAAGTTGGGTATTAGGTTGATTTTCTGTTTTGCCTTCTTCAAGATACGTAGCTTATTCTCTTATCTCAACTGGTGTTTTACTCCCTTGTTCTTCCCCAGTGATCTTACCACTTCTTAAGTGCATACAACAATGAACTTGTTGTTTGGTGTCACCAAAGGAATGAAATTTGTAACAAAAGAAAAAGATTAATAATTTAATAGAAGAAATTAAAACAAATCCCCGTCAGCGGCGCCAAAATTTGACGAAGCCTGTCGTACGGCTCTCAAATTTAAACCTAACAATTCATATGTAGATAGGGAAAGTAGGGATCGAATCCACAGAGATTTGTCAACTCTTAAATTAAAATCATTAATCGGAAAGGGTTTTGGGGGTTTTTTGGTATTTTGAGAATAGAATTAAAAAGGAATTTGGAATATAAATGATATAAAAAAAAACGTTAGCAAGGAATTAGTATCAAGTTATATTTTTCATGGGATTAATCATAGATCAAGACATTATTAAGTAATTGGTTTTAGAATCCCGATCAGCTCAGACAGATTCCTATCATTACAAATTAGATTAATCCCGGTCAGCTCAGACAGATTAATCTCTAATTTAATTAAACACCACTACCAACCAACGTGTATATGATGTTCAATCAAATTGCATTAAGTAAATAAGGCATCACCAACATTAAATTGTATATAACAATCAGCTTAATTATATACAATTTAAATTATATAATTCCACTACTAATTTAATTCAGCCAAGAGCTGCAACTCAATTAAATTAGTAGATGCCACTTGAATCATTAATACAAGATTAATAATCCTAGCTATATAATCACGTTTATTAATTAGATTTTCAATCCAATTAATTCACATAATTATATTAATTAAAACAGGAATTACATAAATACTTAATTAATATATAGATATAAGTATATTAAATAAATATACAAATATATATATATATATATATAAAGAAAGATTGGATTTATATTAACTAAACAAATTAGGCGGTTCAACCGACCATTTAAATAAATTAAACTAAAAGTATGGAGGCTCGGCCTTCCATAAAAAAGAAAATAAAAGACATAAAAGTAAATTAAACTAATAGGTGGCTCGACCATCCATTTGCGATATTTAAAGTGCATAAAGCAAAATAAATAAAGACTAGGCGGGTAAACCGACCATAAGTCCAGTTAAATAAATCCAAATAGAAATTAAGTACAAAGAAAATTATCTCATAAACCCATTTATTAATAACTTAACACATATCCTTGCTAACAAAAGGAAATTACTCACAATCCATATTTAACAAATATAAGATGAAATTTATAAACATTAGAATGAAAATTTGAAAGAAATACTCCCCGAAAATATTGAAATTATCTGGACAGAATTTCTTTACTAAATTTTACAAAAAGACTTGAAAAACTATTCTAAAAATTCTAGAAATTATATTACTATGAAGATAATAATAAAAGAAAGAAATTACAAAAGAAATGAAGAAGATTGGAGCTAAATTGGTGTCTCAAATGAGAAATGAAGCTAGCATATTTATAGGGAAATTTCTAGGGGTAAAATGGTCATTTTGACTTCCGGGTACTGTAGCAGGTTGACTTGTTGACTTTGACCAGCCGACGGATACTGTTCATGACATAAGCAGTGATGTCATCATCGACGGTGGTACTGTTCACCGGAGTTACTGTTCATCGATTTTTTTTTTTTTTTTTTTTTTTGCATCTTCACTTCTTCTTCTTCTTCTTTTTATCTCCAAAATGTACTAAAATACACTGAAAAACTTATAAACAAAGAAATAGAAAGGAGATGTGAAATATATCAATTAAATGACACAATTAACCGATTTTTAAACAAAATATAGTCATTAAATAGTATAAAAATCAGTTAATTTATGAGTACATCACATATCAATATGCTTAGATTTGAATGAAATGAAGAATTATTCACAAGATGAATAACACTTTACCTATCACAAAACAACTGATATTTGTCTTGTTGTAGACCAAGTTCTTTTAAGAAATTTCTCATCCACAACAACTTATTACATGCTTTCGTTGCTGCAATAAACTTCACTTTAGTAGTAGAAAGAGCAACACATTTATGTAATCTTGACTACCATGCTATGGCCCCCCTGCAAATATAACCAAGTAGCCTGAAGTATTCATTCTGGAATCTATGTTACCAATCATATCTGCATCGATATAACCAACCAATACAGGTTTGACATCTCAAAAGGATAAACAAACTTTGAAAGTACCTCGAAAATACCTGAAAATCCATTTTACTGCAACACAATGTTCTTTTCCAAGATTTGAAAGAAACCTACTCACAACTCCAACTATATGAGCAATATCTGGTTGTGTACATACCATAGCATGAATAAAGCTTCCAACTGCAAAAGCATATGGAATCCTTCACATATCTTCATTCTCTTTATCTATGGAAGTGTAATACTTAATACTTAGCTTAAATTGATTAGCAAGAGGACAACTAATAGTTTTAGCTTTATCCATGTTAAATCTTTAAAGTACTTTTCCAATGTATTTCTCTTGTGACAACTATAGTTTCTTGACACCTTTGTCTCTGATGATATTTATGCCAAGAATCTGTTTTGCTGGCCCCAAGTCTTTCATAGTAAAAAACTTCCTTAATAGCTCATTCAAATTTTCAATTCTATTGCTCCTTCAAATTTTCAATTCTAGAAAACATATTTTCCAATAATAAGCATGTCATCCACATAGAGAAAAAAAAACAATGAAATCACATTCAAATAATTTCTGCACAAAAACACAATAGCCTGCAGTAGTCTTTCTATAGCCTTGTTCCCCCATAACAAACTCAAACTTCTTATACTATTGTCTTGGTGCTTATTTCAAGCCATAAATATTTTTGTTCAATCTGCAAACATAGTCCTATTTTCCTTTTTGCTTGAAACCCTATGGCTGCTCCATGTATATTCTTCTTTCAAATCACCATGTAGGAAGGTGGTTTTGGCATCCATTTACTCAACTTCCAGGTTAAGACTCACTGCTAACCCAAGCACTGTTTGAATACATGTTATCTTTACAACTGGTGAAAAAATCTCATCAAAGTCAATGCCTTTCCTTTAATGACATCCATTGACAACTAGTCTGGCTTTGAATCTTGGATTGGAACTGTGTTTTTCATGCTTGATTATGAACACCCATTTGTTTTTCAAAGCCTTTTTACCTTTTGGAAGCTTCACCATTTCAAATGTCTTATTTTCATGCAAAGATATCATTTCATCTTGCATGGCTTCAATCCACTTATTTTTGGATTTACAATACATGGCTTCTTGAAAGCTTTCTGGTTCTCCCTTGTCAATGAGTAGCACATAATCACTAGTTGAATACCTTTTAAAAGGACGTCTTGTTCTATCACTTCTTAGGAGGCAACCTGAGGGAGTATTTATTCTTTTTCTTTTTCTTTTTAATATCTTATATTTTTTAGTATTTTAGGTCAATTTTAATTTTAAGAATAGATTTTATTATGATTATAATAATTTTAAAAGTATTCATATATATATAATAAAATTTTAAAAAAATTAAACTGAAACTTTTTCCTAGGTGTATTTATGGTTACTAATTTTTTTAACCATGGTGCTATAGAAATTAAAGGTTTTGATACAAGAAAGGTTTTCAAAGTTAACGACCATCGTTTAAAGATATATTATAAATATAATGGAGTCTACACAGTGGAATAATTCAAACTTGACAAACCAACCTACGTTGAGAAATGAGCACCGAAAGTCTTGTCGAGCAAACGACGTTAAACAACAATGTTGTATGGGAGACAACCCATATTTTTAGTTTTCTAGTTTTTATCTTTTACTTTTTGTTTGATTTCTTTATTTTTGTCTTTTTCTTTTAATTGGTTTCTCTTTCGGCGATAAAGTAGCTTAATTTAATGAATATGCATTTTCTCGATCTTCGAGATACGACTTATTCTTTCTGAAAAATTGGGGGCTGAGTATTGATCAAACACGGTTTTAAATAACCTAGTTACTTAATATGACAACCCACCACATGATTATAGCTATTTTCTCTCCGAAAACAATCAATAATTCAGGTATTTTGATTCTTCTTTTGTTCATTTTTCAACCCTTTCCTTCCTTTTCTAAGCTTTCATTCCGAAATGGAAAATTCAGTTCTTTGTTTGAAAAAAATACTATCATCTACTTTCTGAGAATCAATTGAGAAAAGTTTATCTTTTGAGATTAGAACGGTTGAGGGTACTAATGCCTAAATAAATGCTTGAAGACATTAGATGGTTGATGGAAGCAAAGGTCCGAATGAGTGGTGAACTTCTAGCTATAACTCCCAAATGTTTACCTGGGTTAGGGAAAAGTAGTTTTTCTAAGAAATGAAGAGGAAAAAGGATGAAAATGTGTTACAGATGTGCTAGATGGAACTGTAATGCATGTTGTCGTTCTCTTGATTATATTTCTAAAAATCGAGAATATAAGATTCAATTTATAAATGATGGACTAAGTAAGGAATCATGGGATGATATCCGATTGACTCTTGAGATGCATCATAGTGGTCAGGTTCAATGCGAACTTCTTGCTTTATGGAATCAGTTTAAAGATGAAAAGGAACAATACAGTCTTGGGAATTTGATTTTAAAAGACTTTGTTTGCCAATTTATAAGAAAATTGGATGGGAAGAAGATCTTCAACTCATGAAAATTGTTTAAGCTTTACTTGTACATATTATTATTATCATTATTATTGTGATTTTATTTTATTTTTTTCGTTCTTTTCTTATTTATTTTCATGTTTTGTTTCAGTTATCCTTTTAGTATGTGTAGCTGTCGTCATGGAAATGCCACCACCAAGTAGATTGACAAGCATCGATTTTCTTAGTGAAGTTACTCTTGGAAATCAAGATTCCTACTTGAATGCTACTCTTGAACTTGGTAGTATGTTAGCTAATTGAAATATTAGTTTAACCTACGAAGGAGGGAGTTCTAAACTGATTAGAGAGGCTGCCCGAGCACATTAGTCAAATAAAGCACTAACGCTAGGTGTACTTCCACATCCTATGACAGAAGTTTTTGGTAAATGGTGAGCGTGTCGTAGCGCTATCAAATTAAAACCTAACTCAACCAACTACTATAGTTAGGGCAAGTAAGGGTCAAACCCACAGGAACTTGTAAAATCTCAAAATAAGTAA
Organism: Apocynum venetum; assembly: GCA_019593545.1. Taxonomy (NCBI): domain Eukaryota; kingdom Viridiplantae; phylum Streptophyta; class Magnoliopsida; order Gentianales; family Apocynaceae; genus Apocynum; species Apocynum venetum. The sequence goes on from SRSM01000333.1 coordinate 948,907, forward strand.
ACTGATCAAGAATTGGGGGGAAAAATTCAATTTCTATTTAAAAGAATAAAACTTTAAATAAAATAACTCAAAAATCAATTAAGAATCAATGGATATAAAATTGTTAGCAAGAACTTTAATTACCGAGAAGCACGACAATTAACTTTAACCTAATCAAACTAAATTACCGAATCGCTCGCATAAAATAGTCAATTAAGGTATTCAGATCGAGGACAACATCAACATAAATTATATAAAATTAATGGCCGATTAAAATCATGCAATTTGTTTCAAATAATTCCCTATCAATTAATCAAACACAGATTTAAATTAATAAATAGTTACTACTTTTGGTTACCGAAAATCGATTCTGCATAACCCTAGTTAATCAACTGTGTAAAACAATTAAGATGGCCAATAATAATTGAAATAACACAATTGTTAGAATAAAACCAAGAATTGTTCAAATACTCAAATAGAAATAATGATTCTATGAAAAGATCGGATTTTTAATGACAAAACAAAAATCTCATAATGAAGAAACATTATTCTCCGAATTGAAGATTTTGTGCAGTTTTTAAGTAGTTTTGAATTGTGACTCTTATGTAACTAACCAAAAGTAGTAACTATTTATTAATTTAAATCCGTGTTTGATTAATTGATAGGGAATTGTTTCAAAAGAATTGCATTATTTTAATCGGCCATTAATTTTATATAATTTGTGTTGATGTTGTCTCGAGTTGAATAACTTAATTGACTATTTTATGCTAGCAATTCGGTAATTTAGTTTAATTAGGTTAAAGTTAATTTTCTGTGTTTCTCGAGAATTAACCTAAATTTACAAGAATCATAATTTGATGTGCTATGCGGAATTCTAACTCACTACTCAAATAGGTTATTATCAATGATTAGTCCCAAATAAATAAAACCGAAATACAAAGTCCTTGCTAACATTTTTCTATCAATTGAGTCTTAATTGATTTGTGAGTTATTTTATTTAAAGTTTTATTTTTTTGGATAAAAATTGAATGTTTCCCCCCAATTCTTGATCAGTTTACTTATTTTGAGATTTTACAACTTCTTATGGGTTCGACCCTTATTTGCCTTAACTATAGTAGTTGGTTGAGTTATGCTTTAATTTGATAGCCCTACTACACGCTTACCAAATTTTGGCACCGTTGCCGGGGACTTATTGAAAATTTTAAGATTAAGTTTTCTAATCTTTTTCTTTGTTTTTGATTTTCATGTTTTTCTCTCTAGTGACAAATTCAAAAGCATGAATCTTCGATATTCCTTTTTTCTACGTTGCTAATTTCTTTCTTTATTTGGTTTTTATTTTTTTTATGCATTCCACTTATTCTCAATATGATGACTCTAGGATGGATGGATGTTGTAGATTATCAATCTTTGCAGAACAAAATAGATAACCTTCTTTGGCAAGGGGTTATATTATTGGAAGAGAGAATGCTAGGCCTTTTGAGTGTTCTAATGGATTTAGTGGTTATTCATATTCACCTTCTCATAGGTCTAACCCATATAATTCTATATCTTATCACATAGGGATGCCTTGTTCTCAATCTAGGTGGGATGAATTTGGAAATTGCTATGCTAATTATATCTATGAGCCTAGTTATGACTAGATGCCTAATTATGATAACTTTCCTAGGAATAACTATACTTCTAATGATTATCTTCCAAATTCCCTTCCTCTCTCTCAAGATCAATCTCGCAGAATGTCTCTTGAAGAAGTTATCAAGTCCATAGCCTCTAATACTCTTAATTTTCAACATGAGACCAAATTAAGAATCCAAAATCTCGAGAGTCAATTAGGTCAACTAGCTTCCGAGTTTAGTGAAATTAAGGACCAACTTACACATGATGTTTTATTCCATTTGTCGAGTCCTAGTGAGGATGAGTCTAATGTTGATCTTAGTCAAGCTAAAGAATTAGAGAATGGACATATTTTTCGTAATAAGGTAGTTCCTAGCATTCCTGAGTTTGAAGAATCTCCTATTTCCATTGATAACTCACAATCTCCTTCTTTTGTCATCTAATGTGAGTTTGAGGAATCAAATATTGAAACCATAAAAAAACCTAACAAAGTAGAAGTTGAAACCAATCCTAGTGCCTTACATTCTTCTTTGTGTCATGATGTGTGTAATATTGAACATATTGATTTTATCATGTCACATAATTTTGATGGGTTGAGTTGTACTAACATGCTAAATTTTTATTTGACTTCTACTAATTGTTTGTTTGAGAATTTCATGGTAGGTACTGTATGTGAAATAAATAAATTTTGGATGCATGGAGTCATAAAGCTTAAAGAAGTAAAAATTAATGCTCATTTATTTCATGAGAGGGAAGGCATTGGATAATTTGGCTCTGGAGGTCGAGCCAAAGACCTTAAACAAAGGCGCGTTTTGGGAGGCAAACCAATAGAGAATTACTTTCTTTCTTCTAGTTATTTTGTAGTTTATTTATTTATTTATCTTCTATGTTTTAGGTTGTTTACAAAATGTCCTAACAGCGAAAGAGTTCAAAAAAGAATTAATTGCGGACGACAATTGATTTTCAAAGGGAATATATTTCTGAAAGTTGTCAGTAACCCATAGCCTTTAATCAGCAATTACATCTTCATCGGCCTTGATATGGGTAAAATCCCTCATTTTTCATTTTATTTGTTTGCATGTTTGTGACATTGAGGACAATGTCTCATTCCAGTGTGGGAGAGTCTTGTTTTTAATGGTTGTGTTTTTCTGTGTTCATTTATTGTTGTTTATGGTTTAGGTTTGTGTTGTTTATGGTTTGAAAAAAAAAGTTTTGTTTTTATGCATGTTTGTGTGTTTGTTATGCTTATGGTAAAAATTGTACAAGTTAATGTTAATTCTTAGAATTTCAATATTATTTGTGCTTTAAAATTCTCTATTTGTTATAAGGCATCTTGACACTCTACAAGTTTTTGTTTAAAGTCAAAATTGTCATTTATTGGATGATTTGTGGTAGTTAATTTGAATTGACATGGCTTATTGAAAGCTCTAAAGCTTTTAATGTCTTAATTTTGATTAAATGACAAACATTGATAAGAACTAATGGCTTAAATGTATTAGTGTTGGTCTTTTAGGATTCATATATCTAATCCATGCAAAATCGAAGTTTCAAGTCATTAGGAAAGAGCGTTTGGTGTCAAGCATTGAAGATAAGTAGTTTCTGGATTAGATAGGATCTAGAGATATAGTGTTATTTCTTTATATATCTATTAGGTGTCTCTAGGTCTACCTCTATGAGTAATAAGTTCTATAGGTTGCTCAATAAAAGTGAAATGTTTTTCAAAATGCATTTCATTTAGATAAAACATGAGTTGGGTATTTGAAATGATTTTCAAAATACATGCACATACTTTAAATTTCATAAAATGTATTCCACAAACTCTTGGAGTTGTTTGGAATCTTGTTTTGCATAGTTTTAATGTATGTGCGGTCGACCTAACTGAAGTGTGGTCGACCCCAGATCATGCGGTCGACCAGACCTCTCAGTTTATCGTCCGATGAATGTCCAGAGCTCCCTGGAACACTTGCGGATGATGGTGCGGTCGACCGGACTTTTCAGCTTATTGTCCGCAGTATGTCCAGAGTTCTCTGGAACACTTGCGGATAATGGTGCGGATGACCTTTCTGATATGAGGTCGACCGCACTTCTCATGAGTGGGATTCAAACAACCATTTTTATGACCGTTGGTGCATACATATAAATACCCAATTGTTTAAAAAACTCATTACCACGACTTTTTGAGCAAATATCTGATTCTTACACTTCATAGAACATCTTGAGGTCATTTTGAAACCTATATATAACATTCATATTATGAAATTCATCAAAGTGGGGTTGATACTAAATCATTGGTGTTCTTGAGCAATTTAGAGGAAAATATTACTCAAAGAGGTATTTATACTTTATATTGATATATCTTCACATGATATCTATATCAAACTCATCCTTTTCATATCTTGTTTGTTTTGTTCAAGGTTGCATTGAGCTTTAAACTCTAAGGGTTAGAGTGAACCTTGAATCATAGAAAATTGTGATTGTATTAAGAGTATCTATTTCATTAATTGTTGTATTAGAGATAGGTGTGTAATCAAGGTTATATTGTAAAACTCATAGAGTTGAGTGAAACTTGTTTGGGTAAGAGGCTTGTATTGTAAAACCCTAAGGGAATTAGGTGAGCCTCTATTGTAATCTCTTGTACTAAATTAGTGAAAAGTTTTGTGAAATCCTTGAGTAGATAGCTCAAGGTAGTGGATTAGGTTTTGTTGGATAAACCGAACCACTATAATTCATTGCGTCTTTTGTCTATTTCTTGAACACATCATTTCACACACTATTTGAGCACCAAGTGTTTGCTATTTGTTGTCTTAGAAAGCACTGTTTGATTTAAAGTTAGAAAATTCGGTTAAAACCTAATTCACCCCCCCTCTTAGGTTTTTCAATTGGTATCAGAGCAGGTCTTCTTGTTTATAAGGCTTAACCTCCTAAAAGCAAAGATTTTATGGCACATCTAGACAACACTATAATGGTATAAGGTTACTCTACTACTAGACCTCCTTTGTTGAATGGTACAAACTATAATTTCTGGAAAAATAGAGTTAGAATTTATATATCTTCTCTGAACTATGAATTATGGAAAATAGATGAAAATAGACCCTATGTGCCTTTTAAAGTTGTTGATGGTATCAAGATTGACAAAATATCTGAGGAATTTGATGATGAAGATAAAAAGAAAATGACCCTTAATTTTCTTGCCATGAACACTCTTACTTTTGCACTTGATATGAATGAGTATAACAGGGTAAGATATTGTGAATCCTCTCATAAAATATGGAGACTACTTGAAGTGACTCATGAAGGTACAAACCAAGTAAAGGAGACAAAACTTCGTATGCTTACAAGGGAGTATGAACTTTTCACTATGAAATCAAATGAAAATATTAATGATATGTTTACTCGCTTTACTAACATTATTAACGGTTTAAAAGTGTTTAGTAAGTCATATTCTATAGGAGAACAAAACATGAAGATACTCAATGCTCTACCAAAGGCTTGGGATCAAGAAGGAAGTGAAGATGAAGAACAAACTGAACATGCAAATGTTTGTTTCGTGGCTATTGAAGATGAGGTAAATACTTCAAAAACTCCTACTTTAGTTGATAGTGAAAGTGATAATGATGTTTGTGACATGTTTGATAAATATGAATTCATTTCCAATCTCTATAAAAAAATGAAAAAGATTATCAAGAAAAATAAAGTCTTGAAATGTCAAGTAGATAAGTTATCTTTAGATAATACTAGACTCATAGATAAAATGCCATGTTAACTTCCACAAAAAACTGTCTTGATGAGAATGTTATTGGTTTAAATGATAAGGTGAAATTCCTTGAAAATGCTAATGTTGATCTTGTTACTAGAAACAAGAAGTTGGGTGATATGATGAGTGATTATGATGCCATGAAAGTTAGAATAAGTGATTTAAGTGCTAGTTTGCAAAAACTTACATGTGGTAGGGACAATTTGAACAAATTACTTGGTATGCAAAGACTCACTCATGATAAGAGAGGTCTTGGTTTTGATGATAACTATAATGATGTTCACACACACATGAGAGCTTATCTCACTCACATTAAAATATGTCACATGCACATAAGAGAGTACCTCATTCATTTTATTCACATGTCTCAACTTCTTCAAAAATATGTTGTACCTATTGTAGTAAAAATGGTCACAAGGTGACTAGATGCTATGTGAAGAAAAAGATTGAGAATGGTGCTAAAAGCACTTGGGTAGTTAAAAGAACTAACCTAATGGACCTAAGAGAATTTGGGTACCAAAAGGCTTATTAACATCTTTGGTGTAGGTTTGTTTTCAATTGAAAACAAAGGAGAACAAATGATTTCTTGACAATGGATGCTCAAGACACATGACTGGAAATGCATCCATACTTAATGATGTTAAACCAAAGGATGAAGGATTTGTGATTTTTGGTGACAAAAAGAAAGGGAAAATCATTGGCATTGACAATGTTGGTAAAAGTACTTCTCCTTTTATTAAAAATGTTCTTTTTATTGATAATCTCAAATATAATTTGCTTAATATTAGTCAATTATGTGATAATGGCTATAAGGTTATTTTCAAGAAGGATTCATGCTTAATTCTTGATGATTGCTCTAACAAAATTGTTTTTGTTGGAAATAGAAATGGAAATATGTATGATCTTTACTTTGATGATTTTGTTGAACAAGATGTTAAATTTCTTGCTTTGAAAGATGATGATGCATATCTTTGGCATCGTAAATTAGGACACGTGAGCATGGATACTTTGCATAACCTATCAAAACATGAATATGTTAAAGGATTGTCTGCTATTCATTTTGAAAAAGATCGTATTTGTGATGCATGTCAATATAGTAAACAAGTTAAGAGTTCTTTTAAATCTAAGAAGATAGTTTCTACCACAAAACCTCTTGAACTTGTACATATGGATTTATTTGGTTCTATGAGAACAATGAGTCTTGGTGGCAAATTGTATGCATATGTGATAGTTGATGACTTCTCTAGATTTACTTGGGTATTATTTTTGTTGGGCAAAGATGAAGCTTTTGGAGCTTTTGCAAGCTTTTTAAACAAGTACAAAACACCATAGGATGCAAACTTATCTCCATTAGAAGTGACAATGGTATTTTGCAATAATAGCTTCACTAAATTGTGTGATAAGAATGAGATTTTCTCATAATTTTTCTGTTGCAAAAACTCCTCAATAAAATGGTGTTGTTGAGTGGAAAAATCGTACTTTACAAGAAATAGCTCGTTCAATACTATGTGAAAATAATTTGGCAAAGTATTTTTGGGATGAAGCTGTAAACACCTCTTGTTACATTGTAAATAGAGTGCTTCTTAGACCTTTTGTGAAGAAAACCCCCTATGAACGCATGTTTGACAAAACTCCTATTTCTTACTTCAAGGTTTTTGGTTGTTAATGTTTTATTCTAAATGACAAAGACAATCTTGGTAAGTTTGATAAGAAATCTGACGAAGGTATATTCCTTGACTATTCTTCAATAAGAAAAGCTTATCGTGTGTATAATAAGAGAACTATGATCATTGAAGAAGTTATTCATGTTGTTTTTGATGAATCTAACATCTATTTGCCAAGAGATGAGAATGAATGTGATATTTAAGAAATACCTTTGGAGTCAATGAATAAAGATGTTGTTCAAACAAATGAAAATTCAACATCAAAGGATGAGAATGAAGAAGTCTTTGACAATCAAGAATCTATCTCACTTGAAGAAGGAACAAAGTTTGATCTTCCAAAGGAATGAAAATTTGTCCACAACCATCTAAAGGATCAAATCATTGGTGATCCAAATGAAGGGGTAAGAACAAGAAGACACTTTATATACTTTGTTGATAATTTTGCATTATTGTCTCATATAGAACCTAAGAATATTGATGAAGCTCTTAGTGATGATTTTTGGACTATTGCCATGCAAGATGAATTAAATCAATTCAAAAGGAGCAAAGTGTGGGAACTTGTACCTAGACCTTCTAATCATACCATTATTGGTACAAAATGGGTTTTTAGAAACAAACTTGATGAACATGGTATGGTGACTAGAAATAAGGCTAGACTTGTTGCTCAAGGATATAATCAGGAAGAGGGCATTGATTATGATGAGACTTTTGCTCCAGTTACTTGATTAAAGTCCATTAGAATGTTACTTGCATTTGCTTCCTTTAAAGGCTTTAAATTATTTCAAATGGATGTCAAAAGTGTCTTCTTAAATGGTTTCATCCAAGAGGAAGTGTATGTTGAACAACCTCCTGGTTTTATTCATGAATCTTATGTAAATCATGTGTACATGCTTTCTAAAGCTTTATATGGTTCAAAGCAAGCACCAAGAGCATGGTATGATAGACTTAGCAATTTTCTTATTGAAAAAAGCTTTTCTATAGGTATAGTAGATACTACCCTTTTTATTAAAAATAAAGCACATGATATTTTGATTGTTCAAATATATGTTGATGACATCATATTCGGAGCTACTAATGAAAATATGTGCAAAGATTTCTCTAAGACAATGTAGGATGAATTTGAAATGAGCATGATGGGTGAGTTGACATTCTTTCTTGGGTTACAAATTAAGCAAGCAAAGGAAGGAACTTTCATTAACCAAACTAAGTACACAAAAGAATTACTGAAAAGGTTTGGAATGGCTGATTCAAAGGAGATTGATACTCCTATGGCCACATCTATTAAATTGGACAAAGATGAGAATGGTAAGATGGTTGATTAAACTACAGACAGAGGTATGATTGGTAGTCTTTTGTATTTAACTGCTAGTAGACTTGATATTATGTTCTCTGTTTGTCTATGTGCTAGATTTCAATCATCCCCTAGAGAACCTCATTTAATTGCTGTCAAACGTATTCTTAGATACTTGAAAGGGACTATAGATTTTGGTTTATGGTATCCTAAATCTATATCATTTGAGCTAGAAGCATTTACAGATGCAGATTATGCTGGTTGTCGAGTAGAACGTAAGAGTACTAGTGGTCACTATCAATTTCTTGGTTACTCTTTAGTTTCATGGTATAGTAAAAAACAAGTTTGTGTATCTCTCTACCACTGAAGCTGAATACATTTCTACTGGTAGTTGTTGTGCACAAGTTTTATGGATGAAAACCACTTTGTAAGATTATGGCTTGAACTTTGATTGTATCACTATCAATTGCGATAATACTAGTGCCATTAATCTAACAAAGAGTCCTATACAACACGCAAAAACTAAGCATATAGATATAAAACATCATTTTTTGCGTGACCATGTTTTAAAAGGTGATATATCACTTGATTTTGTTCCTACGAATGATCAATTAGCTGATATTTTCACAAAGCCATTGGCCGAGAAAAGGTTTTGTTTACTTAGAAAACTCTTGGGTATTGGTACTTTCAATTTCTAACTTGTGCGTTTTTGTGAAGTTTGTCGAAGCTATTTTTTTTGTGTTGTTTGGATGATACCCAGTGCAGATGCGGTCAACCACATATGAGTAAATAGTCGTCCACAGAACAGACAGTGGACTTGCGGATGATTATGACAGAATCCCGGTCGACCACTGTTTATCACTTATCGACCGAAAAGGTTTCAGAGGACTTGCAGATGACCCATATCAAACCTTTGGTCGACCGCAAATTCAAATTATCGACCGCAAAGGTTCCAGAGAGACAAAAATCAATGTGCGGACGATACAATGGACGACAATCCGGTCGACCGCACATCTAGGACCGTTACAAATATGCCTCATTCGGATGCAACCTTTCATTTTCCCACCTCTTCATTTATCAGCCGCATCTCTTCAATTCCTATAACCCACCAAAAATTCACCATAAATACACTTCATTTTTTCTTCAATTCATCTATTCATCCTACATATCCTTGTTTTCTAAATCTCAAAACCCTAGAAATGGCAAAAACTCAAATTGACAAGGGCAAAACACAAATGGTACAAGAAGTTCCAAAGAAGAAAAGAACCATGCCAGCTTCTTCTCAACTCTTCAGGAGCAAGCATCATGAGGCCCGTTACGATGACTATCTCAAGAATCGCCAGGTAATTTTTGGGAGTACCATTGATAGATATGAGTTTCCCTTTGATAGAATTCTTACCTATATGACTTGGCAATGATGGGATAGCATAATAGATAATTAAGAGTCTTTGTACACTAATCTTGTATATCAATTTTATGCCAATCTCGAAAAAGTGATAGAAAAAAAAGGTAAAATGGCTATAAGGACCAATTATATTTCAAGGGTAAATGGGATAGATTTGCATTTTACATCCATTGGTTTAGATGAAATTTTAGAAATTCCTTTTGATGGAGTTGAGTACTTTAATACTCATCAAATGATCATACATAAGGACTTTTCTACTGAGGATTTTGAGAAGATTTTCACTCAAGGAAAACCTTTTGTCAACTTAGTCAAAAGAGAAGCAAATGTGTTCAGTTTTGAGCATCACATTCTTCATCATATGTGCACTAACATTTTCATCCCAACTAAAGGCCATAAAACTATAGTCACGTTTATGCATATGTTTCTTATGTATTTGTTGGTGAAGAGAATCCGGGTGGATTTTGGATATATAATGGTACAATACATGATGGCTACAATTGAGAAGAGCAAAGGTGTTCCCAAAAGCTTACCCTACGGACGGTTGTTAACCAAAGTCTTCCGACACTTCAACGTTCCATTCCCAGAATTGAAGGGGACAAAATAAGTGCCTAAGTTCAATTTTGCGTCTTTTAAAAGAATGCAAGCTTTGTGTCTCAATGGCACATGGGACTTGAAGAAGAATATGTCTTCGGAAGAGATCTCTGTAGCAACAAAGGAAACAGCGAGGCTGATGGGAAAAGAACCACCAATAATTCTCAAAGAAAGCGTTTTTGCTGGTGAATTTGACTCAGATGAAGGTGAGGGCTCCCAAGGTGTTAAAAGATCACTTCATCTAGATGAGGAAGAAGATGTTCCTCCTAAGGCCCCAGATTTGAAAAAGGCTAAAGGTAAAGAGAAAGTTGGAGAGGAAGACGTTTCCATTCCACATCCTGCCATCTGGGGTCTTCTAGAAGAAATCTCATCTCAGATAGGTTCGATGATCAGCACTTTTGACAATCACTTTAAGACACTTCACTCCAAGATCAACGATCTGGCATCACGGGTGGAGTACCATAGCATCGAGATCATAAATACCAAATATCATCTAGAGGCGCTTCATGGCATTCCGGTTGATATCTCTACACCGCCACCTTCATGTGATATGCCCCCACCTGATGAGCCGCATGCTAGACCATCCTCTTCCACGGCCAAAGTTTATGTGCGACGGCTTAGGAGATAGTTTTTGTCTTTCCTGTACTTTTGATTTGCCTAGACATTTAATCTCTCTATTGTATCTTTGAATATTCTATTTTTATATGCATTTTTTCCCCCATGATGACTCCTTGGTAGTTGACGGATTTTTTTGTTTAATTGACTTAGTTCTATCCTTTCTATCCATTCTTTTTGAATGATGACAAAGAGTTCGAGACAAAGACTTTAAACAAAGGCGCTTTTTGAGAGGCAACCCAATAGAGAATTACTTTCTTTCTTCTAGTTAGTTTGTAGTTTATTTATTTATTTATCTTCTATGTTCTAGGTTGTTTACAAAATGTCCTAACACCGAAAGAGTTCAAAAAAGAATTAATTGCGGACAACAATTGATTTTCAAAGGGAATATATTTCTAAAAGTTGTCGGTCACCCATAGCCCTTAATCAGCAATTACAGCTTCATCGGCCTTGATATGGGTAACATCCCTCCGTTTTCTTTTATTTTCATTTTTCATTTTATTTGTTTGCATGTTTGTGACATTGAGGACAATGTCTCATTCCAGTGTGGGAGAGTCTTGTTTTTAATGTTTGTGTTTTTTTTGTGTTCATTTATTGTTGTTTATGGTTAAAAAAACAAAAAAAAGTTTATGGTTTGAAAAAAAAAAGTTTTGTTTTTATGCATGTTTGTGTGTTTGTTATGCTTATAATAAAAATTGTACAAGTTAATGTTAATTCATAGAATTTCTGACGAGCGTGTCGTTGCGCTATCAAATTAATACCAAACTCAACCAACTTATATAGTTAGGGCAAGTAAGGGTCGAACCCACAGAGACTTTGATTAAGTAAACTAATCACGACTTTGGGGGGAAAAGATTTGGTTTTTATCTAAAAAAGATTAAAACTTAAAAATAAGTAATTCACAAAATAATTAGAAATCAATGGATAAAAAGACGTTAGCAAGGACTTTGTATTTCGGTTTTATTTATTCGGGATTAATCATCGATAACAACTTATTTGAGAAATGACTTAGAATTCCGCGTAGCGCAGAAAATTCAAATTCCTGTAAAAATTAAGTTAATTCCCGAGAAGAACGGCAAATTAACTTTAACCCGATTAAACCAAAATACCGAATCGCTCACATAAGATAGTCAATCAAGTTATTAAGCATAAGGACAACATCAACACAAATTACATAAAATTAATGGCCGATTAAAATCATGCAATTTGCTTCAAACAATTTCCTATTAATTAATCAAACACAGATTTAAATTAATCAATGGTTACTACTTTTGGTTACCAAAAACCGATTCTGCATAACCCTAGTTAATCAACTATGTAAAACAATTAAGATGGTCAATAATAATTGAAATAACATAATTGATAAAATAAAACCAAGAATTTTCAAATACTCAAATAGAAATAATGATCCCTTGAAAAGATCGGGTTTTTAATAACAAAACATAAATCTCATATTCTCGAATAAAGTAAACCTAATACATATCTTTGCCAACTAAAAACGTTTACTCACAATCCATAAAAGAAAACATCATAGAAAGATTAAGGGAAAGAGAGAAACTCATTAGATGGAAATCCGATTTCCCGAGAAACTCCAACCCTTGATCTCCTACAATGCTCGGGAAGAAGATATCTAAGGTGCTTGACACCCTAAACTAAGCTATTAAGGCCTATATATAGTTAGAAAAAGGTCCTCGGGTGGTTTATACAAGAGTCCTAATTAGAAACTACTTAAAACAAGTTTAAAACTTGAATTCGGAAAGTGGACGCCCGAGTCTTCAAAGTGGACGCCTGAGTAAATGAGACGCGTCCACTTGATTGTCAATCTTCTGAGGGTGGACGTGTGAAATCTGGTGGATGCGTCCACTTTTTGGCCTTGCGCATCCACTTGGCCTCTCTGCGCGTCCACTTTCCTGTCCAACTTCTGAGGGTGGACGCGTGAAATCTGGTGGACGCGTCCACTTCTTCTTTCTTCTAAATATCCATCTTCAAGTTTCCAATTTCTTCCAATTTCATTTCAACATCTTCTAAATCTTCTAAAGACCTGAAAACAAAAGTAATAGTGTAAAGAATCATTAAAATCACCAAAACACATAATTAGCTAGATTTAAACTCAATAAACATCATAATAAACCATAGAAAACCAAGCTAATTATGGTTCAATCAATTTCAATATTATTTGCGCTTCAAAATTCTCTATTTGTTATAAGGCATCTTGAAACTCTACAAGTTTTTGTTTAAAGTAAAAATTTTCATTTATTGGATGATTTGTGGTAGTTAATTTGAATTGACATGGCTTATTTTTAGTAGTACAACTCAACCTACCAAAATAATGTGGCCTGATAAAATCAATATCTTCAATATTACACACAGCATGACACAAAGAAGAATGTAAGGCACTAGGATTGGTTTCAACTTCTACTTTGTTCGGTTTTTTTAAGGTTTTAATATTTGATTCCTCAAACTCACATTGGATGACAAAAGTAGGAGATTGTGGGTTATCATTGGAAATAGGAGATTCTTCAAACTCAGGAATGCTAGGAACTACCTTATTACGAAAAATATGCCAATTCTCTAATTCTTCAGCTTTACTAAGATCAACATTAGACTCATCCTCACTAGGACTCAACAAATGGAATGAAGCGTCATGAGTAAGTTGGCCCTTAATTTCACTAAACTCAGAAGCTAGTGTGATAGATCATCACTAATAGACTCATTGTAACAGTCAATTATTCTTAACATGGCCAACAACCTTGAAAACCAATCAAAATCCTTTTTAAAATGAAAAACCGTACACGAATAACAAGAACAAATTTAATCAAGCCACAATCAACTCAAACACATCATAGTCATATGAAAAGTAATGTTCACACTACCATAAGCTTGTAATCTCACACATCTCTCCACTAATGGAAAGAATAAGGTCGACTTGAGTCAAATTGGACTTGAGACACGTAACGTTAGGCTTGGGATTTGGTTAACAAAGAAAGGAACGGAAAACAAAGTAGTCAAGAGAATTACACAAAAGGATAAAAGAATTTGAAACCAATGTTCTTCAGTTGACACTTCTCTCCTTATTTACATTCAACCATATCAACCAACTCATATACTTTGGACAATCTTGGAACTTTTTCTTTTTTTTTTTCTCAAGTGCTCTTTTTTTTCTTTTCTCTTTTGATTGAATTGTGCTCTTGTTTTATTCTCTAATTATGGTTCGATTAGATTGGTTTTTAGGAGTTGAATGTGTTGTTTATTGAGATAAAATCTACCTAATTGTGTGTTTATGTGCTTAAATTGGTTCTTTACACTTTTATTTTTGTTTGCATGTATTTTGAAGGTATTTTAACATGTTAAGAAGGCATTGGAGGAAGATAGGAGGCTTAAGAAGTTGTTTCCAGGCAAAATGAAGTGGGCGAGCCAAAAAAAACCAATTGGACGCGTCACTATTCATCCACGCGTCCATTTGTAGTAGTTTTGGAGCCTCACGCGTTCACTTGGTCGTTTATGATTGTCTCACGCATCCACTCTTCGAATTTAATATTTTGGGCAGTTTTTGAGTAGTTTTGAATTAGGACTCTTATGCAACTAACCCTATGACCTTTTATAACTATTTATAGGGTTTATTAGCTTAGTTTTTTGGGTGTCAAGCACCTTAGATACTTTGTTCCCAAGTATTGTAGGAGATCAAGGGTTGGAGCTTCTCGGGAAATCGGATTTCCATTTGATGAGTTTCTCTCTTTCCCTTAATCTTTCTATGATGTTTTCTTTTATAGATTGTGAGTAAACGTTTATAGTTGGCAAGGACATGTACTAGGTTTACTTTATTCGGGAATATGAGATTTTTGTTTTGTCTTTAAAAATCTGATCTTTTCAAGGAATCATTATTTCTATTTGAGTATTTGAACAATTCTTGGTTTTATTCTATCAATTGTGTTATTTCAATTATTATTGGCCATCTTAATTGTTTTACACAGTTGAATAACTAGGGTTATGCAGAATCAGTTTTCGGTAACCAAAACTAGTAACTATTGATTAATTTAAATATGTGTTTGATTAATTGATAGGGAATTGTTTAAAACAAATTGCATGATTTTAATCAGCCATTAATTTTATGTAATTTGTGTTGATGTTGTCCTCGAGATGAATAACTTAATTAACTATTTTAAGTGAGCGATTCGGAAATTTAGTTTAATTAGATTAAAGTTAATTTGTCGTGCTTCTTGGGAATTAAGCTAAATTTACAGGAATCAGAATTTGCTGCGCTACGTGAAATTCTAAGTCACTACTCAAATAGGTTATTATCAATGACTAGTCCCGAATAAATAAAACGAAAATATGAAGTCCTTGTAAACGTTTTTGCTATGCATTGATTTTTAATGGATTTGTGAGTTATTTTATTTAAAGTTTTATTCTTTTAGATAAAAATTGAATATTTTCCCCAAAATCTCAATTAGTTTACTTATTTTGAGATTTTACAAGTTCCAGTGGGTTCGACCCATTCTTGCCCTAATTGCATAAGTTGGTTAAAGTTTGGAATTTAATTTAATAGCGCTACGACCCACTCATCAAATTTTGACGCCATTGCCGGGGAACTTGTTGAAAATTTTGAGATTAAGTTTTCTAATCTTTTTCTTTCTTTTTGAATTTTAGGTTTTTCTCTCTAGTGACAAATTCAAAAACTTGAATCTTAGATATTCCTCTTTCTACGTTGCTAATTTCTTTCTTTATTTGGTTTTGATTTTTGTATGTATTCCTCTTATTCTCAATATGATGACTATAGGATGGATATAGTAGATTATCAATCTTTGCAGAACAAAATAGAAAACCTTACTTCTTTGGTGAGGGGTTATATTATTGGAAGAGAGAATGCTAGACCTTTTGAGTGTTCTAATGGATTTAGTGAATTATTCATATTCACCTTCTCATAGGTCTAACCCACATAATTCTATAGCTTATCACATAGGGATGCCTTGTTCTCAATCTAGGTGGGATAAATTTGGAAATAGCTTATACTAATTATATCTATGAGCCTAGTTATGACTAGATGCCTAATTATGATAACTTTCCTAGGAATAACTATACTTCTAATGATTATCTTCCAAATTCCCTTCCTCTCTCTCAAGATCAATCTCGCAGAATGTCTCTTGAAGAAGTTATCAAGTCCATAGCCTCTAATACTCTTAATTTTCAACATGAGACCAAATTAAGAATCCAAAATCTCGAGAGTCAATTAGGTCAACTAGCTTCCGAGTTTAGTGAAATTAAGGACCAACTTACACATGATGTTTTATTCCATTTGTCGAGTCCTAGTGAGGATGAGTCTAATGTTGATCTTAGTCAAGCTGAAGAATTAGAGAATGGGCATATTTTTCGTAATAAGGTAGTTCCTAGCATTCCTGAGTTTGAAGAATCTCCTATTTCCATTTATAACTCACAATCTCCTTCTTTTGTCATCTAATGTGAGTTTGAGGAATCAAATATTGAAACCATAAAAAAAAACTAACAAAGTAGAAGTTGAAACCAATCCTAGTGCCTTACATTCTTCTTTGTGTCATGATGTGTGTAATATTGAACATATTGATTTTATCATGTCACATAATTTTGATGGGTTGAGTTGTACTAACATGCTAAATTTTTATTTGACTTCTACTAATTGTTTGTTTGACGATTTCATGGTAGGTACTCTATATGAAATAAATAAATTTTGGATGCATGGAGTCATAAAGCTTAAAGAAGTAAAAATTGATGCTCTTTTATTCCATGAGAGGGAAGGCATTGGATAATTTGGCTTTGGAGGTCGAGCCAAAGACCTTAAACAAAGGTGCTTTTTGGGAGGCAACCCAATAGAGAATTACTTCTTTTTTCTAGTTATTTAGTAGTTTTTTTTAATGTTCTAGGTTGTTTACAAAAGATCCTAACAGCTAATTGCAAGTTCAACTGACTCTCACACAACAACTTTGTTATTTAGACGACAATTGATTTTCAAAGGAAATATATTTCTGAAAGTTGTCGGTCACCCATAGCCCTTAATCATCAATTACATCTTCATCGGCCTTGATACGGGTGACATCCCTCCTTTTTCTTTTATTTTCATTTTTCATTTTATTTGTTTGCATGTTTGTGACATTGAGGACAATGTCTCGTTCCAGTGTGGGTGAGTCTTGTTTTTAATGTTTTTGTTTTTCTGTGTTCATTTATTGTTGTTTATGGTTTATGCTTGTGTTGTTTATGGCTAAAAAAACAATAAAAAAGTCTTGTTTTTATGCATATTTGTGTGTTTGTTATGCTTATCATAAAAATTGTACAAGTTAATATTAATTGATAGAATTTCAATATTATTTGTACTTTAAAATTCTCTATTTATTATAAGACATCTTGACACTCTACAAGTTTTTTGAGTTGACATGGCTTATTTTTAGTAAAAAATCTTGATTTTAAACACTTTTGACAAGTTTGAATAATATTAAGTTTACTTTTGACCTAGATACATTCATTGTCAATTTATACACTCTAGAACTTGTTTTTTCCCACTCTTGAGGCGAAATATGTTTGAATTTGGTTGACTTGGGGATGACAGAAGACCTTCTTTGGACATTTGAGCCTTTCTTGAGCCACCCTTTCTATATTATATCCCTCGATCCTATTTTTGAGCTTTAATGTTGTGATGGATAAATCCATTATTGACGAGCGTGTCGTTGCGCTATCAAATTAATACCAAACTCAACCAACTTATATAGTTAGGGCAAGTAAGGGTCGAACCCACAGGAATTTGTAAAATTTTAGAATAAGTAAACTAATCAAGATTAGGGGGGAAAGATTTGGTTTTTATCTAAAAGATTAAAACTTAAAAATAAGTAATTCACAAAATAACTAGAAATCAATGGATAAAAAAGACGTTAGCAAGGACTTTGTATTTCGGTTTCATTTATTCGGGATTAATCATTGATAATAACCTATTTGAGTAATGACTTAGAATTCCGCGTAGCGCAGCAAATTCCAATTCCTGTAAAAATTAGGTTAATTCCCGAGAAGCACGGCAAATTAACTTTAACCTGATTAAACCAAATTACCGAATCGCTCGCATAAGATAGTCAATCAAGTTATTAAGCATAAGGACAACATCAACACAAATTACATAAAATTAATGGCCGATTAAAATCATGCAATTCGTTTCGAACAATTCCCTATTAATTAATCAAACACAGATTTAAATTAATCAATAGTTACTACTTTTGGTTACCGAAAACCGATTCTGCATAACCCTAGTTAATCAACTATGCAAAACAATTAAGATGGCCAATAATAATTGAAATAACACAATTGATAGAATAAAACCAAGAATTGTTCAAATACTCAAATAAAAGTAATGATTCCTTGAAAAGATCGGGTTTTTAATTACAAAACGTAAATCTCATATTCCCGAATAACATAAACCTAATACATGTCCTTGCTAACTTAAAAACGTTTACTCACAAAGCATAAAGGAAAACATCATAAAAAGATTAAAGGAAAGAGAGAAACTCATTAGCTGGAAATCCGATTTCCCGAGAACCTCCCACCCTTTGATCTCCTACAATGCTTGGGAAGAAAATATCTAAGGTGCTTGACACCCCAAAAACTAAGCTAATAAACCCTATAAATAGTTAGAAAAGGTCCTAGGGTTAGTTACACAAGAATCCTAATTAGAAACTATTTAAAACAATCTTAAAACTTTAAATTCGGAAAGTGGACGCCCGAGTCTTCAAAGTGGACGCCTGAGTAGATGAGACGCGTCCACTTGACTGTCAATCTTCTGAGAGTGGACGCGTGAAATTTGGTGGACGCGTCCACTTTCTTGCCTTGCGCGTCCACTTGACTGTCCTGCGCGTCCACTTTACTGTCCAACTTCTGAGGGTGGACGCGTGAAATTTGGTAGACGCGTCCACTTCCTGGCCTTGCGCGTCCACTTGACTGTCCTGCGCGTCCACTTCTCCCTTCTTCTAAATATCCATCCTCAAATTCCCGATTTCTTCCAATTTCATTCCAACATCTTCTAAATCTTCTAAAGACCTGAAAACAAAAGTAATAGTGTAAAGAATCATTAAAATCACCAAAACACATAATTAGCTAGATTTAAACTTAATAAACATCATAATAACCCATAGAAAACTAAGCTAATTATGGTTCAATCAATTATTATCTTTCTTTGTAAGCCTTTGAGAATAATGTTTAAAACATTTACATGTCATAATTGTCAAGAGATTTCTTTGAAATATCTTTAGATTGACACTTGTGAAGTTTATGGTTGTGATAAAAAGGTCTTGAAAAGGTTTTGCAAAGTTGTGTTGAGGGTTGATGAAACGTATCTTGGAATTTTAAAGAGAAAAAGTTTGTCTTCTCTAAAAAAAGAAAAGAGAGCAAAAGTGCAAAAGAAAGAGAGACATATGATGAAAAAATAAAGTGAAGTGCTATCAAAAGTTTAAAGAAGAAAAAAAAAGAGCACTTGAGAAAAGAAAAAAGAGAAAAAGAGTTCCAAGATTGTCCAAAGTATATGAGTTGGTTGATATGGTTGAATATAAATAAGGAGAGAAGTGTCAACTGAAAAACTTTGGTTTCAAATTCTTTTATTCTTTTGTGTAATTCTCTTGACTACTTTGTTTTCCTTACCTTTCTTTGTTAACCAACACCCAAGCCTAATGTTACGTGCCTCGAGTCCAATTTGACTCAAGTCGACCTTATTCTTTCCATTAGTGGAGAGATGTGTGAGATTACAAGCCTATGGTAGTGTGGGCATTACTTATGATATGACTATGATGTGATTGAGTTGATTGTGGCTTGATTGAATTTGTTCTTGTTACTCGTGTACGATTTTTAACTCTAAAATGGATTTTGATTGGTTTTCAAAATTTTTGATCATGTTAAAAATGATTAACTATTTACAATGAATCCATAGAGATGATCTATCACACATGCACGGTTTATTTTAAAAAAGTAGAGTTGATGGATGACTTAGAGGATTATTGGAGAGAATTTGGTGCAAATGAATTGAGGTTCTTGAGATTATTTGACTTGTTTGCTGAGATATTTAAATATTGACTTTCTATCTTTGTGTTGTTATTTTGCTTGAGGACAAGCAAAGGTTTAGTGTGGGGGAATTTGATTGAACCATAATTAGATTGGTTTTTAGGAGCTTAATGTGTTGTTTATTGAGATAAAATCTACTTAATTGTGTGTTTATGTGCTTAAATTGGTTATTTACACTTTTATCCTTATTTGCAGGTATTTTGAAGGTATTTTAACATGTTTAGAAGGCATTGGAGGAAGATAGGAGGCTTAAGAAGTTGTATTGCAGGCAAAATGGAGTGGACGCGCCTCAGAAACCAATTAGACGCGCACTTGAAGAAGTGGACGTGTCACTGTCCATCCACGCGTCCATTCTCTGTAGTTTTGGAGCCTCATGCTTCCACTTGGACGTTTTTCATTGCCTCGCGCGTCCACTCTCTGAATTGAAGATTTTGGACAGTTTTTGAATAGTTTTGAATTAGGACTCTTATGTAACTAACCCTATGACCTTTTCTAACTATTTATAGGGTTTATTAGCTTAGTTTTTTTGAGGGTGAAGCACCTTAGATACTTTGTTCCTGAGCTTTGTAGAAGATCTAGGGTTGGAGTTTCTCGAGAAATCGAATTTCCGACTAATGAGTTTCTCTTTTTCCCTTAATCTTTGTATGATGTTTTCATTTATGAATTGTGAGTAAACGTTTATAGTTGGCAAGGACATGTACTAGGTTTACTTTATTCTGGAATATGAGATTTTTGTTTTGTCATTAAAAATACGATCTTTTCAAAGAATTATTATTTCTATTTGAGTATTTGAACAATTCTTGGTTTTATTCTATCAATTGTGTTATTTCGATTATTATTCTATCAAAAGTAGTAACTATTGATTAATTTAAATCTGTGTTTGATTAATTGATAGGGAATTGTTTGAAATGAATTGCATGATTTTAATCGGCCATTAATTTTATGTAATTTGTGTTGATGTTGTCCTCGAGTTAAATAACTTAATTGACTATTTTATGCGAGCAATTTAGTAATTTAGTTTAATTAGGTTAAAGTTAATTTGCCATGCTTCTCGGGAATTAACCTAAATTTACAAGAATAAGAATTTGCTGCACTACGCGGAATTCTAAGTCACAACTCAAATAGGTTATTATCAATTATTAGTCCCGAATAAATAAAACCGAAATACAAAGTCCTTGCTAACATTTTTTCTATCCATTGATTCTTAATTGATTTGTGAGTTATTTTATTTAAAGTTTTATTCTTTTAGATAAAAATTGAAGAGAGAAACTCATTAGTCGGAAATCCAATTTCCTGAGAAGCTCAAACCCTTGATCTTCTACAAAGCTTGGAAACAAAGTATCAAAGGTGCTTCACCCTTCAAAATCTAAGCTAATAAACCCTATAAATAGTTTGAAAATGTCCTAGGGTTAGTTACATAAGAGTCCCAATTCAAACTACTTAAAAACTGCCCAAAATCTTCAATTCGAATAGTGGACTTGCGTGCTATCAAAAGTGGACATGCGAGTCAATGAGAAACGTCCAAGTTGACGCGTGAGGCTCCAAAACTACTGAGAATGGACGCGTGGATGAACAGCGACACATCCACTTCTTCAAGTGCGCGTCTAATTGATTTCTGAGGCGTGTCCACTCCATTTTTCCTGCAATACAACTTTTTAAGCCTCCTATCTTCCTCCAATGCCTTCTAAACATGTTAAAATACCTTCAAAATACCTGCAAACAAGGATAAAAGTGTAAATAACCAATTTAAGCACATAAACACACAATTAGGTAGATTTTATCTCAATAAACAACACATTAAGCTCCTAAAAACCAATCTAATTATGGTTCAATCAAATTCCCCCACACTAAACCTTTGCTTGTCCTCAAGCAAAATAACAACACAAAGATAGAAAGTCAATATTTAAATGTCTCAAAAAACAAGTCAAATAATCTCAAGAACCTCAATTCATTTGCACCAAATTCTCTCCAATAATCCTTAAAGTCATCCATCAACTCTACTTTTTAAAATAAATCGTGCATGTGTGATAGATCATCTCTATGGATTCATTGTAAATAGTTAATCATTTTTAACGTGATCAAAAATTTTGAAAACCAATCAAAATCCATTTTAGAGTTAAAAATCATACACGAGTAACAAGAACAAATTCAATCAAGCCACAATCAACTCAAACACATCATAGTCATATCATAAGTAATGCCCACACTACCATAGGCTTGTAATCTCACACATCTCTCCACTAATGGAAAGAATAAGGTCGACCTGAGTCAAATTGGATTCGAGGCACGTAACATTAGGCTTGGGTGTTGGTTAACAAAGAAAGGTAAGGAAAACAAAATAGTCAAGAGAATTACACAAAAGGATAAAAGAATTTGAAACCAAAGTTTTTCAGTTGACACTTCTCTCCTTATTTACATTCAATCATATCAACCAACTCATATACTTTGGACAATCTTGGAAATTTTTTTTCTCAAGTGCTCTTTTTTTTCTTTTTCTTTAAACTTTTCATAGCACTTCACTTTTTTTTTCATCATATGTCTCTCTTTCTTTTGCACTTTTGCTCTCTTTTCTTTTTTTTTTTTTAAGAGAAGACAAACTTTTTCTCTTTAAAATTCCAAGATACATTTCATCAACCCTCAGCATAACTTTGCAAAACCTTTTCAAGACCTTTTTATCACAACCATAAACTTCACAAGTGTCAATCTAAAGATATTTCAAAGAAATCTCTTGACCATTATGACATGTAAAGGTTTTAAACATTATTCTCAAAGGCTTACGAAGAAAGATACTAATGGATTCATCCATCAAAACATTAAAGCTCAAAAATAGGATCAAGGGGTATAATATAGAAAGGGTGGCTCAAGAAAGGCTCAAACGTCCAAAAAAGGCCTTATGTCATCCCCAAGTCAACCAAATTCAATCATATTTCGCCTCAAGAGTGTGAGAAAACAAGTTCTAGAGTGTCTAAATTGACCATGAATGTATCTAAGTTAAAAGTAAACTCAATCTCATTCAAACTTGTCAAAAGTGTTTTCCAAAATCAAGATTTGGTTTTTACTAAAAGTAAGCCATGTCAATTCAAATTAACTATCCAAAAATCATCCATAAATGACAATTTTGAATTTTCACAAAAACTAGTAGAGTATCAAGATTCCTCATAACAAATAGAGAATTTTAAAGCACAAATAATATCGAAATTCTATCAATTAACATAGACTTGTAGAAGTTTCATCATAGGCATAATAAACACACAAAGATGCATAAAAACAAAAGTTTTTTTTTTAAACCATAAACTTTTTTTTCTCGTTTTGTTTTAAAAACCATAAACAACACAAACATAAACCATAAACAACAATAAATGAACACAGAAAAACACAAACATTAAAAACAAAACTCCCCCACACTAGAAGGATACATTGTCCTCAATGTCACAAACATGCAAACAAATAAAATGAAAAATGAAAATAAAAGAAAAAGGAGGGATGTCACCCGTATCAAGGCCGATGAAGATGTAATTGCTGATTAAGGGCTATTGGTGACTGACAACTTTTAGAAATATATTCCCTTTGAAAATCAATTCCCGTCTAAATAACAAAATTGTTGTGTGAGAGTCAGTTGAACCTGCAATTAGGTGTTAGGATCTTTTGTAAACAACTTAGAACATAGAAAAAAAAACTACAAACTAACTAGAAAAAAGAAAGTAATTATCTATTGGGTTGCCTCCCAAAAAGCGCCTTTGTTTAAGGTCTTTGGCTCGACTTCCAAAGCCAAATTATCTAATGCCTTCCTTCTCATGGAATAGAGGAGCATCCATTTTTACTTATTTAAGCTTTATGACTCCATGCTTCCAAAATTTATTTATTTCATATAGAGTACCTACCATGAAATCCTCAAACAAACAATTAGTAGAAGTCAAATAAAAATTTAGCAAGTACAACTCAACCCATCAAAATTATGTGGCATGATAAAATCAATATGTTCAATATTACACACATCATGACACAAAGAAGAATGTAAGGCACTAGGATTGGTTTCAACTTCTACTTTGTTAGGTTTTTTTATGGTTTCAATATTTGATTCCTCATACTCACATTGGATGACAAAAGAAGGAGATTGTGGGTTATCAATGGAAATAGGAGATTCTTTAATTTCACTAAGATCAACAATAGACTCATCATCACTAGGACTCAACAAATGGAATGAAGCATCATGAGTAAGTTGGTCCTTAATTTCACTAAACTCGAAAGCTAGTTGACCTAATTGACTCTCGAGATTTTGGATTCTTAATTTGGTCTCTTGTTGAAAATGAAGAGTATTAGAGTCTATGGACTTGATAACTTCTTCAAGAGACATTTTGCGAGACTGATCTTGAGAGATAGGAAGGGAATCTGGAAGATAATAATTAGGAGGATAGTCATACCTAGGAAAGTTATCATAATTAGGCATATAGTCATAACTAGGCTCATAGATATA
Source organism: Apocynum venetum (assembly GCA_019593545.1). NCBI lineage: Eukaryota > Viridiplantae > Streptophyta > Magnoliopsida > Gentianales > Apocynaceae > Apocynum > Apocynum venetum. The sequence continues at coordinate 973,351 of SRSM01000333.1, forward strand.
ATTAGGATAGCTATTACAAAATTCATCCCACTTAGATTGATAACAAGGCATCCCTATATGATAAAGTATAGAATAATGTGGGTTAGACCTATGAGAAAGTGGATATGAATAACCACTAAATCCATTAGAACGCTCAAAAGGTCTAGCATTTTCTCTTCCAATAATATAACCCTTACCAAAGAAGTAAGGTTATCTATTTTGTTCTGTAAAGATTGATAATCTACCATATCAATCCTAGAGTCATCATATTGAGAATAAGAGGAATACATAAAAAAAACCAAATAAAGAAAGAAATTAGCAACGTAGAAAAAAGGAATATCGAAGATTCACACTTTTGAATTTGTCACTAGAAGGAGAAACCCAAAAATCAAACACAAAGAAAAAGATTAGAAAACTTAATCTTAAAATTTTAAACATGTTCCCTGGCAACGGCGCCAAAATTTGGTGAGCGTGTCGTAGCGCTATCAAATTAAAACTTAACTCAACCAACTACTATAGTTAGGGCAAGTAAGGGTCGAACCCACAAGAACTTGTAAAATCTCAAAATAAGTAAATTGATCAAGAATTGGGGGGAAAGATTCAATTTTTATTTAAAAGAATAAACTTTAAATAAAATAACTCACAAATCAATTAAGACTCAATGGATAAAAAAATGTTAGCAAGGACTTTGTATTTCGGTTTTATTTATTCGGGACACGTGAGGCTCCAAAACTACTGAGAATGGACGCGTGAATGAATAGTAACGTGTCCACTTCTTCAAGTGCGCGTCCAATTGGTTTCTAAGGCGAGTCCACTCCATTTTGCCTGCAATACAACTTTTTAAGCCTTATATCTTTCTCCAATGCCTTCTAAGCATGCTAAAATACCTTCAAAATACCTGCAAACAAAGATAGAAGTGTAAAGAACCAATTTAAGCATATCAACACACAATTAGATAGATTTTATCTTAATAAACACATTAAGCTCCTAAAAACCAATCTAATTATGGTTCAATCTGTAAAACAGTGAGATTTGAGGTACTAACTAATTCACTTTATGAATGCATAGCTTGATGAAACACTGTGATGTGCATATAGCTATGCCATGAGGTTACGAAATGTTAGAACTACTCTTTAACATAACTGTTTGGTCAGATATGAATTTGTATAATAAGCTAATTGGACTCTTAAATGTTGATCACTTTTTTGATGGTTTATTAGCGTTTTTAGATATTGTTATTGCACATAGAATGATCTCACCCAATACACGTAGAATTCTGTTGACAGCACATTAGGTTGATGAGTTGTTAATTTTACATAATTGTTAAACACAATAGAAATTTACTAAATACAACATTTTTCTGACCAAAATGCCCCTATCATTTTAACCAAATGGCATCAATACCCTTCCCCCATTTGTTACATGGATCTAAAGGAAGAAGAGATTCTTCGTCGCCATTAATAGAAAAGAAAAAAGTTTCCTTTTGATATTACTAGGGATTAGCTGCATTTAAAGCCTTCTCTCCAAAAACAAAAGATAAATATCTTAAATCATAGTGCACAAATAAGAACCACATACAGAAAAAAAAACAATATATCAGACCTGAAACGTGATTTAGACCCAACTAAACACTACTACTTTACTTTAATTAAACTTAATCATTCTACAAATCATCTTCAGTTAGTGGACCCAAGATAAAAGGCAGATGACTAGAATACTGCATTCCTGTGTTGTAATTGATGCCGATGAGGAAGAGTTCCACTGGGTTACACGGATCTCATTAAGTACTGAATTTCGTGACATGTGATACAAAATATATGGAGTTACTAGGAACTCGTTTCACAAGTTCCACGTAGTTGTGCACGAAACTCCTCCAATACAATAAAAAATATATTTCAGCGATTTAAATCAAATTTACTTTAGAATTATTGTCGTTTGATTCCATAAGTGTATGAGTATTGACTCTTATTGTTGATGATTTTATTATTATGAATAAACAAATTCAAAACGTTACATAATCATTATTTTTGTAGAATTTGTTAGTAAAATTTCAATTGTATTAGAATTAGGATTTGTACAAATGGGACTAATGTCTAAATCTAATACAGTGTTGTACAAAGTGTAGGATATAGTATCTCCCTAATTTTATTAGAGACTTATGTCCCAATAGCATATCCTGAAGTGCCTACAATAGATTGGACTCGTAAGAAAAATAAGCACAAAAAGAGATTTAGGTGATCTCGATTTGGATTTACATTTGTAAGTATATTTTTGTTGTTTGTAATTATATATATATATTTTTTCTTTTTTCTTGTTTTTTGTACAATTTGTTTGACATATTGATGATGGCAGTGTAAAGGTTCGTTTATTGTAACACATCATTATATGTCAATATGCCATTTTTTGTTTATGTGTTATTATTTAGATTTTGTATTTCTTTTACTTTTACTATGCCTATCTTAAGAGCTGGTATATGAGATGGATGAAAGCTAGTCTTCAACTAGTATGGATCTGAGAGTTTACTCTCAAAAGTCCACGTACCCTTTTTAAGCATCATTAAACGTGACCTGTGAGTATTGTTTTATGTGTTTTGATTGTTTTTTTACAATATCTTGATTGAGTCTATAAAACAAAAATAGAAGAAGAAATTTTTTTTTTTAAAATTGCGGCAAGATTGTTTCTTTCTCCAACAATTGAAACTAGAGCGGCAAGGTTGGTGTTCACGTGGCAAGATGGTATCATGTAAAACAAAAAAAGAAATTAAATAAGGTGCATCATTAATCTGAAATAAAGCTCCTCATTAATCTGAAATGAGGATCAATTGACTAATACAAATAATTATTTCATAAAATCACAATGTTCCTTTTAAAGTATGATGTGTATAATATGTAAATAGGAATTTTATAAATTTTGTCATATGAAAGTGTGTTTATTTTAAAATGATGAAAATAATTTTAAAATCAGTCGAAGATCCATTGCGGCCAGATGAGAGACGAAAAAAATTATCCCTCGCAAAACTCTCTTTAATTCGATGTTGTTTGAGATCATTACCATATTTTTCAAATTATTTAATAGAAAAATTAAACTTTGTCTTAAAATTGTTGGTGTTAAGGTCGTAATAATTTTACAAATTAATTATACTATATTCTTATATTTTTAAAAAATAATTTTTTGTCCGTCGTAAATCTGTCGATATTAGGCATGGATTACCAACGGACAATTTGGAATTGGGAAAATTGGTCGTCGAACAAATTAAATTGAAATCAACAAAATTTCCCTCAAATTCCTTTCTTTTACATTTTCCCCCTTCTTCCTGAGTTCTTCTCTGCGCAGGTTCAACTGTCTTTTGTTGGAGTTCTCCGGGCCAAATCATCACCTTTGTGCGTGACCATCCGGGCCAAAGCACATTGTACTTGCGCATCTCCAACGTCCTCAGTAGAAGCTTTGATTGATTGCATTCTCCAACAGCGACCGCTATAATTCTAACGACAAGTAGGCTGGTTTCAAGTGCAAGTTCTGTTTTTTTTTTGTGAGCTTTTTTCTTTTTTATTTGCTATTTTTGGGATACATTTTGTTCTTTGAATTTTAGTTTTTTAAAAAATATATTTTTATTGTTTTTGAAGTAGAAAACTTATTAGCATAATGAATTTTGAAGGTAACAAGAATTTGGGGGGCATATAATTTGCAACTTCTCTACACTTTGACTTCTCTTCTTTTCTTTTCTTTTCATTTCATTTCGGGTGATTAAGGGTTATGCCCTTCTCTCTCTCTCTCACTTTTTTTATCTTTCTGAATTCATAGTTTTATTTTTGAGGATTAATAGGAAGCTTGGTTGATTTAGCTATCTTTGTTAATCTGTCAATGATTTTGTTTTACTTTTTCTGGGCACGTGAATTGCATTCTTGAATTATCAAATTCAATGCTTGGATGCTCATAAAGATGTAGTCTTGAATATTGGATGGTTAGAATGAAGAAACTTGAGCTATTCTGATATATGAAGAAACTTGATTTAAAATTCTGGTATATGGCTATAGGTTCTTATTTTGGTTTTAGGATTTGTAAAAGGGGTGTGATTGAACCATAATTAGCTTGGTTTTCTATGGTTTATTATGATGTTTATTGAGTTTAAATCTAGCTAATTATGTGTTTTGGTGATTTTAATGATTCTTTACACTATTACTTTTGTTTTCAGGTCTTTAGAAGATTTAGAAGATGTTGGAATGAAATTGAAAGAAATTGGAAATTTGAGGATGGATATTTAGAAGAAAGGAGAAGTGGACGCACAAGACTGTCAAGTGGACGCGCAAGGCCAGAAAGTGGACGCGTCCACCAAATTTCACGCGTCCACCCTCAGAAGTTGGATAGGAAAGTAGACGCGCAGGGAGGCCAAGTAGACGCACAAGGCCAAAAAGTGGACGCGTCCACCCTTAGAAGATTGACAGTCAAGTGGACGCGTCTCATTTACTCAGGCGTCAACTTTGAAGACTCGGACGTCCACTTTCCGAATTCAAGTTTTAAGCTTGTTTTAAGTAGTTTCTAATTAGGACTCTTGTATAAACCACCCTAGGACCTTTTTCTAACTATATATATGCCTTAATAGCTTAGTTTAGGTTGTCAAGTACTTTAGATTCTCTCTTCCCGAGCATTGTAGAAGATTAAGGGTGGGAGCTTCTCGGGAAATCGGATTTCCGACTAATGAGTTTCTCTCTTTTCCTTAATCTTTTTATAATGTTTTCCTTTATGCTTTGTGAGTAGTTTTCTTAAGTTAGCAATGACATGTATTAGGTTTATGTTATTCGGAAATATGAGATTTACATTTTGTAATTAAAAACCCGATCTTTTCAAGGGATCATTATTTATATTTGAGTATTTGAAAAATTCTTAGTTTTATTCTATCAATTATGTTATTTCAATTATTATTGGCCATTTTAATTGTTTTGCATAGTTGATTAACTAGGGTTATGCAGAATCGGTTTTCGGTAACCAAAAGTAGTAACTATTGATTAATTTAAATCTGTGTGTGATTAATTAATAGGGAATTGTTTGAAACAAATTGCATGATTTTAACCGGTCATTAGCTTTATGTAATTTGTGTTGATGTTATCCTCAAGCTGAATAACTTAATTGACTATTTTATGCGAGCGATTCGGTAATTTAATTTAATTAGGTTAAAGTTAATTTGTCGTGCTTCTCGGAAATTAACCTAACTATACAGGAATCGGAATTTGCTGCGCTACGCGGAATTCTAAGTCACTACTCAAATAGGTTATTATCAATGATTAATCCCGAATAAGTAAAACTGAAATACAAAGTCATTGCTAACGTTTTTCTTTTCTTTGATTCTTAATTAATTTGTGAGTAAATTTATTTAAAGTTTATTCTTTTAAAATAAAAATTAAATATTTCCCCCCTAATCTTGATTAGTTTACTTGTTCTAAGATTTTACAAATCTTTGTGGACCCTTACTTGCCCTAAGTTAGTTAAAGTTCGGAATTTAATTTGATATCGCAACGACACGTTTGTCAGGGTGTGTTGTGGAAAGATATTTACATGTATAACAAAGAACAGAGAATGAATTATTGAGTTTGGGAAGGAAATTCCTATTCGCTGCCTGACAGTTTAATGACTTTTCAAGACAAGTTTGGCATGCAATAATCATACAAGTTTCCCAGAGAAATAAAGGGAAAAGAAAAGGCAAACATAAAAATTATTGTTGATTTTAAAATTAATTAATGCTACTTTTCATGTGATCACATAATTGTAAATTTAGTGTATTATGTAAATTTAGTGTAGTACAATACAAACTCCCTTTCTATAAAATAAAAAAGAATGAAAATTTTCGAATTTTATGCCATTTTAATATTTTTATTATGTAAAATTAACGTTTTTCTTTTTCTTTTTTTATTTATAAATATACTTTTTATTGACCCAGTGTGGTTCACACGATGATTCCAACAAAGCAAATAATGGGAGCCCATGAGGTTAATTTGGACAAGGGCATACTGGTTCCAGTTTGTAAATGAAATTGTGCGTAAGAGAGTTTGATGAAAATTGTTAATGATGTACCTTTATTTTTATATAGGCAAATTGGCCTATTTTGTTCCTTATCTTTGCATTTTTAGTGTATTTCGTCCTTTTATCTTTTATTTTAAGCTCATTTTGATCTCTTATCTTTATAATCTCTTCTAAATAGGTCATTATCATCATTTCGACAAAAAATTTACTAAAATTCTCATGTGCTTGCTATGTGATAAAAATGCAAAGGTAAAATGGAAAATTTAATTTAGATTAAAAAATGACAATGATCTATTTCACTAAAGTTATAGAAATAGTGGATCAGAAGAGCTTAAAAAAGAAGATAAATGAAGATATTAATCAAAATTACAAACATAAAAGACTAAATAGGTTATATTTGCCAAATTTTAATTAAGATTCAGTTCTATTAAATAAAAGATTAAATCCTCCCACTAAACATTGATTGAACTTATCTGAATCAAATTGTTTAATTAAAATTTGGCTTGATACATATTCCATACTAAAAAATTTAAAATGATTGTAACTATTTTTCTTTTAAAAATATTTTTAAAATTTTATTTTCATATCTATTTAGGTACTCATTACGTTTAATAATTAAATATGAAAAATAGTCTTAATTAATTAAGAAAAATCTTAAATAATTATTTTTCAAACTTTTACAATGTGTTTGGATAAAAGCCTTTCAAGGAGTTTTTTCAAAATTTTAATCCAGATTTTTCTTAATTAATTAAAAAAATTTCATATTTAATTATTAAACGTAATGAATATCTAAATAGATATGAAAATAATGTTTTAAAGATATTTTCAAAAGAAAAATAGAAATAGTCATTTAATTTTTTTTAGTGCAGAATATGTATCAAGCCAACTTTTAAGTTATTTTAATAAACTTTTAATTAAAAATTTTGATTAAGATAACTTCAACCAAAATTTGGTGGGTGGATTCAATAATTTATTTAATAGAAGTGAATTTTAATTAAAAGATGACAAATTAACCTATTTAGTTCTTTATTTTTGTAATTTTGGCTAATATCATTCCTTATTTTGTTTTTAACCCTTATGATCCCCTATCTTTAAAACTTCAGTCAAATAGATTCTAGTCATTTTTTAACTCAAATTAAATTTACCATTTTGCCCCTACATTTTATCACATAACAAGCACATGATAATTTTGGTGAAATTTTTATTAGAAAATAATGACAATGACCTATTTAAATGATATTATAAAGATAACATATAAGATGACCTAACAAAAAATAATAAACAAAATTTGCCAAAAAGGTAAAGATAAGTGACGAAATAGGCCAATTTGGCCACCGTGGTTCACACGATGGTTCCAACTGAGCAAATAATGGGAGCCCATGAGGTTAATTTGGACAGGGGCATATTGGTTCCAGTTTGTAAATGAAATTGTGCGAAAGAGGGTTTGACGAAAATGGTTAATTATGTACCTTTATTTTTACATATTTGTTATAGCATAAAAAAATTTCAGTATAAAATCAATAAAGTTACTACCTCCATTTTAAAATAAATAACATCTTGAGCATTTATAAAGATATTAAAAATGCTAAATTTTTTGCATCAATTAAAGTTCTATACCCCTAATAAGCACATAAAATTAATTATTCTCACTTTTTCTCCTTCCTAGTAATAACTTTCGTTCTCCTTCCCCGAGCTAAATGATGTACTCATAAATTAACTGATTTTTATGTTATTTAATGACTATATTTTATTTGAAAATCGGTTAATTATGTTATTTAATGGATATATTTCACGTTTTCCTTCTATTTCTTTGTTTGTAAGTTTTTCAGTGTATTTTAGTTTATTATGGAGATAAAAAGAAGAAGATGAAGAAATGTTGGAGAAGATAAAAAAATAAAAAATAAAAAATAAAAATCTATGTCATCCAATGACGTGGCACAATGAGAAGATGACACGTGGCGCAATCAGAAGATGACAAGTGGCGCAATCAGAAGGTGACAAGTGGTGCTTCTAGAAGCCGCAACTTGGACCAATGAGGACGCGACATGTGGCGAAGTTGGGGAAATTAGACCACCAACTACATTTTCAAGACTTTGGGGTGCAAAATGACCATTTTGCCCCTGATTTTTGTGGCTATAAATAGGGAGCTTATTTTTATGATTTAGACACCAATTTAGCTTCAATCTTCTCCATTTCTTTTGCAATTTATTTCTTTTATTATTGTCTTCATCTTAGTATATTTTCTAGATTTTTTAGAATAATATTTCAAGGCTTTTTGTAATATTTAGTAAAGAAATTATGTCCGGATAATTTCAATATTTCCGGGGAGTTTATCTTTCAAATTTTCTTTCTAATGTTTATAAATTTCATCTTATATTTACTAAATATGTATTGTGAGTAATTTTCTTTTGTTAGCAAGGATATGTGTTAAGTTATTAATAAATGAGATTATGAGATAATTTTCTTTGTACTTAATTTCTATTTGGATTTATTTAACTGGACTTATGGTTGGTTTACCCGCCTAGTCTTTATTTATTTTGCTTTATGCACTTTAAATATCGCAAATGGATGGCCGAGCCACCTATTAGTTTAATTTACTTTTATGTCTTTTATTTTCTGTATTATGGAAGGGCAAGCCTCCTAACTAGTTTAATATATTTTTATGTCTTTAATTCTTTTTTTTATGGAAGGCCAAGCCTCCATACTTTTAGTTTAATTTATTTAAATGGCCGGTTGAACCGCCTAATTTATTTATTTAATATAAATCCAATCTTTCTTTCTATATATATATGTGTGTATTTATTTAATATACTTATATATATTAATTAAGTATTTATATAATTCCTATTTTTACCAATATAATTGTGTGAATTAATTGAATTGACAATCTAGTTTATGAATGTGATTATATAGCTAGGATTATTAATCTTGTATTAATAATTCAAGTAGCATTTACTAGTTTAATTGAGTTGCAGCTCTTGGCTTAATTAAATTAGTAGCGGAATTATATAATTTAAATTGTATATAATTAAGCTGATTGTTATATACAATTTAATGTTGGTGATACTTTATTTGTTTAATTCAATTTGATTGAGCATCCTATACACGCTGATTGGTAGTGGTGTTTAATTAAATTAGTTATTAATCTGTCTGAGCTGATCGGGATTAATCTATTTTGTAAGGATAGAAATCTGTCTGAGCTGATCGGGATTCTAAAACCAACTACTTAATAATGTATCTATCTATGATTAATTCCATGAAAAATATAACTTGATACTAATTCCTTGCTAACGCTTTTTTTTATATCATTTATATTCCAAATTCCTTTTTAATTCTATTTTCAAAATACCAAAAACCCCCCAAACCTTTTTCCGATTAACGATTTTAATTTAAGAGTTGACAAATCTCTATGGATTCGATCCATACTTTCCCTATCTACATAGGAATTGTTAGGTTTAAAATTGAGAGCCGTACGACAGGTTTCGTCACTAAACTTGAGCAAGGCAAGACTGCAAAAATAAATCATTGACCATAGAAATTAAATTATACATTGAAACTAGCAAAATGACCAAAAGACGACGTACCAAAATATCACATTTGTTCTTTTCATTTTTAAGCATAACTAATTCAATCTTTTTCTTACAAAACATTATATATAGATGCGAAACAAAACTTCTTAAAACATGCGAAACAATTATTCCACAAAATGAAGTTGGTGAGTCCCAGATATAAAAAAGAAAAAGGAGTTAGCAATTTGAAAGCCTTAAAGCTTTTAATATCTTAATTTTGATTAAATGACAAACATTGATAAGGACTAATGGCTTTATTGTATTAGTGATGATCTTTTAGGATTCATATATCTAATCCATGCAAGATCAAAGTTTTAAATCTTCAGGAAAGAGCTTTTGATGTCAAGCTTTGAAGATAAGCGTTTCTGGATTAGATAGGATCTAGAGGTGTAGCTTTATTTCTTTATTTATCTTTAGATATCTCTAGGTCTATCCCTTCGAGTAATGAGTTCTATAGGTTGCTCAATAAAAGTGAAATGATTTTCAAAATGCATTTCATTTAGATAAAACATGAGTTGGGTATTTGAAATGATTTTCAAAATACATGCACATACTTCAAAATTCATAAAATATAGTTTGCAAACTCTTAGAGTTGTTTGGAAACTTGTTTTGCATAGTTTTAATGCATGTGTGGTCGACCTGACAAAAGTGTGGACGACCCCAGATCATGCGGTCGACCAGACTTCTCAGAGTATCGTCCGCTGTATGTCCAGATCTCTCTGGAACACTTGCGGATGGTGGAGCGATCGACCGGACTTCTGAGCTCATCGTCTGCAGGTTGCCCAGAGTTCTCTGGAACATTTGCAGATGATGGTGCGGATGACCCTCCTGATTTGCAGTCGACCGCACTTCTCCTGAGTGGGATTCAAACAGCCATTTTTATGACCGTTGGTGCATACTTATAAATACCCAATCGTTTAAACAACTTATTAACACTACTTTTTGAGCAAAAATCTGATCCTAACACTTCATAGAACCTCTGGAGATTATTTTGAAACCAAATCTTAACATTCATATTGTGAAATTCATCAAAGTGAGATTTATACAAAATAATTGGGGTTCTTGAGCAACTTACAAGAAAACATTACTCAAAGAGGTATTTATGCTTTGCATTGATATATCTTCACATTAAGGTGATTTCATATATCAAACTCTTCTTATTCATATCTTGATTGATTTGTTCAAGGTTGCATTGAGCTTAAAACTCTAAGGGTTAGAGTGAGCCTTGAACCATAGAAAACTGTGTATGTGTTAATAGCATCTTTTTCATTAATTGTTGTAATAGAGATAGGTGTGTAGACAAGGTTATATTGTAAAACTCAAAGTGTTGAGTGAACCTTGGTTGGTTAAGAGGTTTGTGTTGTAAAACCCTAAGGGAATTGGGTGAGCCTCTATTGTATTCTCTCTTACTATATTAGTGAAAGGTTTTGTGAAATCCTTGAGTAGATAGCTCAAGGTAGTGGATTAGGTTTTGTTGGATAAACCGAACCACTATAAATCTTTGTGTTCATTGTTGTTTTTCTTGAACTCATCATTTCATACTTTGGTTGAACACCAAGTGTTTGATATTTGTTATCTTAGAAAGCTTGTTTATTTTAAAAGAGGAAAAATCGGTTAAAACCTAATTCACCCCCCCTCTTAGGTTTTTCAATTGGTATCAGAGCGGGTCTTCTTGTTGATAAGGCTTAACATCCTTGAAGCAAAGATTCTATGGCTCATCTAGATAACACTATGATGGTAGAAGGTTACTCTACTACTAGACCTCCTTTGTTGAATGACACAAACTATAATTTCTGGAAAAATAGAGTTAGAATCTATATATCTTCTCTAAACTATGAATTATGGAATATTGTTGAAAATGGACCCTATGTACCTTTTAAAGTTGTTGATGGTATAAAGATTGATAGAATATCTGAGGAATTTGATGATGAAGATAAAAAGAAAATGACCCTTAATTTTCTTGCCATGAACACTCTTACTTGCGCACTTGATATGAATGAGTATAACAGGGTAAGATGTTGTGAATCTGCACATGAAATGTGGAGACTACTTGAAGTGACTCATGAAGGTACAAACCAAGTAAAGGAAACAAAACTTGGTATGCTTACAAGGGAGTATGAACTTTTCACTATGAAATCAAATGAAAACATCACTGATATGTTTACTCGCTTTACTAACATTATTAACGGTTTAAAAGTGTTTAGCAAGTCTTATTCTATAGGAGAACAAAATATGAAAATACTCAATGCTTTACCAAAGGCTTGGGAAGGCAAACCTACTGCTATGTTGGAAACTCATGATTTGAAGAAGAAACCAGTGGAAGAGCTTATTGGATCACTTCTCACTCATGAGATTAGGATGAAGTGGTTGAATGATCAAGAAGTGGAAGACAAAGGGAAAAGAGGAATTGCTCTCAAAGCTAAAGAGAACAACGAAAATGAATCTTCCAATGATGAGGAAGAAATGGATGATGAGGAAATAGCTCTTGTCATGAAGAACTTCAAGAAAATGTTCAAAAAGGGACATTTCAACAAATTCAAAAAGAAGCCATCGACATCTACAAATAACAACTCAAAGCAATACTATGAATGCGGAAGTCCAATTCACTTCAAGGCGGACTGTCCAAAATTAAGAGAGAAATAAAAGAAGTACAAGTCCAAGAACAAGAAAGGACTTGCTTGCACTTGGGATCAAGAAGGAAGTGAAGATGAAGAACAAACTGAACATGCAAATGTTTGTTTCATGGCCATTGAAGATGAGGTAAATACTTCAAAAACTCCTTTTTTAGTTGATAGTGAAGTGATGATGATATTTGTGACATGCTTGATAGAGATGAATTTATCTCCAATCTCTATAAGGAAATGAAAAAGATTATCAAGAAAAACAAAGTCTTGAAATGTCAAGTAGAGAAGCTATCATTAGATAATACTAGGCTCATTGATGAAAATGCCTTGTTAACTTCTACAAAGATTTGTCTTGATGAGAATGTTATTGGTTTAAATGATAAGGTGAAATTTCTTGAGAATGCTAACGTTGATCTTATTTCTAGAAACAAGAAGTTGGAAGATATGATGAGTGATTATGATGCCATGAAAGTTAGAATGAGTGATTTAAGTGCTAGCTTGCAAAAACTTACATGTGGTAGGGACAATTTGAACAAACTACTTGGTATGCAAAGACTCACTCATGATAAGATAGGTCTTGGTTTGATGATAGTTATAATGAAGTCTCACACACACATGAGAGTTTATCTCACTCACATATGTCACATACACATAAGAGAGTATCTCATGCATATCATTCACATGTCTATACTTCTTCAAAAATATGTTGTACTTATTGTGGTAAAAATGGTCACAAAGTGACTAGATGTTATGTGAAGAAAAAGATTGAGAATGGTGCTAAAAGCACTTGGGTAGTTAAAAGAACTAACCCCAATGGACCCAAGAGAATTTGGGTACCAAAAGGCTTATTAACATCTTTGGTGTAGGTATGTTTTCAATTGAAAACAAAGGAGAACAAATGGTTTCTTGACAGTGGATGCTCAAGACACATGACTGGAAATGCATCCATACTTAATGATGTCAAACCAAGGGATGAATGATTTGTGACTTTCGGTGACAAAAAGAAAGGGAAAATCATTGGCATTGACAATGTTGATAAAAGTACTTCTCCCTTTATTAAAAATGTTCTTCTTATTGATAATCTCAAATATAATTTGCTTAGTATTAGTCAATTATGTGATAATGGTTATAAGGTTATTTTCAAGAAGGATTCATGTTTAATTATTGATGATTGTGAAAGCCTTAAAGCTTTTAATATCTTAGTTTTGATTAAATGACAAACATTGATAAGGACTAATGGCTTTATTGTATTAGTGATGATCTTTTAGGATTCATATATCTAATCCTTGCAAGATCAAAGTTTCAAATCTTCAGGAAAGAGCTTTTGATGTCAAGCCTTGAAGATAAGCGTTTCTGGATTAGATAGGATCTAGAGGTGTAGCTTTAATTCTTTATTTATCTTTGGTTATCTCTAGGTCTATCCCTTTGAGTAATGAGTTCTATAGGTTGCTCAATAAGAGTGAAATGATTTTCAAAATGCATTTCATTTAGATAAAACATGAGTTGGGTATTTGAAATGATTTTCAAAATACATGCACATACTTCAAAATTCATAAAATATGGTTTGCAAACTCTTAGAGTTGTTTGGGAACTTGTTCTGCATAGTTTTAATGCATTTGTGGTCGACCTGACAAAAGTGTGGACGACCACAAATCATGCGGTCGACCAGACTTCTCAGAGTATCGTCCGCAGGCTGTCCAGAGTTCTCTGGAACACTTGCGGATGATGGAGCGGTCGACCGGACTTCTGAGCTCATCGTCCGCAGGCTGTCCAGAGTTCTCTGGAACATTTGCGGATGATGGTACGGACGACCCTCTTGATTTGCGGTCGACCGCACTTCTCCTGAGTGGGATTCAAACAGCTATTTTTATGACCGTTGGTGCATACATATAAATACCCAATCGTTTAAACAACTCTTATCAATTACTTTTTGAGCAAAAATCTGATCCTAACACTTCATAGAACCTCTGGAGATTATTTTGAAACCAAATCTTAACATTCATATTGTGAAATTCATCAAAGTGAGATTTATACAAAATCATTGGGGTTCTTGAGCAACTTACAAGAAAACATTACTCAAAGAGGTATTTATGCTTTACATTGATATATCTTCACATTAAGGTGATTTCATATATCAAACTCTTCTTATTCATATCTTGATTGATTTGTTCAAGGTTGCATTGAGCTTAAAACTCTAAGGATTAGAGTGAGCCTTGAACCATAGAAAACTGTGTTTGTGTTAAGAGCTTCTTTTTCATTAATTGTTGTAATAGAGAAAGGTGTGTAGACAAGGTTATATTGTAAAACTCAAAGTGTTGAGTGAACCTTGGTTGGTTAAGAGGTTTATGTTGTAAAACCCTAAGGGAATTGGGTGAGCCTCTATTGTATTCTCTCTTACTATATTAGTGAAAGGTTTTGTGAAATCCTTGAGTAGATAGCTCAAGGTAGTGGATTAGGTTTTGTTGGATAAACCGAACCACTATAAATCTTTGTGTTCATTGCTTCTTTTCTTGAACTCATCTTTTCATACTTTGGTTGAACACCAAGTGTTTGATATTTGTTATCTTAGAAAGCTTGTTTAATTTAAAGAGGAAAAATCGGTTAAAACCTAATTCACCCCCCCCCCCTCTTAGGTTTTTCAGATTGCTCTAACAAAAATGTTTTTGTTGGAAATAGAAATGGAAATATGTATGATCTTTACTTTGATGTTTTAGTTGAACAAGATGTTAAATGCCTTGCTTTGAAAGATGATGATGCATATCTTTGGCATCGTAGATTAGGACATGTGAGCATGGATACTTTGCATAACTTATCTAAACATGAATATGTTAGAGGATTGCCTGCCATTCATTTTGAAAAAAATCGTGTTTGTGATGCATGTCAATATGGTAAACAAGTCAAGAGTTCTTTTAAACCTAAGAAGATTGTTTCAACCTCAAAACCTCTTGAACTTGTTCATATGGATTTATTTGGTCCTATGAGGAAAATGAGCATTGGTGGAAAATTGTATGCTTATGTGATAGTTGATGACTTCTCTAGATTTACTTGGGTATTATTCTTGTTGGGCAAAGATGAAGCTTTTGGAGCTTTTGTCAAGCTTTTTAAACAAGTACAAAACACCATAGGTTGCAAACTCATCTCCATTAGAAGTGATAATGGTAGAGAATTTTGCAATATTAGCTTCACTAAACTGTGTGTTGAGAATGAAATTTCTCACAATTTTTCTGTTGCTAAAACTCCTCAACAAAATGGTGTTGTTGAGAGGAAAAATCGTACTTTACAGGAAATGGCTCGTTCTATGCTATGTGAAAATAATTTGCCAAAGTATTTTTGGGCTGAAGCTGTAAACACCTCTTGCTACATTATAAATAGAGTGCTTCTTAGACCTCTTGTGAAAAAAACCCCCTATGAACTTATGTTTGGCAAAACTCCTTCTATTTCTTACTTCAAGGTTTTTGGTTGTAAATGTTTTGTTTTAAATGTCAAAGACAATCTTGGTAAGTTTGATAAGAAATCCGATGAAGGTATATTTCTTGGCTATTCTTCAATAAGAAAAGCTTATCGTGTGTATAATAAGAGAACTGTGATTATTGAAGAAGTTATTCATGTTGTTTTTTATGAATCTAACATCTATTTGCCAAGAGATGAGATTGAAGGTGACATTCAAGAAATACCCTTGAAGTCAATGAATAAGGATGCTGTTCAAACAAATGAAAATCCTTCAACATCAAAGGATGAGAATGGAGAAGTCTTTGAAAATCAAGAATCTATGTCACTTGAAGAAGGAACAAAGTGTGATCTTCCAAAAGAATGGAAATATGTTCACAACCATCCAAATGATCAAATCATTGGTGATCCAAATGAAGGGGTAAGAACTAGAAGACATTTTATAAATTTTGTTGATGATTTTGCATTATTATCTCATATAGAACCTAGGAACATTGATGAAGCTCTTAATGATGATTTTTGGATTATTGCCATGCAAGATGAGTTAAATCAATTTGAAAGGAGCAAAGTATGGGAACTTGTACCTAGACCTTCAAATCTTACTATTATTGGTACAAAATGGGTTTTTAGAAACAAACTTGATGAACATGGTATTGTGACTAGAAATATGGTTAGACTTGTTGCTCAAGGATATAATCAGGAAGAAGGTATTGATTATGATGAGAGTTTTGCTCCAGTGGCTAGATTAGAGTCCATTAGAATGTTACTTGCATTTGCTTCCTTTAAAGGCTTTAAATTATTTCAAATGGATGTCAAAAGTGCTTTCTTAAATGGTTTCATTTAAGAGGAAGTGTATGTTGAACAACCTCCTGGTTTTATTCATGAATCATATGTAAATCATGTGTACAAGCTCTCCAAAGCCTTATATGGTTTAAAGCAAGCACCAAGAGCTTGGTATGATAGACTTAGCAATTTTTTTATTGAAAAAGGTTTTTCTAGAGGTATAGTTGATACTACTGTCTTTATTAAAAATAAAGCACATGATATTTTGATTGTTCAAATATATGTTGATGATATTATTTTCGGAGCTACTAATGAAAATATGTGCAAAGATTTCTCTAAGACAATGCAGGATGAATTTGAAATGAGCATGATAGGTGAGTTGACATTCTTCCTTGGATTACAAATTAAGCAAGCCAAGGAAGGTACTTTCATTAACCAAGTCAAGTACACAAAAGAATTACTGAAAATGTTTGAAATGGCTGATTCAAAGGAGATTAATACTCCTATGGCCACGTCTATTAAATTAGACAAAGATGAGAATGGTAAGATGGTTGACCAAACTACATACAGAGGTATGATTGGTAGTCTCTTGTATTTAACTGCTAGTAGATCTGATATTATGTTCTCTGTTTGTCTATGTGCTAGATTTCAATCATCCCCTAGAGAATCTCATTTAATTGCTGTAAAACGTATTCTTAGATACTTAAAGGGGACTATAGATTTTGGTTTGTGGTATCCTAAATCCATGTCTTTTGAGCTAGAAGCATTTACTGATGCAGATTATGCCGGTTGTCGAGTAGAACATAAGAGTACTAGTGGTCACTGTCAATTTCTTGTTACTCTTTAGTTTCTTGGTATAGTAAGAAACAAGCTTGTGTCTCTCTCTCTACCACTGAAGCTGAATACATTTCTACGGGTAGTTGTTGTGCACAAGTTTTATGGATGAAAACCACCTTGCAAGATTATGGCTTGAACTTTGATTATATCATTATAAACTGTGATAATACTAGTGCCATAAATCTGACAAAGAATCCTATACAACATGCAAAAACTAAGCATATAGATATTAAACATCATTTTTTGCGTGATCATGTTTTAAAAGGTGATATTGTTCTTGAGTTTGTTCCTACGGATGATCAATTAGCTGATATTTTCACAAAGCCTTTGGCTGAGAAAAGGTTTTGTTTACTTAGAAAACTTTTGGGTATTGGTACTTTTGATTTCTAACTTGTGCGTTTTGTGAAGTCTGTCAAATATATGTTTTTTTTGCATTGTTTGGATAACACCATTGGCAGGTGCGGTCGACCACAAGCTAGAAAACACATCGACCGGAAAGGTTCCAGAGAATTTGCGAACGACTCAAATTAAAACTTCCGGTCGACCGCAGATTAAATGTATCGACCGCAAATGTTCCCGAGTAACAAAAATCAAGGTGCGGACGATACTGCGGACGACGATCCGGTCGACCGCACATCTGTGGACCGTTACAAATATGCCTCTTTTGGACGCAACCCTTCATCTTCCAATCATCCCCACCTCTTAATTTATCAGCCGCAACTCTTCAAATTCTCATAACCCACGAACAATCCACACCATAAATACACTTCATTTCTTCCCCAATTCATACATTCATCCTACATATCATTGTTTGCTGCATTTGAAAACCCTAGAAATGGCAAAAACTCAAAGTGACAAGGGCAAAACACAAATGGTTCGAGATGTTCCAAAGAAGAAGAGAACCATGCAAGCTTCTTCTCAACTCTTCAGGAGCAAGCATCATGAGGATCGTTACAATTGATTACCTCAAGAATCACCAAGTAATTTCTGGGAGCACCATTGATAGGTATGAATTTCCCTTTGATAGAATTCTTACCTATATGGCTTGGCAAGGATGGGATAGTATAATTGATCATGAAGAATCCTTATATACTGATCTTGTATATCAGTTTTATGCTAATCTCGAAGAGGTGTTAGAAAAAGAGGGAGAGATGACTATAAGGACTCTTTTTGTTTCAAGGGTCAATGGGATAGATATACAATTTACTTCCAATGGTTTAGATGAAATCTTAGAGATACCTATAGATAGGGTTGAGTACTTTAATACTCATCACAGAATAAATCATAAGGATTTTTCTGCTGAGGGTTTTGAGAAGATGTTCACTCAAGGAAACTCTTTTGTAAACTTAGTCAAGAGAGAGGCCAATGTGTTTAGTTTTGAACATCGTATTCTTCATCATATGTGCACTAACATCTTCATCCCCACTGAAGGCCATAAAACTACTGTCACGTTTATGCATATGTTTCTTATGTATTTGTTGGTGAAGAGAATCCGGGTGGATTTTGGTTACATAATGGTACACCACATGATGGCTACCATTGAGAAGGGAAAAAGTGTTCCGAAAAGCTTACCCTATGGACGGTTATTAACCAAAGTCTTCCGCCATTTCAACGTCCCATTTCCAGAACTGAAGGGGACAAAATATGTGCCTAAGTTCAACTTTGCTTCTTTTAAAAGAATGCAAGCGTTATGTCTCAATGGTACATGGGACTTGAAGAAAAATATGACTCCGGAAGAGATCGTTGTGGCAACAAAGGAGACAGCAAGGATGATGGGAAAAGAACCATCGATAACTTTTCATGAAGGCGATTTTTCTGGCGATTTTGTTGAAGGTGAAGACTCACAAGGTGTGAAAAGACCACTTCATCTAGATGAGGAAGAAGATGTTCCTCCTGAGGCTCCAGATTTGAAGAAGGCAAAAGGTAAAGAAAAAGTTGGAGATGAATACGTATCCACTCCAAAACCTGCCATCTGGGGTGTCCTGGAAGAAATTTCTTCTCAGATTGGCTCGATGTTCAGCACGTTTGACAATCATTTCAAGACACTTCACTTCAAGATCGACGACCTGACATCAAGGGTGGAGTACCATGGCATCGAGATCATCAACATCAAATTTCATCTAGAGGCACTACATGGCATTCCGGTTGACGTTTCTACACCACCACCTTCACATGATATGCCCCCGCCTGATGAGTAGCCTGCTGAACCATCCTCTTCCACAGCTAAAGTTTATATGCGATGGCCTAGGAGATAGTGTTTTTCTGCACTTGTTGTACTTTTGTTTTATCTAGACAACTTATCTCTTGTTTGTATTCTTGGCTCCTCTATTTTTATATATGCATTTTTTATTGCTCATGATGACTCTTTGGTAGTTGAGGGATCTTATTGTTTAATTAACTTAGTTCTATCCTTTCTATCCATTCTCTTTGAATGATGACAAAAAGGGGAGAAAAACTACTGTTGATTGCAATATATATATGTTGTGAAACTAACTTTTTGTTTCAGGAATTTCTGAGATGAACTTAAATGCTCAAACTCATCAAAATCAAGAGAAAGGAGAAATAGCTCTAAAAGGTTAAGTATGGCTATCCTTGGTTTAAAATTTATATATTTCTAAGTTTATGCTATATTGAGATTGAAGGAGAATGGGAATTGCGTGTTGATGGCCGGGTTGGCTTTATGTGTGATTTTATGTGTTATCTCATCTCTTTTTGCATTGTTGAGTTTATGTTGCAAAAATGGTTTTTATAAAAGTTATAAAGGAAACTCTGTCAAAGAGATGATAAAGGAAACTTTATAAATGTTTTTATAGCCTATCTATATGTTATTAATTCTGGAAGGAAGGAGGATACGGAGGTTAGTGGAAAAATAGGCTTCGTTAAGCCTATATAAGCTAGGAAGTGATCTCATATACTTACAATGAATACTTCATTTTGAGATCCAATATTTATTCGAAAAATGTTACATTCTATATATTTCTTGATATCATCAAACTAAATGGTTATATGCTATATGTGATATCTTACAAATACCTAACATATTGTAAGAGGGAGCGTTTTTAATAGTTTCATTACATATTATATAAACTCTTCCCTACTTTGAATCCTTGCACTTAATTGTTATATTCATCACATTGCATCAATATTTGTCATCATCAAAAAGGGGGAGATTGAAAGCCTTAAAGCTTTTAATATCTTAATTTTGATTAAATGACAAACATTGATAAGGACTAATGGCTTTATTGTATTAGTGATGATCTTTTAGGATTCATATATCTAATCCATGCAAGATCAAAGTTTCAAATCTTCAGGAAAGAGCTTTTGATGTCAAGCTTTGGAGATAAGCGTTTCTGGATTAGATAGGATCTAGAGGTGTAGCTTTATTTCTTTATTTATCTTTAGATATCTCTAGGTCTATCCCTTCGAGTAATGCGTTCTATAGGTTGCTCAATAAAAGTGAAATGATTTTCAAAATGCATTTCATTTAGATAAAACATGAGTTGGGTATTTGAAATGATTTTCAAAATACATGCACATACTTCAAAATTCATAAAATATAGTTTGCAAAATCTTAGAGTTGTTTGGAAACTTGTTTTGCAAAGTTTTAATGCATGTGTGGTCGACCTGACAAAAGTGTGGACGACCCCAGATCATGCGGTCGACCAGACTTCTCAGAGTATCGTCCGCTGTATGTCCAGATCTCTCTGGAACACTTGCGGATGGTGGAGCGGTCGACCGGACTTCTGAGCTCATCGTCCGCAGGTTGCCCAGAGTTCTCTGGAACATTTGCAGATGATGGTGCGGATGACCCTCCTGATTTGCAGTCGACCGCACTTCTCCTGAGTGGGATTCAAACAGCCATTTTTATGACCGTTGGTGCATACATATAAATACCCAATCGTTTAAACAACTTATTAACACTACTTTTTGAGCAAAAATCTGATCCTAACACTTCATAGAACCTCTGGAGATTATTTTGAAACCAAATCTTAACATTCATATTGTGAAATTCATCAAAGTGAGATTTATACAAAATAATTGGGGTTCTTGAGCAACTTACAAGAAAACATTACTCAAAGAGGTATTTATGCTTTGCATTGATATATCTTCACATTAAGGTGATTTCATATATCAAACTCTTCTTATTCATATCTTGATTGATTTGTTCAAGGTTGCATTGAGCTTAAAACTCTAAGGGTTAGAGTGAGCCTTGAACCATAGAAAACTGTGTATGTGTTAATAGCATCTTTTTCATTAATTGTTGTAATAGAGATAGGTGTGTAGACAAGGTTATATTGTAAAACTCAAAGTGTTGAGTGAACCTTGGTTGGTTAAGAGGTTTGTGTTGTAAAACCCTAAGGGAATTGGGTGAGCCTCTATTGTATTCTCTCTTACTATATTAGTGAAAGGTTTTGTGAAATCCTTGAGTAGATAGCTCAAGGTAGTGGATTAGGTTTTGTTGGATAAACCGAACCACTATAAATCTTTGTGTTCATTGCTGTTTTTCTTGAACTCATCATTTCATACTTTGGTTGAACACCAAGTGTTTGATATTTGTTATCTTAGAAAGCTTGTTTATTTTAAAAGAGGAAAAATCGGTTAAAACCTAATTCACCCCCCCTTTAGGTTTTTCACAATTATTCCCTCCGATTCTGTTTAAAAGTTTTTAGAAGACAAGGAGAGTATTTTAATTCATATAATTCTCTTATTTAGTATGCTTTAAAAATAATAAAGAGAGAAGAAATAGATGATAAGAGTATTATTTGTCAAACTATCTTATTATGATAAGAACAGAAGAAACATCTAAAAACTGCAAATCATCATTGAAGCATGTGGTATGATGACTTAATTGTACGTAAGGTTTCAGTCTAGTGGTTGGAATCTTGTGAATAACCAAGTAAGAGATGGGATCAAGTCGAGGGGAAAGAAATCTACCATTCAAAGGACAGTAATATTAGTTGAGAAAAGTGGAATTAAACCGAAAGATAAGTAAATTAACTTCGACTCAAAGCATCAGCAACAACATTTTCCTTCCCCTTATTGTGCTTGATGATGTATGGAAACGATTCAATGAATTCAGTCCATTTAGTATGTCGTTTATTCAACTTATTTTTTCCTTTCAAATACTTCAAGCTCTCATGATCAGTATGGATAACAAATTCCTTTGGAAGAAGATAGTGCTGCCATGTGTCCAATGCTCTTACTAAAACATACATCTTTTTGTCATAAGTTGGATATTTTAATGCAGTACCATTCAACTTTTCACTAAAATAAGCGATTGGCTTTCCTCCTTGCAAAAGGACAGCACCAATACCAACTCCTGAAGCATCACATTCAATTTCAAAAGTGTTATCAAAGTTAGGTAAAACAAGAATAGGAGCAAAAGTTAATTTTGTCTTTAACATGTTAAATTCTCTTTCTTGTTCATCCCCCCATTTAAATCAGACATTTTTTTTATGACTTCAATTAAAAGGGCAGTAATGCTAGAAAAATCCTTAACAAATCGCCTATAAAAGCTTGCCAAACCATGAAAATTTCTAACTTCCCCCACATTCTTAGGTGTTTGCCACGTTTCAATAGCTTTAACCTTTTCATTATTTACTTCAATTCCATGCTGACTAACAACATATTCTAAAAATATAACTTTAGGCACACAAAATGAGCATTTAGAAAGCTTAGCATACAACTTTTGTTCTCGCAAAGCACAAAAAACAGCTTTAATATGCAAAATATGCTCATCAAGTAACTTGCTATACACAAGTATATCATCAAAGTAGACAACAATAAATTTCCCAATAAAACTACAAAAACATGGTTAATTAATCTTATGAAAGTACTAGGTGCATTAGTTAATTCAACAGGCATAACTAACCATTCATATAAACCATATTTTGTCAAAGCAGTTTTCCATTCATCTCCAATTCTCATACGAATTTGATGATAACTAGCCATTAAATCAATCTTAGAGAATATGCAGGCACTATGTAATTATCTAAACGAGGAATAGGGTGGCGATACTTTATCATAATTTTGTTAATTGCTCTACAATCAACACACATTCGCCAAGAACTATCTTTTTTAGGCACCAACAACACAGGTACTGCACATGGACTCATACTTTCTTTGATCAAACCCTTAGACAACAATTCATCCACTTACCTTTGTAACTCCTTGGTTTCTTTAGGATTGCTTCTATAAGCTGGTCGGTTTGGAATTTGTGCTCTAGCAATGAAGTCAATTTGGTGTTCAATCCCTCTAAGTGGTGGCAATCCTTCTGGCATAGTTTCAAAAAACAATTCTTCAAATTCCTGCAACAAAGTTTGAAAAGAACTAGGAAGAGAAGAGAGATCTGGGCTAGAAGCAATAGTTAAATTCGCTCATTTGAAAACCAAAAGAAGCATGGATTGCCTAGATAGATATGTCTTTCGGACCTCACCATTTCTTGCATAGAAACTGTCTTTTACCTCTTGTTTTGCCACTCTTTGCACACTATTCTCTCATTTTGCATGTGCCCTCTCAAGATTCTTTTCCTCATGACACATCCCCTCAGTTTTCTCTCATTTTTCCTCTATTTTCTCACAGCTTTCCTTTTGCTCGTGCATCTTCTTTTTCTTTTGTGCACTCTCGCATTCACTCAATATTTCCTGATCTTCAAACACCTCTTTAGGTGACATAGGTAGCAACTTAATAGGTCGCCCATCCATCACAAAAGAATATCAGTTAGTGATGCCATCATGCATAACTCGTCTATCATACTACCAAGGTCGTCCCAATAATATATGATTAACACGCATAGGAACAACATCACATAAAACCCGATCAAAATAACGTCCAATTGATAAAGATATCAATGATTGCCTTGTAACCCTAAGATCTCCAGTATTGTTCAGCCATTGCAATCTATAGGGATTAGGGTGTTCAGTTGTTTTCAATCCTAATTTATCAACTAAACTAGCATTAACAACATTAGTACAACTACCTCCATCAATGATCATGCTACACAATTTATCCTGTATGAAACATCTAGTATGAAATATGTTTTCACGTTGTACCTCACCCTCCTTGGATTGGATGCTTAGTACTCGTCTTGTGACCAAGCTAAAAACTGATCCTTCATGGGTTGTTTCTCCAGATTGAGCACGACTTGAAGTGCCTTGCTCAATTCTCCCCAATCTTTCTTTCAATTTATGGTTGTCACTAGCAAGATCTTCTTATTGTGACAACATCTTTTGCATCATTCTTTGTATCACCTCTAAGGTAAGTCTATCTTTGATTTCATGATGTAAAACCTACAATAAAGATGTTAGAAAAGAAAAAAAATCCTAAACTAACTCTCCCTCACGTGTTGCAGTCGACTGTTTTTAAATCCCTTTATTAATCTCACCAAATTTGACCACACAATAGCCTCTCTTTGAAGTTCTTATTTGAGCTAAGTCTTTACTAATCACTAAGAATGAGATCTTAGTCTTTGCTAACCAAAACTCAAACAAAAAGAATGAATCTGTAATTTTTTTTCTTTGAAATTCGAAACTAAAATTTCTTTTTTTTTTCTTTTTTCCACAAATTTGGACTCAAACAACAAGAACAAATCTTTGATCTTTTTTCTGAAACTTGAAATCAAATCTCTCAAAACAAATTTCATTTTTTTTTCCAAAATGAAACAAAAGGACCCCGTCCTAGGCTCTAAAAATAACCTGTTTCCCGCAACCTAGGCTCTGATACCAAACTGATACGAACCCGTCCTAACCTGTAGAACGAAATCCAAATCAATAAAGTTGTCCAACAATCATTTCTAGGTGGTTGCTATAGTGGAACCATGATCCATTGCTTATATGACAAGCAAGTACCTTGGTATAAGAAAGATGCCACAATCAACCCACCAAGTATTGATTGATAAGTCAAGGACAAATGTTCTTCAAAGAACCAAAGAAAAATAATCTCTACATCTTTATTGATAAAGTGATATTCCCCTCCTTACAAAGTATTATATGAATGGTATTTATAATAGTAGAACCCTAAATAATTAAGAAAGCAAATTTAAAAAATCTAGAACTCCTAAATCACTAAGGAAATCAAATTACAAATTATATTTGGAAGCTACTGAAATTTATTCTATAAAATCTTTCAAATCCTATTTAAGATAGAAAATCTTCAAAGCATCCACCAAATTTTCATGCATCTTCCATAAGGAATCAAATTAGACTATGACTTGAACTCCAAGAATAAAGCACTACTCGTAAGATAGTTGACAGTTTGATCTCCAACTTGATTTGGATTCATCTCGGGCTTTTCTAAGCACAAAAATTCTTCAATAATTAGCAATTAAAACCTCTTTGAACCTTTTCTCATCACATATGGAAACATTAAGCACAAAAAAGAGGAAACTACCTTAAAATTCCTCAAGTCACAAAGACTTAATATCATCCCCCACATCTCAAGCCTTTTTTTTCTCATATTGCAAGAAAAATCTAAAATTATTTGCATGCTTCTTCTCATTTTTCAGTGATTACATATGTGACAAGTGTGTCATTGCGCTATCAAATTAAATTTCAAATTTTAACCAACTTATGCAGTTATGGCAAGTAAGAGTCGAACCCACAGGACTTGTAAAATCTTAGAATAAGTAAACTGATCGAAATTTGGAGAAAAGATTCAATTTTTATCTAAAAGAATAAAACTTTAAATAAACAACTCACAAATCAATTAAAAGTCAATACACAGAAAAACGTTGGTAAGGACTTTGTATATTCGGTTTTATTTATTCGAAATTAATCATTGATAATAACCTACTTGAGTAATCACTTAGAATTTCGCGTAGCGTCACAAATTTCGATTCCTGTAAATTCAGGTTAATTCCCAAGAAGCACGAAAAATTAACTTTAATCTAATTAAACTAAATTATCGAATCACTCGCATAAAATAGTCAATTAAGTTATTAGCTCGAGGACAACATCAACACAAATTACATAAAATTAATAATCGATTAAAATTATGCAATTTGTTTCAAACAATTCTCTATTAATTAATTAAACACATTTAAATTAATCAATAGTTACTACTTTTGGTTACCGAAAACTGATTCCGTATAACCCTAATTAATCAACTATGTAAAACAATTAAGATGACCAATAATAATTAAAATAACATAATTGATAGAATAAAACCAAGAATTGTTCAAATACCCAAATAGAAATAATGATCCCTTGAAGAGATCGAATTTTTAATGACAAAACAAAAATCTCATATTTCCGAATAAAGTAAACCTAATACATGTCATTGCCAACTATAAATGTTTACTCACAATCCATAAAAGAAAACATCATAAAAAGTTTAAGGGAAAGAGAGAAACTTATTAAACAAAAATCTAATTTCCCGACAAGCTCCAACCGTTGATCCCCTACAATGCTCGGAAACAAGATATCTAAGGTGCTTGACACCTCCAAAACTAAGCTAATAAACCTTATAAATATTTAGAAAAGGTCTTAGGGTTAGTTACATAAGAGTCCTAATTCAAAACTACTCAAAAATTGTCTAAACCCTTCAATTCGAAAAGTGGACGTGCGGGACTATCAGAAACGTCCAAGTGGACGCGCGAGGCTCCAAAACTACTGAGAATGGACGTGCGAATGGAGAGAGATGCGTCCATTTTTTCAAGTGCGGGTCCAATTGGTTTATGAGGTGCATCAACTGCATTTTGCCTGGAAAACAACTTCTTAAGGCTCCTATCTTACTCCAATTCCTTCTAAAAATGCTAAAAAACCTTCAAACAAGGATAAAAGTGTAAAGATCCAATTTAAGCACATAAAAACACAATTAGGTAGATTTTATCTCAATAAACAACACACTAAGTTCCTAAAAATCAATCTAATTATAGTTGAATCAATATGCCACTAAAATTTCTGCATAGGCATTCCAATTCTTTCACTTAGAACACATATCGAACAATTTGCATGCAGAATATTTGGAAGCTAAATCTTGCATAGTCAAAAGGAAAACAATCATAAAACTTAGGAAATCAATAACTAACTGGAGGCAAACATGAAAATAAACACAGAAGAAAACAATGTTTTAACATTTAGGGGGAAAAATAACAAATTAACTCAAGCATGCAAGACATTTAAGGACTAAACATCTCAATATCAAAGAAAAATTCAAACTCTAAAAATATAAAAATAAAGATGTATGAAACTTATTCTCTTTAATTTTAAAAATCAAGAGTCAAGAGGAGAAAATAAACCTTATTTGAAAGAATCAAACTTGTATTCTATAAGTGGATATATCGCAAAGAACTCAAGAGAAATGGAGAAAATTGGAGGAGAGAAGGAATGAAAGAAAATGCCTTGAACATGCTTTTTCAGGGGAACTGATGAAGGTAATAGTAAGGTATTTATTAAAAAATAAAAGAAAGAAAAAGATGAAGGTTAATTGCAAATCTGAAATCATGGCCTGTTTGTCTATGAACAATCAAACACAAGGAAGAAGAGGAAGAGAAGGTGAAAATCACAACCACTAAAAGACAAAAAAATATGTACAGGGTACTTAAATAAACTTCTTTGGAGAGTGAATTACACTCTCTAATTTAAAGAAAGTTGTAGTATAAAATCATAGATGAGATTACTATATTACCCTTTCTTACAATTAAAATTACTAAACTAACATTCAACCCAATCTTTTTAATTATATCTAATTTGTATAGAGTGATATTAAAAACTACTCTTAAATTTCGATTATTTGAAAAACCATTGCATTTTTTTATTTTAAATAAATGGATATTGTTGTTTTATACACAATAATCAATAATTTCTTATTTACAAGAAAGAGAAAAAAGTAAAATTAAATAAACACAGTTCAACCAACTCCAAAAATACAACATTTTTATTTCTCTTCAATCTATTCAAGTCACTATATTGTTGTAATCAGGGACGAATGCAAAAAAATTTCTTAAGAAGGGAAAATTAGAAAGTTAAAAAATTTAAGGGGCAACTGATAAAGGAAAAAATTCAAAAACAAGATATTGTAATTACTACAGTACCCGTGTATCTAAAAATAAGAAGGGGCAACTACCCTCCCAAAACTCAACGTAGGTATGTCCCTAGTTGTTATTGTTGTCAATATACATTTTTCTTCACAAGCAATCCATTCGATGGACTTATACCACTACAAGGAAATAGTAGATTTCTTACCGCCAACTCTATCGCAAACACTAAGTTGCGAGGTATTAGTCTAGTTTTGAAAGTGGATAATCTTATTAAAAAATCTTGAAAATTTTCTCTACGGGAAACTTTGGTTTCTTTATTTATTTTGATATAACTATAATTTAATGTATTTTTGTATTATTTAATCATGATAATTTGATAAAATTACAATTAAATTATGTTATTTTATGGATTTTATCTTGTTTTCTAGTTAATTAATTTTTTGTTTTTAGGGATTTTTTTGCTTTTATTGTACAAAGTGTTGTAATAAAAAAAGAATTGTAATACTTATTTTTTAAAAAAATCTACAGTAAAGTGCAATGTGGTAGCGCATGTGGTGCCACATCAACATACACAAGCCAATCAACATTGGGTCATCAACCGAATCAAATCAGAAGCAACCAAGTGTGTGTCACCATTGACAAATGCAATATTTACTTTAGTTTTTCACTCTCAATCTCATATATTTAACTTATCAAATGTCAACATGGGTTGATTTATCCTCTGGTTTCTTCTTAAAAATTAAGAATTAAGTTAAATTATAGAAATTTTGTATCGTGGCCAACTTAAGAATGGAAATAAACATAACTAGCAGTATAGCACTTGTTAAAATAGATATTCATTCAACTTAAGAAAGTCAAACGTGTGTTTGAATGTCATAAGTACACCAAAAAAAAGAAGGTAAATTGGTTCCCGTAGGTTTCATTAATTATGCAAGTATGTGATGGGATCAGCTCTCAACTTCTCGGTGTAGGAGTGGAGAATGTTCAATCTCTTCATGGTTTGAGATGAAAACAATTATGATGAGGAGATTTGTACCACGACATTATTATAGAGAGTTGTACAATCTTTTACCGAGACTGATCCAATGATCAAAGAGTATTGAAGAGTATTATCAAGATATGAAGATGGCTATGATTCGAGCCAATGTTAAGAAGGACAAGGAGGCTACTATGGCATGATTTCTTTCTGGTTTAAATCGTAACATTGCTAACTTGGTTGAATTGCATCATTATGTTGATTTTGAGAATATGGTATACATGGAAATTAAGGTTGAGAAGCAATTAAAAATAAGGAACAAATCTGGTTTAACTTCTACTTGTTCATGGAAATCGAATTAGAAGGGCAACAAAGATGGAGATTCAAATTCAAGCAAAGGTAGATTTGAAGCAAACAAAAGTAAATATGTTTCTACAACAAAAGTACAATCTAAGGATGATAAATCTAAGGGTTCTTTGAGAGATCTGAAATGCTTCAGATGCTTGGGATATGGACATATGCAATCCCAATATTCTACTGCAAAGGTGATGGTTATACGAAATGGATAAGTGGTGAGTGAAGACGAGGGAGATAATTTTGACTACAGTGACATGCCACTATTAGCAGAAGATTCAGATGATGGAGAAACAGCCCCTAAAGGATTATTTTTCAGCTTGGTCACAAAACAAACACTAAACATCCAATCCAAGGAGGATAAGATACAACGTGAAAACATATTTCAAACTAAATGCTTCATACATGATAAATTGTGTAGCATGATTATTGATGAAGGCAGTTGTACTAATGTTGTTAATGCTAGTTTAGTTGATAAATTGAGATTAAAAACAACTAAACACCCTAATCCCTATAGATTGCAATGGCTAAACAATACTAGAGATCTTAGGGTTATAAGGCAATCATTGATATTTTTCTCAACTGGACATTATTTTGATCGGGTTTTATGTGATGTTGTACCCATGCATGCTACTCATATATTATTAGGACGACCTTGGCAGTATGATAAGCGAGTTATGCATGATGGCTTCACTAACTGATATTCTTTTGTGATGGATAGGAGACCTATTAAGTTGCTGCCAATGTTACCTAAAGAAGTGTTTGAAGATCAGAAAATATTGAGTGAATGTGAGAGTGCACGAAAGAAAAAGACAATGCACGAGCAAAATGAGAGTTGTAAGAAAAGCCATGAGAGGCGTGAGAAAAAAATGAAACATAGGGGATGCAACATGAGAAAAAAAATCTTGAGAGGGCACATGCAAAATGAGAGAATAGTGTGCAAAGAGTGGCAAAACAAGAGGTAAAAGGCAGTTTCTATGCAAGAGAGGGTGAGGCCTGAAAGGCCTATTTATCTAGTCAATCTATACTTCTTTTGGTATTCAAATGATCATATTTAACTATTTCTTCTAATACAAGTCTCTCTTCCCTTCCTAGTTCTTTTCAAACTTTGTTGTAAGAATTTGAAGAATTGTTTCCCGAAACCATGCTGTAAAGATTGCCACCACTTAGAGGGATTGAACACTAAATTGACTTCATTGTTGGAGCACAAATTCCAAATCGACCATCTTATAGAAGCAATCCTAAAGAAGCCAAGGAGTTACAAAGGCAAGTGGATGAATTGTTGTCTAAGGGCTTGATCAGAGAAAGTATGAGTCCATGTGCAATACCCATGTTGTTGGTGCCTAAGAAAGATGGTTCTTAGCAAATATGTGTTGATTGTCAAGCAATTAACAAAATTACGGTAAAGTATCGCCACCATATTCCTCGTTTAGATGATATGTTGGATGAATTACATGGTTATATTCTATGAGATTGATTTAATGGCTGGTTATCATCAAATTCGTATGAGAATTGGAGATGAATAGAAAACTGCTTAAAATTATGCCTTTTGGATTAACTAATGCACCTAGTACTTTCATGAGATTAATTAAGCATGTTTTGCGTAGCTTTATTGGGAAATTTGTTGTTGTCTACTTTGATGATAAATTTGTGTATAACAAATCACTTGATGATCATATTTTGCATGTTACAATTGTTTTTGGTGCTTTGTGAGAACAAAAGTTGTATGCTAAGCTTGCTAAATGTTCATTTTGTGTGCCTAAACTTTTTTTTTATAAGATATGTTGTTAGTCAACATGGAATTGAAGTAAATAATGAAAAGGTTAAATCTATTGAAACATGGCCAACACCTATTAAGAATGTGGGGGAAGTTAGAAGTTTTCATGGTTTGACAAGTTTTTATAGACGTTTGTTAAGGATTTTTTCTAGCATTGTTGCCCCTTTAATTGAAGTTCTAAAAAAATGTCGGATTTAAATGGAGTGAAATCATTGAATCATTTCCATACATCATCAAGTACAAGAAGGGAAAAGAAAATGTTGTTGCTAATGCTTTGAGTTGAAGGTATGCACTTATTACCACTTTAGATGCTAAATTGCTAAGTTTTGAGCATTTTAAAGAATTGTATGAGAAAGATGGAGATTTTAGCACTGTTTATAATGCATGTGAGAATGCTAGTTTTGATAAGTTCTATGCTGGTGCTTTGCAGGAGCACTTCTTTTGGCCTAATATGCTATCAGATATTTCTAAGTATTGTGCTAATTATATTACATGTTTGCAAGCTAAGTCACGTGGATTATACACACTATTACCTGTGTCATATGCACATTGGATGGATGTTTTTATGGATTTTGTTATTGGTTTACCTAGAACTAAACATGAATTTGATAGTATATTTGTGGTAGTTGATAGGCTTTCTAAAATGGTACACTTCATTCCATGTCATAAAACTAATGATGCTTCACATGTTGCTGATTTGTTCTTTAAAGAAATAGTTCGTTTGCATGGTATGCCTAAGTCCATTGTGAGTGATAGAGATACTAATTTTTATCTTACTTTTGGGAAACTTTGTGGGCAAAATTAGGAAATAAATTACTGTTTAGTACTACTTGTCATCCACAAACTGATGGACAAACTAAGGTAGTGAATAGAACTTTGGGACAATTATTGAGAGCTATCATTAAAAAGAATCTAAAATCATGGGATGATTGTTTACCTCATGTAGAGTTTGAAAATAATAGTAGTGTGTATTCATCTACTCATTATTCACATTTTGAGATTTTTTATGGTTTTAATCCTTTAACACGATTAGATTTATCTCCTTTACCTTTGGATGAAAAACTTAATTTTGATGGATCTAAAAAGGCAAAATATGTGCGAAAAATTCATGAAATAATCAAGCAAAATATTGAGAAAAGAAATCAGCAAGTGATGACTCAAAGAAATCATGGAAGAAAGAAAGTGATTTTTGAGCCTGGTGATTGGGTATGGTTTGCATTTACTCAAGGAAAGGTTTTCTATGCAAAGGCATTTGAAGCTTCAACCAAGAGGACATGGTCTTTTTCAAGTTGTTACAAGGATCAATACCAATGCTTACAAATTAGCTCTTTCTGGTGAGTATAATGTTAGTGCTATTTTTAATGTTAATGATTTACTTCATTTTGATTATGCATGTGATGATTCGAGGACGAATCATTTTGAGTAAAGAGGGATTGATGTGGAGCACAGAGATGACATTAATGGAAATTCGAGTTCAAGCACAAAGAATAAGAAGCTGGATCCTTTGAGCTATGATGGAGGTCTGATGTACTCATAAATTAACTGATTTTTATGTTATTTAATGACTATATTTTGTTTGAAAATCGATTAATTATGTTATTTAATGGATATATTTCACGTTTCCCTTCTATTTCTTTGTTTGTAAGTTTTTCAGTGTATTTTAGTTTATTATGGAGATAAAAAGAAGAAGATGAAGAAATGTTGGACAAGATAAAAAAAAAATAAAAAAATAAAAATCTATGTTATCCGATGACGTGGCGCTATGAGAAGATGACATGTGGCGCAATGAGAAGATGACAAGTGGCGCTTCTAGAAGTCGCAACTTGGACCAATGAGGACGTGACATGTGGCGAAGTTGGGGAATTAGGCCACCAACTACATTTTCAAGACCTTGGGGTGCAAAATGACCATTTTGCCCCATATTTTTGTGGCTATAAATAGGGAGCTTATTTTTATGATTTAGACACCAATTTAGCTCCAATATTCTCCATTTCTTTTGCAATTTATTTCTTTTATTATTGTCTTCATCTTAGTATATTTTCCAGATTTTTTAGAATAATATTTCAAGGCTTTTTGTAATATTTAGTAAAGAAATTCTGTCCGGATAATTTCAATATTTCCGGGGAGTTTATCTTTCAAATTTTCTTTCTAATGTTTATAAATTTCATCTTATATTTATTAAATATGTATTGTGAGTAATTTTCTTTTGTTAGCAAGGATATGTGTTAAGTTATTAATAAATGAGATTATGAGATAATTTTCTTTGTACTTCATTTCTATTTGGATTTATTTAACTGGACTTATGGTCGGTTTACCGCCTAGTCTTTATTTATTTTGCTTTATGCCCTTTAAATATCGCAAATGGATGGCCGAGCCACCTATTAGTTTAATTTACTTTTATGTTTTTTATTTTATGTATTATGGAAGACCGAGCCTCCTAACTAGTTTAATATATTTTTATGTCTTTAATTTTTTTTTTATGGAAGGCCGAGCATCCATACTTTTAGTTTAATTTATTTAAATGGCCGGTTGAACCGCCTAATTTCTTTAGTTAATATAAATCCAATCTTTCTTTATATATATATATATATATATATATATTTGTGTATTTATTTAATATACTTATATATATATTAATTAAGTATTTATATAATTCCTGTTTTTACCAATATAATTGTGTGAATTAATTGGATTGACAATCTAGTTAATGAATGTGATTATATAGCTAGGATTATTAATCTTGTATTAATAATTCAAGTAGCATCTACTAGTTTAATTGAGTTGCAGCTCTTGGCTTAATTAAATTAGTAGCGGAATTATATAATTTAAATTGTATATAATTAAGCTGATTGTTATATACAATTTAATGTTGGTGATGCCTTATTTGTTTAATGCAATTTGATTGAGCATCCTATACACGCTGATTGGTAGTGGTGTTTAATTAAATTAGTGATTAATCTGTATGAGCTGATCGGGATTAATCTATTTTGTAAGGATAGGAATCTGTCTGAGCTGATCGGGATTCTAAAACCAACTACTTAATAATGTATCTATCTATGATTAATCCCATGAAAAATATAACTTGATACTAGTTCCTTGCTAACGCTTTTTATATCATTTGTATTCCAAATTTCATTTTAATTCTGTTTACAAAATCCAAAACCTCAAAAATTTTAATTTAATTGTTGTCATTTCCTTATTCTCAAAATACCAAAAAACCCCCCAAACCTTTTTCGATTAACGATTTTAATTTAAGAGTTGACAAATCTCTGTGGATT
This sequence comes from Apocynum venetum, assembly GCA_019593545.1. Classification (NCBI taxonomy): domain Eukaryota; kingdom Viridiplantae; phylum Streptophyta; class Magnoliopsida; order Gentianales; family Apocynaceae; genus Apocynum; species Apocynum venetum. The sequence continues at coordinate 1,007,968 of SRSM01000333.1, forward strand.
CGATCCCTACTTTCCCTATCTATATAGGAATTGTTAGGTTTAAATTTGAGAGCCGTACGACAGGCTTCGTCAAGGTCCAATTACAAGAGCTAGAGCTAAACAGATAAAATATGCACTTAATGGGTTTATTTTGTGCTATTTGGATCAATCTACTCAAGAGGAAAATTGCATGGACTGCCCAAGACTTGTGAATTTAATTAGATTTGATACAAAGGAGAAAAAAGTCCAATTACAAGCCCACCAAACTTAAGAATTTCATCCAGCCCATAAGGATTTTAGGGTTTATTCATTTTCTATAAGAATTTGGAAATCTTAGCTGATTTGGTATCTATTAGATTTATTGTTTTATTTGTTTTCCTTAATAGATTTGGTTTCCTTTTTAAATACGTAGAGTTTTAATCAAACAAGGATTTGAACTCTTTCTTCTATATATGTAATTGGTACAAATTAGATGATTATCAAGGAATACAATTTTGAGTTTTCTCTTAAAGTTCTTGTGAGAGCTTTGCTTTGAAATTTTTTAAGAATTTCGCCACTTATAAAATTAGGGTTCTTAATTGTTTGATAACTAAAGGTTTCTAATTCGTGATATTTGGTAATAGTATGTTGTTACGAGTCTTGTTTAATAGATAAGAAATGATCGTATCAATTTCTATGATTAGAAAAGCCCAAGATGAATCCAAGTCCAGTTGGAGGTCAATAGTCAACTATCTTGCAATTCTTGATTCTTGAAGTCCAAGTTAAAGTCTAATTTGATTCTGAAAGCCCTAAAGTTTTTAATGTCTTAATTTTGATTAATGACAAACATTGATGAGGACTAATGTCTTATTTGTACAAGTGATAGAGTTTTTGGATTCATGATTTAATCCATGCAAGAACAAGATTTCAAGTCTTCAAGGAAGTATACAAGTCAAGACTATCAAGATTTGAAGACAAGCCTTTATTGGATTAGATAGGAACTAGAGGTATAGTTTTAGAGTTATATATTTTGATATATCTAGTTCTACCTCTAATTGAGTAATGGTTTCTAAAGATTGCTCTATGAACTTAAAACGTTATTTCAAAATGTTTTTAATATGTTAAAATATGTTTTGGTATTTCGAAAACCATGCATCGTGATTTCAAAACTTAAATGGTTCATAAACTCTTGTTGGATTGATATCATAACTTATATGGTTGATTGATATACAAATGAACATGTTTCAGTCGACCTAAAGTGGTCTAGGTATCGTCCATAAGTTAGTTTATCTTGTGGATGCATGTGCTGTCAAATTTGTTCATCTGCCAACCTATGGACGACCATGAAGTCGACCGCAGGTGAAGTCCGGTCGATCGGAGGATGAAAAATCATCATTTGGTGGTTGTCCAGTGAGCTTGGGGATGATGGTGCGGAAGACCAGTTTGATATACGGTCGACCGCACTTCCTGAGTGGGTTTCCAACAACTTCATTTTTTACCGTTGGGAACAAACCTTTAAATACCAAAACCTTTGAAATTCTTTCTAAAAAGATTTTTTGAGCAAAAACATTGTATATCTTGATCCTATAACATTTTAGAAACATTCCAAAACCCTTTCTAAACATCAATCTTGTTAAAATCATTAAAGAAGGGTTTTTACATTCAAAGGTGAATTTTGAGCAATCTTGACAAGCCATTACTCAAAGAGGTGATTGTGATTCAAATTGATATATCTTCATATTAAGGTGATATCTATCAAACTCTCTATCTTTTATTATTGATTGAAATTGTATCAAGGTTGCAAGTAGCATAAAACCCTAAGTGTTAGGGTGAGCCTTGTGTAGGTTGTTTTGTATTCAAGGTTCGTTTGTAAAACCTTTGAGTGAACCTTGAATTGAATTGTATTGTTAGGATTCACTAAGGAGAGTGGTGCGATTATTGTATAATCAAGGTTGTGTTGTAAAACTCAAGGGTTGAGTGAGCCTTGATTGGTTTGAGAGGTTATTTGTAAAACCCTAAGGTGAATTGGGTGAGCCTCTTTTGTAATCTCATTTATTTGATTAGTGAAGGGATTTGATAAATCCTTGAGTAGGTAACTCAAGGTAGTGGATTATGTTTTGTTGGATAAACCAAACCACTATAAATCATTGTGTTCATTGCTCTAATTTATGCATTTTACTTGAACACATTATTTCTTACACAACTAGCACACCAAGTGTTTGATAGTTGTTGTCAAAGAGGTGTTTTATTAAATTAGATTGAAAAATCGGATAAAAACCTAATTCACCCCCCCCCCCCCTCTTAGGTTTTTCAAATTCTTTATGTAAGATGCACGAAACTTGGAGGGTTCTTTGAAGATTTTCTATCTTAAATAGGATTTGGAAAATTTTATAGAATAAATTTTAGTGGCTTCCAAATACAATTTGTCATTTGATTTCCTGAGTGATTTAGGACTCCTAAGTTTTCTTTAATTTTTTATTAATTTATTAGGGTTTTACTATTTACTAAGTTTTCTTTGTAAAGATGATAAGAATTTCAATTTATCAATGATATTTGAGAGATTTTTCCGTTGAACTTATCAAGTTTAATACTTGTGGAGTTCTACTTTGACTTATCACTTAGATTCTAGGTAATTTTTGAACTAAGTGTGGTGTCATTCTTGTAGTCTTAGCTCTTGTCTTTTTAGGCAAAAAGGGTTAAGGCTCAACAAACTTGTTCCTTGACGGTTCTTGGGGTTCTTTTACTTCTTGTTAAGTTTCGATCTACGAGTTAGGTCAGGTTTGCATCAGTTGGTATCAGAGTTGATGCTATCCGCCAGATTCCTCGATATGCTAAATTTCTCAAAGAATTATGCACAAATAAAAGGAAGCTCAAGGGTAATGAAAAGGTAAGTGTGGGGGAATGTGTTTCTGCAGTTCTTCAGCAGAAACTTCCACCCAAGCAAAAGGACCCAGGTATGTTTGCTATCCCTTGTGTTATTGGTGATAAAGTTATTTCAGGATGCATGTTAGATTTAGGAGCATTTATTAACATTATGCCATATTCTCTCTATGCTTCATTAAATCTTGGACCCTTAAAATCTACTAGAGTTATTGTGCAATTAGCGGATAGGTCCATTGCATATCCCGAAGGGGTAATTGAGGATGTATTGGTCAAAGTTAATAACTTGATATTTCCTGCAGATTTTTATATTTTAAAAACTGAAGATGGAAATAATTCATCTACATCTCATTCCCCAATTTTGCTTGGCAGACCATTTTTGAAAACCGCAAGAACTAAAATTGATGTTAACGAAGGAACATTGTCAATGGAATTTGATGGGGAAATAATATCATTTAATATCTTTGATGCTATGAAATATCCATGTGATGAGTTCTCTTCGGTTTCGGTGGTTGATATAATTGATCCTCTTGTTCAAGATGTTTATGATTTGAGTTATGTTAATATGATGCAAACAATTATGAGCATGAGTATTGATGAGCATAAACTTGACAAATTATCTGTAGAATGTGATCATGATTTAAAGATGGCTGTAAAAGAATTGTCTGCATATCCAAAAGTAGAATCTACAATTGCATTACCCACTTTTCATGATAAGATGCTTCCATCAGTTATATCTCCACCTTCCCTTGAGCTTAAACCTCTGCCTTCACATTTAAAATACGCATATTTAGGTAATGGCAAGGAATTGCCTGTTATAATTGCTAATAATCTTACTTCCAAACAAGAGGAAAGGTTAATTACTGTGTTACGAGAACATAAAACTGCCATAGGTTGGACTTTAGCTGATATAAAATGAATTAGTCCTTCTATATGCATGCATCGCATTTTATTAGAAGATGGCACTCGTGCAGATTACAAAGGAGATTAAACCCTCCTATGATGGATGTTGTGAAAAAAGAAATCTTGAAATTGTTAGATACAGGTATAATATTCCCTATTACTGATTCCCAATGGGTTAGCCCAGTTCATGTCGTTCCTAAGAAAACTGGAATTACTGTCATTGAAAACAAGGAAGGAGAAAAAGTACCTACAAGAGTTCAAAATGGTTGGCGTGTTTGCAATGATTATCGAAAATTGAATTCAACTACTAGAAAAGATCATTTTCCCCTTCCATTTTTGGATCAAATGCTTGAACGTTTATCGGGTAGGTCTAACTATTGTTTTCTTGATGGTTTTTCTGGTTATTTTCAAATTGCTATTGCCCCTGAGGATCAAGATAAAACCACGTTCACATGTCCTTTTGGAACTTATGCATATAGGCGCATGCCTTTTGGGTTATGTAATGCACCTGCTACTTTTCAAAGATGCATGATGTCTGTATTCTCTGATTATGTGACTAATATAATTGAAATCTTCATGGATGACTTCACAGTGTATGGAGATTCTTTTGATGAATGTTTGGATAATTTAGAACTCATTCTTAAAAGGTGCATTGATTCTAACCTTGTATTGAATTATGAAAAGTGTCATTTCATGGTTGAGCAAGGAATCGTACTGGGACATGTGGTCTCAGCAAAAGGCCTTCAGGTAGACAAAGCTAAAATTGATGTGGTAAGATCTCTTCCTTATCCTTCCTCTGTACGAGAGATACGAGCTTTCCTGGAGCATGTAGGTTTTTATAGAAGATTCATTAAAGATTTTTCCAAAATTTCTCAACCCTTGTGTATGTTGTTACAAAAAGATGTGCCATTTCATTTCAATGATGATGGTAAGAATGCTTTTGAAACTTTAAAAGAGAAATTGATTTCCGCCCCCATAATTCAAGCTCCTGATTGGAACCTACCTTTTGAAATCATGTGTGATGCTAGTGATCGAGCGATTGGTGCCATATTAGGACAAAGAGTAGATAAAGTGCCTCATGTTATTTACTATGCTTCTAAAACACTCGATGACGCACAGTGTAACTACACAACAACCGAAAATGAACTTTATGCTATCATTTTTGCTCTGGAAAAATTTCATTCATATCTCCTAGGAACTAAAGTCATTGTTTTCTCTGATCATGCAGCTTTACGACATCTCTTGAAAAAGAAAGAGTCCAAACCAAGGTTATTAAGATGGATCCTGTTACTCCAGGAATTTGACATAGAGATTCGTGACAAGAAAGGAGCTGAAAACTATGTGGCCGACCACCTGAATAGGCTTACTTATGACGGTGAATTACTTCCTATTACTGAATTATTTCCTAATGAGCATTTATATGCTTTGCATGGTAGTTTGCCTTGGTATGCTGATATAGTAAATTATTTGGTTACAAGGGAATTGCCTAAAGTACTTTCTAGATCTCAGAAGGACAAATTTAAAAGTGATGCCAAATACTATTTATGGGATGACCCGTATTTGTTTAAGATATGTTCAGATAATATTATTCGTAGGTGTGTACCGGGCACTGAAACTCACTCTATTCTAACTTTTTGTCATACCTATGAATGTGGAGGTCATTTTGGTCCTAGAAGAACTGCTCATAAAGTGCTCGAATATGGGTTCTATTGGCCTAGTTTAAACAATGATGCATATTTGTTCTGTAAGCAATGTAATGAATGCCAAAGAATTAGGAAAATAACTAAGAAGCATGAGATGCCCTTCCAGTCTATCCTGGTAACTGAAATTTTTTATTTATGGGGGATTGATTTCATGGGTCATTTCCCTTCTTCTCAAGGTAACAACTATATTTTGCTAGCAGTGGATTATGTGTCTAAGTGGGTGGAAGCTAAAGCCTCCAGAACTAATGATGCTAAAGTTGTTGTCTCTTTTGTCAAGGATAATATTTTTAACAGGTTTGGTTTTCCTAAAGCAATCATTAGTGACAGAGGTACGCATTTTTGTAACAAAATAGTTGGGGCTTTATTTGCAAAATACCATATAACCCACAGAGTTTCTACTGCATATCATCCCCAAACTAATGGTCAAGCAGAGGTTTCTAATAGGGAAATTAAATCAATCTTGGAAAAAGTGGTTAACCCTAATAGAAAAGATTGAAGTGTGCGGTTGGGGGATGCATTATGGGCATATAGAATAGCATATAAGACACCTATTCTGATACCACTTGAAAGAAACGCTGAGTATACAAACAGTCAGTTATAACTCGTTGGAAGTTATAACTGGGACTTAACCTGAAAAACAACTCAACAAAATGTAAATCACACAAAAACGTTTGTTAACGCAGTTCGACAATCCTCTTGTCTACATCTGCGGGGCCCTCACCCAGATTAGTTTGCTCTTTTAAAGTACAAAGGGATTCAATACAATTTTCCCTATGACTACTCCTTGCAAACTAATCACTCGATCACTATAGCTCCTCACTATAGTATTGCTGATAAAACAGCCTCGATTTCACACCATTCAATAAACTACTTAATCCAACAACTTGATTAAGTAGTCTACTCGAAAATGCCCTTCTACAACAAAGGGACTTGTTCAATACAAAGAATAATCTTCTACTTGTTCGAGTATCACCAATAAGCACACATAATCATAAAATAAACTCGAACTATTGCTCAGCAATTTCTCAACATTGTGCAACTGATTATTGCTTCATAACCTCTGAACCGATTCTCTCAACATTCACCTTTTTCTCTGATTGCATTCGGTTCTCCTTTAATCTGCACAAAAATCCTCTTCATATATAATTAGAAGTCTCTTCCAAACAGTCCTTCACCTAGTAGGAATCAATAAAGGATATACTTCAATATCTTCCAATATTCTTATTCATGTAGACTTCCTAATCTTTAACCAATAAAGATTTATCTCCAAAGATGGCTCATAAAAAGATATAGCTTATCTTTTTATCTTCAAAATAAATTGCCATCAATCTTCCAATTTAGATTTAAGAATAATCCAAATTTTTCCGTAACAATCTCCCCCTTGGCATTTTATTTTGAACAAAAACACCATTGAGATCAAGCACATGCATCTCACCAGTTAAAACTCCCCCTGAGTTGTATCTTTGGAAAAACAACATTTCAGCATCAATCAATCACAAGAGCAGTTAACATCAGATAGAACTGACAAGCAGAATTATATACAGAATACGCAATACTCAAAATGCAGTTACAGTCATCCATACAAAAAAAAATCAAATATTGTCTCAACTAACTACTCCCCCTTTTTGGTTACAATCAAATGCCAAGACTTCAAGATTTCTTCGACAAAAGCTCAAACAATTTGTCAATCTTCTGACTCATATCCTGTTTAAAAGAAATAAAATTAGCAGCAAGATGGTCCACTTGAGTTGCCAGAGAAGAATCACTCGTGGATGACCTGCCTTAAACATCAACTGCAGCAACATCCTCATTGTCAGAATCACCATCAACAGTTAGAGGAGGATGAGCAGTACCCAGAATACCAGCCTTAGACCCTTGCAAACTTCTCTTGGTTATCCGATGCACATTCTTACTATTTGAAAGCTCCACATCAGCCTGACCAAGAACAACTTCATTCTGCAAGACAATCTCTGTTATCAAACAAGGACAACACATAGAAGAAGTACCTGATTTCAGATTGGCATAAGTTAGTATGCTATCAAAGATAAGCTGACCAAGATTAATCTTTACACCATTTCCCAAGGCATAAATTAACTTAGCTCTATCAGGTTTAACCCAAGTAATATTCCCTGATGGCATCAACTTGAAGAGAGAAAACTTATTAAACACAGAATACTGCCCAACAAGTAAAGCTAACTGCACAAGTCACATCTCAGGCCAAGTTTGAACTTGCCCACCAGTGATTTGTTTGATCACCATATCCAAATCCTCCACCAATTGCAAACCACTGCCTTGAATGGAAGGATAAAATGGCAGATTCAACCTGTCAGCAATTATTCTTGGCGAAAACTCAATCAACTTGCCACGAACAAATACCTTGTGATAGGACTCACTGTCTTCATCACAAATTGCATTATATAAATTTGCATAAAATTCTGTAACAACAGAAGTAATATATCTTGTAGCAAATTCTCCAGCAGCCATTAACCGAGCATTCTGAAAGAATTCTATCATATCATATTTCTCAAAAGATGACCTATCAATAAGTTTCTCCAGCAACAACATACGAATTTTGAATTTTGACCATCTTTCAGATTTTGTAGCATCTTGAAACCTCTCAATTACTTTCTTTCCAGACAATTTAGACTTCTTCTTAGGCACAATCGGAATTGTTTCAGTGACTTTTCTTTTGCCCTTATCTTTTGACTTTCTCTTACTATCAGATTTTTCAACAATGTCTTCATCTGATGCATACTGATTAAAATCACCCCTATTTGCTTTAGCCTTTGTTCTTCTTTTAGAAATTTCACTCTCAGTAATAACTTTCTTTCCAGTTGCAACTGATTCTTGAATACCAACAGTAGACACAACAACAGGTTCAGAAGGCAGTGTTTCAGAAATACCTGGAACATTAGGTGCAGGAGATTCTGGTTCGGACTCACCATTGCCACCATTCGAGAAATCTTTGTCACTGGAATCATCTTGTGCAGGGGATTCCGCATCAGAATGATGAAGTTCAGCCTCAGCTTCAGTTTCATCTCCCAAGGACTCCGCAATAGTAGGTAAAGGGTCCTTCTTCTTCTTGGTTTTCTTCGTCTTTGTGGTGGACGAAGAGGAACTTGAGGGTTTCGGAGGAGTGGACAGAGAAGATGACTTCTTGGCATGACTAACCTTCTCCTTCTTCTTCAAAACTTTGTGAGTGCCAGTTTCTTCAACTTGTGATGGTTGAGTAATCGATACCAGAACTTCTTGATCTTGAGGAGGGACAACTTCTTCCAGTTGTTTCTTAGAAGTCCTTGTTTTCTTTGCAGGGGATTTCTTCTTCGCTTGAACTTCGGAAGATTGAGATTGTGATGTTCTTCTGGTTTTTGCCATTGATGTAGAAGAAAGAAACAGCAACTAGGGTTTTTCAGAGAGAAAGAAAATCGGGATAATATGCTTGCTATAAGAGAGAAAGAGAGTCTGAACTTTGACTGCAAGATGCAATTGATGGAACAATTGTGAATGCCCAATCAATTTAAACACACCGAACAAACTCCTTAATTTTCACACCTCTTAATTGAAAGATTTCCTCTCAATAAAATCCAACCGTTATAACCCCTCTTTCTTTCCTTCTTTTTTTTTTTTTAAATTCAAAAACAAATAAATCAAACTCATGCAACCAACTGATACAACTATTTACATGGTTTACAAAATTCTCAATCTACATCTGACACACGCCCAAAGAATTCCGCAATTCTTCAAAACGGTTTGGTTCAAGTGGCTTCGTAAATATATCTGCTAACTGTTTCCCAGTTTCAACATACTCCACAGTTACAACTCCCTGTTCCACCAAGTCTCTGATAAAGTGATGACGAATGTTAATGTGCTTCGTTCTAGAATGCTGAACCGGATTCTTACTGATGTTGATAGCACTTTGATTATCACAATACATGATCAATTCTTTCTGTTTAATACCATAATCCTCCAACATTTGTTTCATCCAAAGAAGTTGAATACAACAACTTCCTGCAGCTATATACTCTGCTTCAGCAGTGGACAGAGAGATACAACTCTGTTTTTTGCTAAACCATGAGACCAAATTGTTGCCCAGAAAAAAACTTCCACCAGAAGTACTTTTTCTATCATCACCATTTCCTGCCCAATCTGCATCACTGTATCCTACCAAAACAAAACTTGTATCTTTAGTAAAATAAATTCCATAATTGAGAGTGGAATTTACATACCTCAAGATTCTCTTTACTGCTTTCACATGAGACTCCTTTGGATTTGACTGATATCTTACACAAATTCCCACACTGAATTGAATATCCGGTCTGCTTGCTGTCAGATATAATAAACCTCCAATCATGCTTCTGTATTGATGTTGATCTACTGACTTCGCCTTTTCATCTTTAGTTAACTTTTCATTTCTGGACATGGGAGATCTAACTGTTTTACTCAGTTGTAACCCAAATTTCTTCACCAAATTTGTAGCATAATTTGCTTGAGACACAAATATTCCATCCTTCAACTGTTTAATCTGAAGACCGAGGAAGAAGTTCAGTTCACCAACCATACTCATTTCAAACTCCTTTTGCATCAAATCAACAAATTCAGCAACAAGCTCATTTGATGTTGAACCAAAAACAATATCATCTACATAGATTTGTGCAATCATAATTTCTCTTCCAAATCTTTTGATAAACAAAGTTTTGTCAACTCCACCTCTTTTGTATCCTTTCAGCAAGAGATACTTAGTCAATCTTTCATACCATGCACGTGGTGCTTGTTTTAAACCATAAAGGGCCTTCTTGAGCTTATAACCATGATTTGGAAATTCAGGATTAATGAACCCTTTTGGTTGTTCCACATAGGCTTCCTCATTCAAATATCCATTTAGAAAAGCACTCTTCACATCCATCTGCTGCAACTTAAAACTCATTACAGTTGCAACTGCAATTAGCAATTTGATAGATTCCAATCTTGCTACAGGAGCAAATGTCTCATCAAAGTCAATTCCTTCCACCTGAGTGTAACCTTGAGCAACCAGTCTTGCTTTGTTTCGAGTTATGTTTCCCATCTCATCTGTTTTGTTTCTGAAAATCCACTTGGTACCAATGACATTTAAATCATTTGATCGTGGAACCAATGTCCATACTTCATTCCTTTCAAATTGTTCAAGCTCCTCTTGCATTGCAGCAATCCAAAATTCATCATTCAAAGCTTCATCTATTTTCTTTGGTTCAAGTGTTGATGTGTAACAAGCAAACTGAACCATCTCTCTATAATTCAATCTAGGCTTGTTTCGAATTTGAATACGATCCTCCAAGTTACCAATAATTACATCTTGAGGATGATTTTTCTTCACTTTAGATGAGGGTTGTCTATCAGTAATTTCTGGCACCAGTTCTGATTCTGTTGTTTCAGTTTGATCTGCCTCAGTTTCAACTATTGACTTTTTCTTTGTGTGCTGGACATCTTCTCTATCATCATCTTCTTCAATCATCTTTTCAGCTTCATAGTCTTGTACAATCACATTTGCAGATTCTTGAACTACTCTGGTTCTTTTGTTAAAAACTCTATAAGCACGACTATTTGAAGAATATCCCAAAAATATTCCTTCATCACTTTTTGCATCAAATTTGCCAAGATATTCACGATCATTCAATATATAACAAGTACTGCTAAAGATATGAAAATAATAAAGATTAGGCTTCTTACCTTTCCAAAATTCATATGCAGTCTTGTTTGTATTTGGCCTTAGATAAATACGATTGATGATGTGTGTAGTGGTATTTACTGCTTCTGCCCAGAATTGTTGTGCAACTCTCTTTCCATGCAACATAGTTCTGGCCATCTCCTGAATTGTTCTGTTCTTCCTCTCCACTACACAATTTTGTTGTGGTGTCTTTGGAGCTGAGAATTCATGCTTAATTCCAAGTTCTTCACAAAATTCAGTAAAAAGTCTGTTTTCAAACTCCCGTCCATGATCACTTCGAACTTGATCAATGGTCAAACTCTTCTCAATTTGCAGCCGAACACAAAGTCGTTTGAACGAACCAAAAACATCTGACTTTTCTCTTAGAAAATCAACTCATGTGTACCTTGAGAAGTCATCTACAATTACATATACATACTTCTTTCCACTGCAACTTTCCACTTGCATTGGACCAAAAAGATCCATATGCATAAGTTCTAACAGGCGGCTAGTTGAAACTGCGGTTCCCTTCCGGTGCGAGGTTCTCAACTGCTTCCCCAATTGACATGGCCCACAAACAGTTTTGACAGCATTTCTGACTTGTGGAATTCCTCGTACAACATTAAGATGTCTCAGATTTCTCAAGTGTTTGAAGTTAACATGCCCTAATCGTTGATGTCATAAATCAAACTCATCTGAAGTGCTTAACAAACATCTCCGAGTACCATCTGCCTTATAACAGTTGTTGATTGTTCTACTTCTAGTTAATATGCAATCATCACTCTCATTATTAACAATACATTTGTTTTTGTTAAAACTCACCAAATAATTTTCATCACAAAGCTGACTTATGCTGATCAGATTTGCTTTCATGTCATCAATATGCAACACACCTTCCAACGAAGGCAAACCATCAACATTGAGAGTTCCTTTACCAACAACTTTCTTTTTAGCACCATTACCAAAAGTAACATGACCAGATGAGCAAGCTTTATAATTTGTAAGCAGATGTCTACTACCAGTCATATGACGAGAACATCCACTATCTAAATACCATACATCATCAGTACAAACTGAAAAAGCAACATGTGCAGCAAATACTAGATAATCTTGTTTTTTAACCCACATCTTTTTCATCAAGGATTTCAAAGATTTCTGATTCTGTTTAGGATATATCAAGCTTACTCCATTCAATAAATCAGAATATCTAACTTTGCAGGTATATTGGATATGACCAGTTCTTGAACAATAAAAACATATAGGTTTATTGAATACCTTATGTTTTACACCATCCGTAGTTTGAACGGCAACTCGAGTATGAACAGCTCTTTGATTTCTTTTCTGAACAGCTACAGTACCTTGTCCTTGATCTGATTGATACCCCAATCCAGCTTTATTATGTGGTGACCTTCCAAATGACATAACTTCATCCAATTTTGCCTTTCCAGTATTCAAACGGTTGATACAAGTTTCTGCTTCTCTGAGTTTTGATTCTGTGACTTTGTACTCCTTATTCTGTTGAAATAGCTCCTTTTCTAGTGCATTCTTCTCCAGTTTCAACTTCATATAGCCTTCTCTGAGCAAGGTGTATTTCTTACTCAGTTCAACATATTCCTTACCAAGCTTCTCATAGGCAAATTCCAATTCATCAATATTAGCGTCACTAGCTTCATCATCAGTATCAGCTTCTGCTTCATCAGTGACACACAAGTTGTCAGTTTCAATGCTTGTTCTACCAGTTTCAACTGTATCTTCAGTTACAATTTCAGCACTGAACGCAACAAAATTGCTCACATCATCATCTTGCTGCTCATCATTATTACTTTCATTCCTGCTATCATCACTCTAAGAAGTATTCAAAGACTTTTCTTTTTGTTGGTTCATAAATTTATTTCTACAAAAAGCTTGAACATGCCCATAACCATGACATTCATGGCACTGAATTTTTGACAAATTCTTCTTCTTCTCTCCAGACTTATCCTCATTTGGGTAGTTGCGTTTATCTTCTCTGGGTTTTGATGATCTCTCTTCCTTCCAATTTGACTTGCCTTTATCACCCTTCTTTGTTGGATTCCTTCTTTTCAGAAATTTTGAGATATTCTTGGTAATCAATGCAATCTTCTCATCATCATCCATATCTAATTCATTAAGTCCTTTCATAGCTTCAGCAACTAATGCAATTCCCTTTGATTCTTTACGACTGTAAAATTGAGTCTCAAACTGTTGTAAAGAGCCAACCAGATTATCCCACTTGATATCATCGGTCTTCTTGATCTCTTGCAAAACAGCAATTTTTGGAATAAACCTCTTGGGTAAGGATCTAAGCAATTTCTGACAAGCTTAGATTCATCCCAACTTTGTCCCAATCCACATGCTTGATTTGACATATCTCTGAGTTTGAGTGTGAACTCATCGATAGTTTCATCTTCTTTCATCTTCAGATCTTCAAAGGCAGCATTTAACTGTTAAAGTTTTGCATCACGAACCAACTCAGTACCTTCACGTATGATCTCTAGTTTTTCCCATGCATCCTTTGCAAGTTTACATCCTTGAATATGTCTGAATTGGTCTTGATCAATAGCTCCAAATATGGCATTCAATGCCTTGAAATTTCAATGACACATGCCGTGTTCAAGTTCAGTCCACTTATCTGGAGTTTTTGCCATAGTAACAATGACACCTGAAGCAGTAGTTTCAGTCTCCACTGGTTCTGTCCATCCACTAACAACTGTTCTCCAAGCATAGTTATCATGTGCACTGATGTAAGCATACATACGAGATTTCCAGAAAGGATAATTCGTACTTGTTAAAATAGGAGGCTTGGATGAAAGCGGTCCTTGTGTATTAATCTTGATAACTCAACGTCTGTTTCTCCCACGATCTCACCAATTGGCAGCAACTGCAACGTCGGTGACTAAACTTTGATACCACTTGAAAGAAACGCTGAGTATACAAACAGTCAGTTATAACTCGTTGGAAGTTATAACTGGGACATAACCTGAAAAACAACTCAACAAAATGTAAATCACACAAAAACGTTTGTTAACGCAGTTCGACAATCCTCTTGTATACATCTGCAGGGCCCTCACCCAGATTAGTTTGCTCTTCTAAAGTACAAAGGGATTTGAAAAACCTAAGAGGGGGGGTGAATTAGGTTTTTATCCGATTTTTCAACCTAATTCAATAAAACACCTCTTTGACAACAAATATCAAACACTTGGTGTGCTAGTTGTGTGAGAAATAATGTGTTCAAGTAAAATGCAGAAATTAGAGTAATGAACACAATGATTTATAGTGGTTCGGTTTATCCAACAAAACCTAATCCACTACCTTGAGTTATCTACTCAAGGATTTATCAAATCTCTTCACTAATCAAATAAATGAAATTACAAAAGATGTTCACTCAATTCACCTTAGGGTTTTACAAATAACCTCTCAACCAATCAAGGCTCACTCAACCCTTGAGTTTTACAACACAACCTTGATTATACAATAATCTCACCACTCTCCTTAGTGAATCCTAACACAACAATTCAATTCAAGGTTTACCCAAAGGTTTTACAAACAAACCTTGAATACAAAACAACCTACACAAGGCTCACCCTAACACTTAGGGTTTTATACTACTTGCAACCTTGATACAATTACAATCAATAATAAAAGATAGAGAGTTTGATAGATATCACCTTAATGTGAAGATATATCAATTTGAATCACAATCACCTCTTTGAGTAATGGCTTGTCAAGATTGCTCAAAATACACCTTTGAATGTAAAAACCCTTCTTTAATGATTTTAACAAGATTGATGTTTAGAAAGGGTTTTGGAATGTTTCTAAGATGTTATAGTATCAAGATATACAATGTTTTTGCTCAAAAAATCTTCTTAGAAAGAATTCCAAAGGTTTTGGTATTTAAAGGTTTGTTCCCAACGGTCAAAAATGAAGCTATTGGAAACCCACTCAGGAAGTGCGGTCGACCACAAATTAGACTTGGTCGTCCGCACCATCATCCTCAAGTTCACTGGACAACCACCGGATGATGATTTTTCATCCTCCGGTCGACCGGACTTCACTTGCGGTCGACCTCACTTCACCTGTGGTCGACCTCATGGTCGTCCACAGGTTGGCAGATGAACACATTTGACAGCACATGCATCCATAAGATAAACTAACTTATGGACGATACATGGACCACTTTAGGTCGACTGAAACATGTTTATTTGTGTATGAACAATGCTCTAACACACAAATGATGATTTCAATCAACCATATAAGTTATGGTATCAATCCAACAAGAGTTTATCAACCATTTAAGTTTTGAAATCAAGATGCATGGTTTTCGAAATACCAAAACATATTAAAAACATTTTGAAATAACGTTTTAAGTTCATAGAGCAACCTTTAGAAACCATTACTCAATTAGAGGTAGAACTAGAGATATCAAAATATATAACTCTAAGACTATACATCTAGTTCCTATCTAATCCAATAAAAGCTAGTCTTCAAATCTTGATAGTCTTGACTTGTATACTTCCTTGAAGACTTGAAATCTTGTTGTTGCAAGGATTAGATCATGAATCCAAAAACTCTATCACTTGTACAAATAAGACATTAGTCCTCATCAATGTTTGTCATTAATCAAAATTAAGACATTAAAAGCTTTAGGGCTTTCAGGATTCAATACAATTTTCCCTATGACTACTCCTTGCAAACTAATCACTCGATCACTATAGCTCCTCACTATAGTATTGCTGATAAAACAGCCTCGATTTCACACCATTCAATAAACTACTTAATCCAACAACTTGATTAAGTAGTCTACTCAAAAATGCCCTTCTACAACAAAGGGACTTGTTCAATACAAAGAATAATCTTCTACTTGTTGGAGTATCACCAATAAGCACACATAATCATAAAATAAACTCGAACTATTGCTCAGCAATTTCTCAGCATTGTACAACTGATTATTGCTTCATAACCTCTGAACCGATTCTCTCAATATTCACCTTTTTCTCTGATTGCATTCGGTTCTCCTTTAATCTGCACGAAAATCCTCTTTATATATAATTAGAAGTCTCTTCCAAGGAGTCCTTCACCTAGTAGGAATCAATCAAGGATATACTTCAATATCTTCCAATATTCTTGTCCTTCTCCTAGTATGAATCAATCAAGGATATACTTCAATATCTTCCAATATTCTTATTCATGTAGACTTCCTAATCTTTAACCAATAAAGATTTATCTCCAAAGATAGCTCATAAAAAGATATAGCTTATCTTTTTATCTTCAAAATAAATTGCCATCAATCTTCCAATTTATATTTAGGAATAATCCAAATTTTTCCGTAACAGTCTCCATATCGATTGGTGTTCGGGAAAGCATGTCATCTTCCTGTAGAACTTGAACATAGAGCTTATTGGGCTATCAAGAAAACTCATTTGAATTTTCCTAATGCTTTAGTCAATAGAAAATTACAAATTCAGGAATTGGAAGAATTGCGGAATGACGCTTACCAAAATGCTTTAATTTGTAAAGAGAAAACACGCAGTTATCATGATAAACATATTGTCCGAAAGAGTTTTAATCGGGGTGATAAGGTTTTATTGTACAATTCTAGATTGAAACTCTTTCCAGGCAAGTTGATGAGTAGATGGATAGGACCTTTTCTCGTTGTTAATGTTTTTGATTATGGAGCTGTAGAAATTCAAAGTCTTGATACAGGGAAAGTTTTTAAAGTCAATGGTCATCGCCTGAAGCTTTATTATGAAGAATTTGTCAACCACAAGGTGGAGGCCGTTCAGTTTCTTCAACCATCTTATCTCGAAGTCTGAGCATGAACTGTGTCGAGCCAACGACTTTAAACAAAGGCACTTTTTTGGGAGGCAACCCAAATGAATATCCTTCTATTTTCTTTTATATTTTGTTTCTATCATTTAGTTGTTATTTTATTTTGTTTACAGGTATAGGGAAGGTCTAACATTGGTCCAAAGTCCAATTATTGTGAAATCAACAGAAAACATCAGATGACAGAAACTACTGAGAGTGGACGCGTCATTCCCCTCTCACGCGTCCAAGTGGACGCGCCAATTGCTTCACGCGACCACTTCTGTGAAGAAGTGGACGCGTCGCCTCATCATCGCGCGTTCAAGTGGACGCTTCACACTACACGCAGCTACTTTCCAGAAAAGAAAAAAAAATGCAATTTCCAGATATAATCCTACGAAGCTATGTTGTTTAAGTAAGTTACATTTTTTTTTTAATACTCCTTTTTCTTCTTTAATTTCTTCTCTTTTTCTTCTTCTGGTCGCGCCTCTCTTTTCCGTTGCTACGCTTCTTCCACGTTCTTCTGCCTCAACCGTCCACTTTCCACCATCATTGTGCACGTCTCCTTCACTCCCAAGATTAAGCCCGAGATTCCATTCACGGTTTGTTGTATTTGTAGCCTTCTTGGTGAGCTTTCTGGTGCAAAATTCATAGCTTTCACAAGGAAGTTTCTCTGAACTTTCAATCAGTTGTTTTTGCGAGAGAATTGCTGACTTTTGTGTGGGCTTTGTTTCTTTGTCATCACATTATTGGAATTTTTGTTTACATCATGCCTAGAACTAAGAATCTTGGTGTTAAACATGGGAGAACTTCTAGAGCTGTTTATGATTAATCTCAGTTTACTAGTTTGGAAAATTCTGAGTGGTATGATTCCCACAATGATCGTACATTGTTAATTGAGCATCCCTTGTCTCCTGATGCTGAATCTGTTTTTAATATTCGAGATACTTTCCGCACTTTGGGGTGGGAAGGCATTCTTGATTTGGGTCAGGAATATTACCCTCAAATTATCTGTGAATTCTATGCTAATATAGATAATAAACATAATGAAGATAACAATAGGATCATCTCTTTCGTACGGGGTCATTTAGTTGATATTACATGTGCTTCTTTGTCTAATTTTCTGAATTCTCCTAACGAAGGCCCTTTACCTGAGTTTCATTGGCAGCAAGTTACTACTGATCCGACATATACTTTTGAGGATGCATGCTCTGTTTTTTGTTTATACCAAAGAAAAACTGGAAGAGTGCGTGAAAAGTATAAGCTTATGGCTAAAGATCTTCAGGCTTTTCCACGCCTCATTGTGCATATTCTTGGTCATAATGTTATACCTAAGTCATCATCTCATAATGAAATGCGCTATTCAGATCTTTACTTTCTTTATCGTTTAACTAATGACTTAGGTGATACATTGTCTGGTATTCCGTTGGCTCGGTTGATTATTGCTAATATACGAGAAGTGGTAAAACAAAAATCTCACAAGAAAACTTTCCATATGTTTTGTTACTTTCTCGTTATTTTGAGCATCTCAGGATACCTATGACGGACACGGTTCGTCGGGAACGTATCTCCTCTTCTCGGGTTGTTTCCTTGGACCTCTTACGGTCGTTTGGTTATGAGTATCACCAGGGCGAGTGGATGCACCCTCGGGTTTGTCAAACAAAGCGGGAGCAAGGCCGTCTTCCACCAAAGAGTTCTAGTTCTAAGAGGCCGGTTTCTGAGCCGTCTTCGGCGGAGGATTCTGATGATGATGAGGAGATAGAGCCAGGGATTTCGGAGGTGCCTACATCTTCTGCTAGACTGTCTATTTCTCGTGAGGATTTGATTCTTGATCAATTAAATCAGCTACATATGAATCAGTCAAAAATTCTCGAGAATCAGGCGCGTCAAGAAGCACAATTGACTGCTATTGAGGGACGACTTGTGTCTATTGAGGAACAAGTTTCTGCGCTTCGAGCTTCCCTTCCTAGACCTCCCCTCGAGTGACTTCTTTCTTTTTCTCTCTTTGTTTATTTTTCTTCTCTTACTTGTGTTGTGACATTGAGGACAATGTCTCGTTCCAGTGTGGGGGAGTCTTGTTTTTAATGTTTGTGTTTTTCTGTTTTCGTTTATTGTTATTATTGTTTATTGTCGCTTATGTGAAAAAAAAAGGTTTTGTTTTTAGGCATGTTTGTGTGTTTGTTATGCCTATGAGGAAAATTATACAAGTCTATGTTAATTGATAGAATTTCGATATTATTTGTGCTTTAAATTCTCTATTTATTATGAGGAATCTTGACACTCTACAATTTGTTTTTGGTAAAAATTCAAAGTTGTTATTTATGGATGATTTGTTGTAGTTAATTTGAATTGACATGGCTTATTTTTAGTAAAAATCTTGATTTTTTAAATCACTTTTGACAACTTTGAATGAGATTGAGTTTACTTTTGACTTAGATACATTCATGGTCAATTTAGACACTCTAGAACTTGTTTTCTCACACTCTTGAGGCGAAATATGATTGAATTTGGTTGACTTGGGGATGACATAAGGCCTTCTTTGGACGTTTGAGCCTTTCTTGAGCCACCCTTTCTATATTATACCCTTCGATCCTATTTTGAGCTTTAATGTTGTGATGGATGAATCCATTATTATCTTTCTTTGTAAGCCTTTGAGAATAATGTTTAAGACCTTTATATGTCA
The DNA here is from genome assembly GCA_019593545.1 of Apocynum venetum. Lineage (NCBI taxonomy): Eukaryota > Viridiplantae > Streptophyta > Magnoliopsida > Gentianales > Apocynaceae > Apocynum > Apocynum venetum. The sequence goes on from SRSM01000333.1 coordinate 1,027,598, forward strand.
TAATTGTCAAGAGATTTCTTTGAAATATCTTTAGATTGACATTTGTGAAGTCATTGTTATGTTAAAAAGGTGTGGAAAAGGTTTTGCAAAGTGTGTTGAGGGTTGATGGAACGTATCTTGGAATTTTAAAGAGAAAAGGAGTTTGTCTTCTCTACTAAAGAAAAGAGAGCAAAAGTCCAAAAGAAAAGAGAGACATTTGATGAAAAAGAGTGAAGTGCTTAAAAAGAAAGAAAGAAAAAAAAAAGAGCACTTGAGAAATAGAGAAAACAAAAGAGTTCCAAGACTGTCCAAAGTATATGAGTTGGTTGATATGGTTGAATGTAAATAAGGAAGAGAAATGTCAATTGAAGAACTTTGGTTTCAAAAGTCTTTTATCCTTTTGTGTAATTCTCTTGACTACTTTGTTTACCTTACATTTCTTTGTTAGCCAACACGCAAGCCTAACGTTACGTGCTTCAAGTCCAATTTGACTCAAGTCGACTTTATTCTTCCGACTTTATTCTTCCCATTAGTGGAGAGATGTGTGAGATTTCAAGCCTATGGTAGTGTGAATATTACTTATGGTATGACTATGATGTGTTTAAGTTAATTGTGACTTGATTGAATTTGTCTTTGTTACTTGTGAACGATTTTAATTCTAAAATGGATTTTTATGGGTTTCTAAAGTTTTTCAGCCATGTTAAGGATAGTTAACTTTGACAATGAGTTTGTGAGTAATGATGTTTCACACTTGCACGATTCATTTTTAAAATGTAGAGTTGACAGATGACTTTGAGAATTATTGAAGAGAATTTGGTACAAGTGTATTGAAGTTCTTGAAATTGATCGATTTGTCCTGAGGCATTTAGTTGTTGATTGAACCATAATTAGATTGGTTTTTAGGAGCTTAATGTGTTGTTTATTGAGATAAAATCTACCTAATTGTGTGTTTATATGCTTAAATTGGTTATTTACACTTTTATCTTTGTTTGCAGGTATTTTGAAGGTATTTTAACATGTTTAGAAGACATTTGAGGAAGATAGGAGCTTTAAGAAGTTGTTTCGCAGGAAAAATGGAGTGGACGCTCCTTAGAAACCAATTGGACGCGCACTTGAAGAAGTGGACGCGTCACTATTCATCCACGCGTCCATTCTCAGTAGTTTTGGAGCCTCACGCGTCCACTTGGACGTTTCTGACAGCCTCGCGCGTCCACTTTTGACAGCACGCGCGTCCACTCTCCGAATTGAAGATTTTGGGCAGTGTTTTAGTAGTTTTGAATTAGGACTCTTATGTAACTAACCCTAGGACCTTTTCTAACTATTTATAGGCCTTAATAGCTTAGTTTAGGGTGTCAAGTTCTTTAGATTCTCTCTTCCCGAGCATTGTAGGAGATCAAGGGTGGGACTTCTCGGGAAATCGAATTTCCGACTAATGAGTTTCTCTCTTTCCCTCAATCTTTTTATGATGGTTTCCTTTATGCTTTGTGAGTAGTTTTCTTAAGTTAGCAAGGACATGTATTAGGTTTATGTTATTCGGGAATAAGAGATTTTTGTTTTGTCATTAAAAACCCGATCTTTTCAAGGGATCATTATTTGTATTTGAGTATTTGAACAATTCTTGGTTTTATTCTATCAATTGTGTTATTTCAATTATTATTGGCCATCTTAATTGTTTTACATAGTTGATTAACTAGGGTTATGCAGAATCGGTTTTCGATAACCAAAAGTAGTAACTATTGATTAATTTAAATATGTGTTTGATTAATTAATAGGGAATTGTTTGAAGCGAATTGCATGATTTTAATCGGCCATTAATTTTATGTAATTTGTGTTGATATTGTCCTTATGCTTAATAACTTGATTGACTATCTTATGCGAGCGATTCGGTAATTTGGTTTAATCAGGTTAAAGTTAATTTGCCGTGCTTCTCGGGAATTAACCTAACTTTATAGGAATCGGAATTTGCTGCGCTACGCGAAATTCTAAGTCACTACTCAAATAGGTTATTATCAATGATTAATCCTGAATAAATAAAACCGAAATACAAAGTCCTTGCTAACGTCTTTTTTATCCATTGATTTCTAGTTATTTTTTGAATTACTTATTTTTAAGTTCTAATCGTTTTAGATAAAAACCAAATGTTTTCCCCCAAAAGTCGTGATTAGTTTACTTGTTCTAAAATTTTACGAATCCCTGTGGGTTCGACCTTACTTGCCATAACTGCATAAGTTGGTTGAGTTTGGTATTAATTTGATAGTGCAACGACACGTTCGTCAATCCTCCACACATTTAGATCCTTGAACCAGCCCATACAACTTCCTATACAAATCTCTATAGTAATTGTTGGGTATGAATCTTTTGTGCATCACCGTCTTCATCTCTTCCCATGACTGAATTGGTCTGATGATAAAATGTTCAAAGAGGTTTTAATTGCTAATTATTGAAGAATTTTTGTGCTTATAAAAACCCATGACGAATTCAAATCAAGTTGGAGGTCAAATAGTCAATTATCTTACAATGCTTAATTCTTGAAGTTCAAGTCAAAGTCTAATTTGATTCATTATGGAAAATACATGACAATTGGAGGATTCTTTGAAAATTTTCTATCTTAAATAGAATTTGAAAGATTTTATAGAATAAATTTTAGTAGCTTCCAAATATAATTTGTAATATGATTTCCTTATTGATTTAGGAGTCCTAAGTTTTCTTTAATTTGCTTTCTTAATTCATTAGGGTTTTACTATTATAAATACCATTCATACAAGACTTCATAAATGAAGAGAATATCAGTTTATCAATAAAGATGCAGAGATTATTTCTCTTTAGTTCTTGAACTTATCAAATCTTGTACTTTGTGGCATTCGTTCCTAACTTATCAATCAATACTTGATGGGTTGATTGTGGCGTCTTTCTTATACCAAGGTTCTTGCTTGTCATATAAGCAATGGGTTGCGGTTCCATCATAGCAAGCACCTAGAAACGATTCGTGGACAACTTTATTTATTTGGTTTTCATTCTACAAGTTAGGGCGGGGTTCGTATCATGGTCTTTCACCATTCCTGCATCTATTGATCCCACCATATGCTTGCATAATTTGTAAACTCCACAGGTACTAATTATGGCAATCAAATACATGCTCAACCTTTTTTTTCCCAAGTACAATTCAAGATCATTTTTTCCTTGAAATACTGGAATTTTCATCTTTATGATGCTTAAATTGTTATCCTTCTTGAAATTGAACTTCTTGTTTTGTCTATGACGTTGTCCTTTCCAATTCAGAATCAGCTTCTTCCTCTTCATCAGTTTCATGTTTTGTTTTCGAAACAGAAGAGGATTCCAATTTTGTTATCCTAGCATTCAACAATTTGAATTGATCTTGGACAGCAAGATGAACAATTTAATGCAAGTATCATGTGATTCGTCTCCTTCCTTACTCATGTTGTTAACCTGTTAAAAGGGAAAGAAAAAAAGAAAAACAATATTGTTCCTCACACTCTCTCACGTGTTTGCACTCAATCAGATAGGTAGCTCTCGCATTTCATTCTTTTGGGCTTTTTCTTTAATGATATTCACTCTTGTCTTTTATCACTCCAAAACCCTAACCGCCTTCTTTATGTTTTTAACAAAATCACAAACTCAAAAAATTCAAAAGAACCAAGAAAAATAATAAAACTTCAAATAGAAGCAAAAGACATATGAAAGAAACCACTAAAATCAACAAATTGCTGGAAATCCCAAAACTCGCGAAACAGCTTTTTTCTTGTTCTTTCCTTTCTTTTCGTTCTTTTTACACTATTTTTTTTTTAAAATCAGAAACAAGGTCCACAAGAAGAAATGAATTTCAGTAATATTGACTTAAATTCAATAGGAAGATTCAATATTTCAAAGAATTTAGATCAAGAGTCAATAAAATTTATAGGATAATCAATGTTTGTGAGAAAAATTTGTAAGAGAATATCAAACAATATGACAAGATAACTCAATTATCACAATATGCAATTAACATGTTTCATGAGGAAATAATTTAGCATGAAGAGCATATACAAAATACAAAAACCAATTAGAAAATTAATCAAATATTTGTATTGAAAACACTTTTCAACCACATATAGCATTATGATCTAATTTACGTAATTCATAATCAAGAAATTCTTACTAAAAATTCAATCTCAAAAGAATGAATTTCTTCATGACCTTCATGAAGAACATTGTACCTTAGTATATCATATTTGATCATGTGGATTGAGCAAATTCTCTTGACATGTTGTATTGCTCTTTCATTATCTACATATTGAGTTACCTACAAAGAAGAAGATGAAACTTTTGGTATCCAAGTGACTTTGGATCCATGAGAAATAGTCGAATTTGTTTTAACCATCCAAATACTTTTTGCACCATTCTCGATTTTCTTCTTGGCATAACATATATTACCTTATGGCCATACTTACCACAATAGGTACAACATATTCTTGATGACATATGAGTATGAGTGTGATGTTTATGATGTACTATATGATGCACATGTGAGATATTCTTGTGTGATATATTTTTGTGTGTATGCAAGGCATCATCATGTGTATCAATAAAACCAATACCTCTCTTATCATTAGAGAATCTTTGAGCACCAAGTAATTTTTTCAAATTATCTCTACCACATGTGAGTTTATGTAAGCTAACACTTAAATCATCTATTCTCAACTTCATAGCATCATAGTCACTCATCATGTCATTCAATTTCTTGTTTCTAATAACAAGATCATTATTAGCATTTTCAAGAAATTTCACCTTATCACATAGACCAATAATATTTTCATCAAGAGTCACTTTGGAAGAAAGCAATAAAGCATTTTCATCAAGTAATTTAGCATTCTCCAATAACAAATTTTCAACTTGACATTTCAAGAATTTATTATTCTTGATGACTTTCTTCATTTCATAATAGAGATTAGCAACAAATTCATCTTGATCAAATATATCACAATTATCATTGCAATAATTTTCACTAATGTGCAAAGTTTGTGAGGTAGAAGTACTTACTTCATCTTCAAGAGCCAAAAGACAAGTGTTTGCAAACTCGGATTGATCGTTTTCTTCATTTTCACTTTCTTCTTGATTTGATGTGCATGTCAATCCTTCCTGTGCAACTTCAAATAATCTCCACATTTCATATGTGGAACTACAACCACTTACTCTATTGTATTCATCTAAATCAAGAGCACACAACAAAGAATATTCATAGCAATAAAGTTTGAAGTCATTCTTCCCTTTATAATCTTAGTGGGAACAAAAGGACTATTTATAACAATATTCCATAAATCAAAATTAATGGAGGAAATATACATATGAATTCTATCTTTCCATAAAGTGTAGTTATATCCATTCAACAAAGGTGGTATACTAGTAGAGTAACCCTCACTTTTGATATTATTGTCTATATGAGCCATAAGATATTTACTTCTAGATGATTAAACCTTAAACAAGAAGACCTGCACTGATACCAATTGAAAAACCTAAGAGGGGGGTGAATTAGGTTTTTATCCGATTTTTCAACCTAATTCAATAAAACACCTCTTAGACAACAAATATCAAACACTTGGTGTGCTAGTTGTGTAAGAAATAATGTGTTCAAGTAAAATGCAAAAATTAGAGCAATGAACACAATGATTTATAGTGGTTCGGTTTATCCAACAAAACCTAATCCACTACCTTGAGTTATCTACTCAAGGATTTATCAAATTCCTTCACTAATCAAATAAATAAGATTACAAAAGAGGTTCACCCAATTCACCTTAGGGTTTTACAAATAACCTCTCAACCAATCAAGGCTCACTCAACCCTTGAGTTTTACAACACAACCTTAATTATACAATAATCTCACCACTCTCCTTAGTGAATTCTAACAAAACAATTCAATTCAAGGTTCACCCAAAGGTTTTACAAACAAACCTTGAATACAAAACAACCTACACAAGGCTCACCCTAACACTTAGGGTTTTATGCTACTTGCAACCTTTATACAATTATAATCAATAATAAGAGATAGAAAGTTTGATAGATGTCACATTAATGTGAAGATATATCAATTTGAATCACAATCACCTCTTGAGTAATGGCTTGTCAAGATAGCTCAAAATTCACCTTTGAATGTAAAAACCCTTCTTGATTGATTTTAACAAGATTGATGTTTAGAAAGGGTTTTGGATGTTTTTAAGATGTTATAGGATCAAGATATACAATGTTTTTGCTCAAAAATCTTCTTAGAAAGAATTCCAAAGGTTTTGGTATTTAAAGGTTTGTTGCAAACGGTAAAAAATAAAGCTGTTGGAAACCCACTCAGTAAGTGCGGTCGACTGCATATCAGACTGGTCATCCGCACCATCATCCCCAAGCTCACTGGACAACCACCGGATGATGATTTTTCATCTTCCGGTCGACCGGACTTCACCTGCGGTTAACCTCACTTCACTACGGTCGACCTCATGGTCGTCCACAGGTTGGCAGATGAACAAATTTGACAGCACATGCATCCACAAGATAAACTAACTTATGGACGATACCTGGACCACTTTAGGTCGACTGAAACATGTTCATTTGTGTATCAACAATACTCTAACACACAAATAATGATTTCAATCAACCATATAAGTTATGGTATCAATCCAACGAGAGTTTATGAACCATTTAAGTTTTGAAATCACGATGCATGGTTTTCGAAATACCAAAACATATATTAACATATTAAAAACATTTTGAAATAACGTTTTAAGTTCATAGAGCAACCTTTAGAAACCATTACTCAATTAGAGGTAGAACTAGATATATCAAAATATATAACTCTAAAACTATACCTCCAGTTCCTATCTAATCCAATAAAAGTTTGTCTTCAAATCTTGATAGTCTTGACTTGTATACTTCCTTGAAGACTTGAAATCTTGTTCTTGCATGGATTAAATCATGAATCCAAAAACTCTATCACTTGTACAAATAAGACATTAGTCCTCGTCAATGTTTGTCATTAATCAAAATTAAGACATTAAAAGCTTTAGGGCTTTCAATCTCCCCATTTTTATCATAACAAATATTGATGCAATGTGATAGGTAAAACAGTTAAGTGCAAGGAGTCAAAGTAAGGAAGAGTTTATAGAATATGTATGAAACATTGTAAAATATGCTAGGTATTTGTAAGCTATCACATATAGTATATAAAACATTTATAGTTTGATGATATCAAAAAATATATTAAATGAAACATTTTTTGAACATATATTGATTAGATCTCAAAATGAAAAGATTCATTGGAAGTGTATTAGATCACTTTCTAGTTTATATAGGCTCAAAGGAGCCTATTTTTCCACCAACCTCCATATTCTTCTTCCTTCTAGTATTAAGAGCATATAGATAGACTATAAAAACATTTATAAAGCTCCCCCTATCAATATACATCGATTTTGTAAAACAATTTGACAGAGTTTCCTTAGTAACTTTTATAAAACCATTTTTACAAAAACAAGTTTAGCAATCAAAAAGATATAAAATATATCACATAAGTCCAACCCGGCCAACAACACACAATTCTCATTCTCCTTCAATCAATCAAAAACGGAATTTAAACTAAGGATAGCCATACTTAAACCTTTTAGAGTTGTTTCTTCTTTATCTTGGTTTTGATGAACTTGATCTTTTAAGTTCTTCTCAATATTCCTACAACACATGGTTAGTTTCACATAACAATTATATATTGCAATCAACAGTAATTTTTTCTCCCTTTGTCATCATTTAAAAAGAATGGATAGAACTAAGTCAATTAAACAATAAAGTCCCTCAACTACCAAATAGTCATCATGGGTAAAAATGCATATAACAACAAAATATCAAATGATACAACAGAGTTCAAAAATAGGTAGCTAGACATATCAAATGTAAAAAAATAGACAGGAACTATATCATAGGCCTTCGTACATAAACTTTGGTTGTGGAAGATGATGGTCCAGCAGGCAAGGGCATATCACCTAAAGATAGCGGTGGTGTAGAGATATGAACCTGCATGATACAATCCTTGCTTATCTATCAAACAAGACACATAACAACCTATTGATACTATTACCAAAGATCACGAATTAGGAGTCTTTAGTTATCAAACAACTAAGAACTGATACAAACCCCGTCCTAACCTGAAGAACGAACTCCAAATCAATAAAGATGTTCAATAATCGTTACTACGTGGTTGCTATAGTGGAACCACGACCCATTGCTTATATGACAAGTAAGAACCTTTGTATAAGAAAGACGTCACAATCAACCCACCAAGTACTCATTGATAAGTCAAAAATGAATATTCTTCAAAAAACCAAAGAGAAATAATCTCTACATCTTTATTGATCAACTGATATTCTCCTCCTTACAAAGTATTATATGAATGGTATTTATAATAGTTAAACCTTAAATAATTAAGAAAGAAAATTTAAAAAAATCTAGAACTCCTAAATCACTAAGGAAATCAGATTACAAATTATATTTGGAAACTACTTAAATTTATTCAATAAAATCTTCCAAATCCTATTTAAGATAGAAAATCTTCAAAGCATCTACCAAATTTTCGTGCATCTTCCATAAGGAATCAAATTAGACTTTGACTTGAACTCCAAGAATGAAGTACCATAAGATAGTTGACAGTTTGACCTCCAACTTGATTTGAATTCATCTCAGGCTTTTCTAAGCACGAAAAGTCTTCAATAATTAGTAATTAAAACCTCTTTGAACCTTTTCTCATCTAGAACCCTAATTATAAGTGGCGAAATTCTTAGAGAATTTTAAAGCAAAGCTCTCACAAGAAATTTAAGAGAAAACTCAAAATTGTTTTCAATGATCAACTGAATTGTTCCAATTACATATATAGAAGAAAGAGTTCAAATCCTTATTTGATTAGGAACTCTACTTACTTAAAAAGGAAACCAAATCTACTAAGATATCAAATCTACTTATTTAAGTTTGGTGAGCTTGTAATTGGAATTTCTTCTCATTTGTATCAAATCTAATTAAATTCACAAGTCTTGGGCAGCCCATGCAATTTCCCTCTTGAGCAAATTGATCCAAATAACACAAAATAAGCCCATTAAGTGTATCTTTCATCTGTTTAGCTCTAGCTCTTGTAATTGGACCTCCATCATAGCTCAAAGAAAATCTACCAAGATTTCCAAATTCTTATAGAAAACGAATAAACCCTAAAATCCTTATGGACCTGATGAAATTCTTAAGTTTGGTGGGCTTGTAATTGGACTTTCTTCTCCTTTTGTATAAAATCTATCACAAGTCTTGGGCAGCCCATGCAATTTCCCTTTTGAGCATATTGATCCAAATAACACAAAATAAACTCATTGAATGCATCTTTCATCTGTTTAGCTCTAGCTATTGTAATTGGACCTACATCATAGTTCAAAACATCCAGCTTCTTCTTATTTGTACTTGAACTCGAATTTCCATTAATCTCATCTCCATGCTTCGCATCACTCCCTCTTTCCTCAAAATGATTCACCCTCAAATCATCACTTGCATAATCGAAAGAAAGTAAATCAGAAACATTAAAAGTAGCACTGACATTATACTCACCAGGAAGAGCTAATTTGTAAGCATTGTGACGAAACCTGTCGTCCGGCTCTCAAATTTAAACCTAACAATTCCTATGTAGATAGGGAAAGTAGGGATCGAATCCACAGAGATTTGTCAACTCTTAAATTAAAATCATTAATCGGAAAGGGTTTTGGGGGGTTTTTGGTATTTTGAGAATAGAATTAAAAAGGAATTTGGAATATAAATGATATAAAAAAACGTTAGCAAGGAATTAGTATCAAGTTATATTTTTAATGGGATTAATCATAGATCAAGACATTATTAAGTAATTGGTTTTAGAATCCCGATCAGCTCAGACAGATTCCTATCCTTACAAATTAGATTAATCTCTAATTTAATTAAACACCACTACCAACCAGCGTGTATAGGATGTTCAATCAAATTGCATTAAGTAAATAAGGCATCACCAACATTAAATTGTATATAACAATCAGCTTAATTATATACAATTTAAATTATATAATTCCACTACTAATTTAATTAAGCCAAGAGCTGCAACTCAATTAAATTAGTAGATGCCACTTGAATCATTAATACAAGATTAATAATCCTAGCCATATAATCACGTTTATTAATTGGATTGTCAATCCAATTAATTCACATAATTATATTAATTAAAACAGGAATTACATAAATACTTAATTAATATATAGATATAAGTATATTAATAAATATACAAATATATATATATATATATATAAAGATTGGATTTATATTAACTAAACAAATTAGGCGGTTCAACCGGCCATTTAAATAAATTAAACTAAAAGTATGGAGGCTCGGCCTTCCATAAAAAAAAAGAATTAAAGACATAAAAATATATTAAACTAGTTAGGAGGCTCGGCCTTCCATAATACATAAAATAAAATACATAAAAGTAAATTAAACTAATAGGTGGCTCGGCCATCCATTTGCGATATTTAAAGTGCATAAATCAAAATAAATAAAGACTAGGCGGGTAAACCGACCATAAGTCCAGTTAAATAAATCCAAATAGAAATTAAGTACAAAGAAAATTATCTCATAATCCCATTTATTAATAACTTAACACATATCCTTACTAACAAAAGGAAATTACTCACAATCCATATTTAATAAATATAAGATTAAATTTATAAACATTAGAACGAAAATTTGAAAGAAATACTCCCCGAAAATATTGAAATTATCCGGACATAATTTCTTTACTAAATTTTACAAAAAGACTTGAAAAACTATTCTAAAAATTCTAAAAATTATATTAATATGAAGATAATAATAAAAGAAAGAAATTACAAAAGAAATGAAGAAGATTGGAGCTAAATTGGTGTCATAAATGAGAAATGAAGCTAGCATATTTATAGGGAAATTTCTAGGGATAAAATGGTCATTTTGACCTCCGGGGGTAATGTAGCAGGTTGACTTGTTGACTTTGACCAGTCGACGGACACTGTTCATGACGTAAGCAGTGACGTCATCATCGACGGTGGTACTATTCACCGGAGTTACTGTTCATCATTTTTTTTTTCTTCTTCATCTTCATCTTCATTTCTTCTTCTTCTTTTTATCTCCAAAATGTACTAGAATACACTGAAAAACTTATAACACAAAGAAATAGAAAGGAAATGTGAAATATATCCATTAAATGACACAATTAACCGATTTTTAAACAAAATATAGTCATTAAGTAGTATAAAAATCAGTTAATTTATGTATACATCAAATTCCCCCACACTATCTCTTTGCTTGTCCTCAAGCAAATATAAACACAAAATATACAAGTATAAATAACTTAAATAAGATTAATAAGGTAACAAAGTGTTATATTAATTTCAATACAACTTTCACAATTAACCCCTTTTTATTTGAAAAGTAATTGTGCTCGTGTGCTTGAATATCACTTACAAGTTTAACATTAATATTCAAAGTTAACAAAATGTGACTGTGAAAAACATAAAACCCATAATAAATTTTTTTTTTTTTTTTTTTGAAAACATTCTATCAGTATAATGAAAAGATAACAACAAAGTCACTATGTAAATGAAAATACATTCTTAGTTTCTCAACACAACTTATAAGTTTGTAAACTCACATACTATCCACTAATGATGAAAATTTTGATCGATTTGGGTCAAATAGGACTTTTAAGCTTGTAATGTTAAGCTCGAGATTTGGCTACAAACGAAGGATAAGAATATTCAAAATATTTCAAGAGTTTATATTGAGAATGAATTACTACCTCTTGAAGAAAAATTAGCCATGATATCTCTTCATTTTTCACACTTTTCTATTTTCTTCTTTTTTCTTTTCTTTTCTTCTTCTTCTTCTTTTTTTTTCTTTTTTTTTTCTTTTTTTGTTGTTTTTTTTTTTTTGAAGAGATCATGAAAGCCTTAAAGCTTTTAATATCTTAGTTTTGATTAAATGACAAACATTGATAAGGACTAATGGCTTTATTGTATTAGTGATGATCTTTTAGGATTCATATATCTAATCCTTGCAAGATCAAAGTTTCAAATCTTCAGGAAAGAGCTTTTGATGTCAAGCCTTGAAGATAAGCGTTTCTGGATTAGATAGGATCTAGAGGTGTAGCTTTAATTCTTTATTTATCTTTGGTTATCTCTAGGTCTATCCCTTTGAGTAATGAGTTCTATAGGTTGCTCAATAAGAGTGAAATGATTTTCAAAATGCATTTCATTTAGATAAAACATGAGTTGGGTATTTGAAATGATTTTCAAAATACATGCACATACTTCAAAATTCATAAAATATAGTTTGCAAACTCTTAGAGTTGTTTGGGAACTTGTTCTGCATAGTTTTAATGCATTTGTGGTCGACCTGACAAAAGTGTGGACGACCACAAATCATGCGGTCGACCAGACTTCTCAGAGTATCGTCCGCAGGCTGTCCAGAGTTCTCTGGAACACTTGCGGATGATGGAGCGGTCGACCGGACTTTTGAGCTCATCGTCCGCATGCTGTCCAGAGTTCTCTGGAACATTTGCGGATGATGGTACGGACGACCCTCTTGATTTGCGGTCGACCGCACTTCTCCTGAGTGGGATTCAAACAGCCATTTTTATGACCGTTGGTGCATACATATAAATACCCAATCGTTTAAACAACTCAGATTAATTACTTTTTGAGCAAAAATCTGATCCTAACAGTTCATAGAACCTCTGGAGATTATTTTGAAACCAAATCTTAACATTCATATTGTGAAATTCATCAAAGTGAGATTTATACAAAATCATTGGGGTTCTTGAGCAACTTACAAGAAAACATTACTCAAAGAGGTATTTATGCTTTACATTGATATATCTTCACATTAAGGTGATTTCATATATCAAACTCTTCTTATTCATATCTTGATTGAATTGTTCAAGGTTGCATTGAGCTTAAAACTCTAAGGATTAGAGTGAGCCTTGAACCATAGAAAACTGTGTTTGTGTTAAGAGCTTCTTTTTCATTAATTGTTGTAATAGAGAAAGGTGTGTAGACAAGGTTATATTGTAAAACTCAAAGTGTTGAGTGAACCTTGGTTGGTTAAGAGGTTTATGTTGTAAAACCCTAAGGGAATTGGGTGAGCCTCTATTGTATTCTCTCTTACTATATTAGTGAAAGGTTTTGTGAAATCCTTGAGTAGATAGCTCAAGGTAGTGGATTAGGTTTTGTTGGATAAACCGAACCACTATAAATCTTTGTGTTCATTGCTTCTTTTCTTGAACTCATCTTTTCATACTTTGGTTGAACACCAAGTGTTTGATATTTGTTATCTTAGAAAGCTTGTTTAATTTAAATAAGGAAAAATCGGTTTAAAAACCTAATTCACCCCCCCTCTTAGGTTTTTCAATTGGTATCAGAGCAGGTCTTCTTGTTGATAAGGCTTAACATCCTTGAAGCAAAGATTCTATGGCTCATCTAGATAACAATATGATGGTAGAAGGTTACTCTACTACTAGACCTCCTTTGTTGAATGGCACAAACTATAATTTCTGGAAAAAAAAAGTTAGAATCTATATATCTTCTCTAAACTATGAATTATGGAATATGTTGAAAATGGTCCCTATGTTCCTTTCAAAGTTGTTGATGGTATAAAGATTGATAGAATTTCTGAGGAATTTGATGATGAAGATAAAAAGAAAATGACTCTTAATTTTCTTGCCATGAACACTCTTACTTGTGCACTTGATATGAATGAGTATAACAGGGTAAGATGTTGTGAATCTGCACATGAAATGTGGAGACTACTTGAAGTGACTCATGAAGGTACAAATCAAGTAAAGGAAACAAAACTTGGTATGCTTACAAGGGAGTATGAACTTTTCACTATGAAATCAAATGAAAACATCACTGATATGTTTACTCGCTTTACTAACATTATTAACGGTTTAAAAGTGTTTAGCAAGTCTTATTCTATAGGAGAACAAAATATGAAAATACTCAATGCTTTACCAAAGGCTTGGGAAGGCAAAACCACTGCTATGTTGGAAACTCATGATTTGAAGAAGAAGAACCAGTGGAAGAGCTTATTGGATCACTTCTCACTCATGAGATTAGGATGAAGTGGTTGAATGATCAAGAAGTGGAAGACAAAGGGAAAAGAGGAATTGCTCTCAAAACTAAAGAGAACAACGAAATGAATCTTCCAGTGATGAGGAAGAAATGGATGATGAGGAAATAGCTCTTGTCATGAAGAACTTCAAGAAAATGTTCAAAAAGGGACATTTCAACAAATTCAAAAAGAAGCCATCGACATCTACAAATAACAACTCAAAGCAATGCTATGAATGCGGAAGTCCAAATCACTTCAAAGCGGACTGTCCAAAATTAAGAGAGAAAGAAAAGAAGTACAAGTCCAAGAACAAGAAAGGACTTGCTTGCACTTGGGATCAAGAAGGAAGTGAAGATGAAGAACAAACTGAACATGCAAATGTTTGTTTCATGGCCATTGAAGATGAGGTAAATACTCCAAAAACTCCTTCTTTAGTTGATGATGAAAGTGATGATGATATTTGTGACATGTTTGATAGAGATGAATTCATCTCCAATCTCTATAAGGAAATGAAAAAGATTATCAAGAAAAACAAAGTCCTGAAATGTCAAGTAGAGAAGCTATCATTAGATAATACTAGGCTCATCGATGAAAATGCCTTGTTAACTTCTACAAAGATTTGTCTTGATGAGAATGTTATTGGTTTAAATGATAAGGTAAAATTTCTTGAGAATGCTAATGTTGATCTTATTTCTAGAAACAAGAAGTTGGATGATATGATGAGTGATTATGATGCCATGAAAATTAGAATGAGTGATTTAAGTGCTAGCTTGCAAAAACTTACATGTGGTAGGGACAATTTGAACAAACTACTTGGTATGCAAAGACTCACTCATGATAAGAGAGGTCTTGGTTTTGATGATAGTTATAATAATGTCTCACACACACATGAGAGTTTATCTCACTCACATGTGTCACATACACATAAGAGAGTATCTCATGCATATCATTCACATGTCTATACTTCTTCAAAAATATGTTGTACTTATTGTGGTAAAAATGGTCATAAAGTGACTAGATGTTATGTGAAGAAAAAGATTGAGAATGGTGCTAAAAGCACTTGGGTAATTAAAAGAACTAACCCCAATGGACCCAAGAGAATTTGGGTACCAAAAGGCTTATTAACATCTTTGGTGTAGGTATGTTTTCAATTGAAAACAAAGGAGAACAAATGGTTTCTTGACAGTGGATGCTCAAGACACATGACTGGAAATGCATCCATACTTAATGATGTCAAACCAAGAGATGAAGGATTTGTGACTTTCGGTGACAAAAAGAAAGGGAAAATCATTGGCATTGGCAATGTTGGTAAAAGTACTTCTCCCTTTATTAAAGATGTTCTTCTTATTGATAATCTCAAATATAATTTGCTTAGTATTAGTCAATTATGTGATAATGGTTATAAGGTTATTTTCAAGAAGGATTCATGTTTAATTATTAATGATTGCTCTAACAAAACTGTTTTTGTTGGAAATAGAAATGGAAATATGTATGATCTTTACTTTGATGATTTAGTTGAACAAGATGTTAAATGTCTTGCTTTGAAAGATGATGATGCTTATCTTTGGCATCGTAGGTTAGGACATGTGAGCATGGATACTTTGCATAACTTATCTAAACATGAATATGTTAGAGGATTGCCTGCCATTCATTTTGAAAAAGATCGTGTTTGTGATGCGTGTCAATATGGTAAACAAGTCAAGAGTTCTTTTAAACCTAAGAAGATTGTTTCAACTTCAAAACCTCTTGAACTTGTTCATATGGATTTATTTGGTCCTATGAGGACAATGAGCCTTGGTGGAGGAAAATTGTATGCTTATGTGATAGTTGATGACTTCTCTAGATTTACTTGGGTATTATTCTTGTTGGGCAAAGATGAAGCTTTGGAGCTTTTGTCAAGCTTTTTAAACAAGTACAAAACACCATAGGTTGCAACTCACTCCATTAGAAGTGATAATGGTAGAGAATTTTGCAATATTAACTCACTAAACTGTGTGATGAGAATGGAATTTCTCACAATTTTTTGTTGCTAAAACTCCTCAACAAAATGTGTCGTTGAGAGGAAAAATCGTACGTTACAGGAAATGGCCCGTTCTATGCTATGTGAAAATTAAATTGCCAAAGTATTTTTGGCTGAAGCTGTAAACACCCTTGCTATATTATAAATCGAGTGCTTCTTAGACCCTCGTGAAGAAGAAAAACCCCCTATGAACTTATGTTTGGCAAAATCCTTCTAGTTCTTACTTCAAGGTCTTTGGTTGTAAAGGTTTGTTTTAAACGTCAAAGACAATGTGGTAGTTGATAAGAAATCCGATGAAGGTATATTTCTTGGCTATTCTTCAATAAGAAAAGCTTATCGTGTGTATAAGAGAACTATGATTATTGAAGAGGTTATTCATGTTGTTTTTGGGAATCTAACATCTATTTGCCAAGAAATGAGATTGAAGGTGATATATTCAAGAAATACCTTTGAAGTCATAAATAAGATGTGCTCAAACAAATGAAAATCCTTCAACATCAAAGGATGAGAATAGAGAAGTCCTTGAAAAATCAAGAATCTATCTACTTGAAGAAGGAACAAAGTATGATCTTCCAAAAGAATGGAAATATGTCACACAACCATCCAAGGATCAAATCATTGGTGATCAAATGAAAGGGTAAGAAACTAGAAGATTTTGTTACAAATTTTGTTGATGATTTTGCATTTTATCTCATTTAGAAACCTAGGAACATTGATGAAGCTCTTAATGATGATTTTTGGATTATGCCATGCAAGATGAGTTAAATCAATTTGAAGGAGCAAAGTATGGACTTGTACCTAGACCTTCAAATCTTATATTATGTGCACAAAATGGTTAGTCTTTAGAAATAAACTTGATGAACATGGTATTGTAACTAGAAATAAGGCTAGACTTGTTGCTCAAGGATATAATCAGGAAGAGGTATTGATTATGATGAGACCTTGCTCCAGTGGCTAGATTAGAGTCCATTAGAATGTTACTTGCATTTCTCCTTTAAAGGTTTTAAATTATTCAAATGGATGTCAAAGTGCTTCTTAAATGGTGTCATTCAAGAGGAAGTGTATGTTGAACAACCTCCTGGTTTATTCATGAATCAGATGTAAATCATGTGTACAAGCTCTCCAAAGCCTTATATGGTTTAAAGCAAGCACCAAGAGCTTGGTCTGATAGACCAGCAATTTCTTATTAAAAAGGTTTTTCTAGAGGTATAGTTGATACTACTATTTATTAAAAATAGCTCATGATATTTGATTGTTCAAAATATGTTGTGACTTATTTTCGGAGCTACTATAATGAAAAATATGTGCAAAGATTTCTCTAAGCCTATGCAGGATGGATTTGAAATGAGCATGATGGGTGAGTTGACATTTTTCCTTGGATTACAAATTAAGCAAGCAAAGGAAGGTATTCATCAAACCCAAGCCAAGTATACAAAAGAATTACTGAAGAGGTTTGGAATGGCTGATTCAAAGGAGATTGATACTCCTATGGCCACATCTTTTAAATTAGACAAAGACGAGAATGGTAAGATGATTGACCCAAACTATATACAGAGGAATGATTGGTAGTTTTTGTATAACTGCTAGTAGACCTGTATTATGTTCTCTGTTGTCTAGTGCTAGATTTCAATCACTCCTAGAGAATCTCATTGATTGCAGTTAAAGTATTCTTAGATACTTAAAGGGGACGAAGATTTTGGTTTGTGGTATCCTAAATCTATGTCTTTTGAGCTAGTAGCATTTACTGATGCAGATTATGCAGGTTGTAGAGTAGTAGACCGTAAGAGTACTAGTGGTCACTGTCAATTTCTTGGTTATCTTTAGTTTCTTGGTATAGTAAGAAACAAGCTTGTGTCTCTCTCTCTACCACTGAAGCTGAATACATTTCTGCTGGTAGCTGTTGTGCACAAGTTTATGGATGGAAAACCACCTTGCAAGATTATGGCTTGTGAACTTTGATTGTACCACTATCAACTGCGATAATACTAGTGCCATAAATCTGCAAAAGAATCCTATACAAATGCAAAAACTAAGCATATATATTAACATCATTTTTTACGTGATCATGTTTTAAAAGGTGATATTGTTCTTGAGTTTGTTCCTAATGATGATCAATTAGCTGATATTTCACAAAGCCTTGGCTGAGAAAGAAATAGGTTTGTTTACTTAGAAAACTTTGGGCATTGGTACGTTTGATTTCTAACTTGTGCGTTTTTATGAAGTCTGTCAAATATATGCTTTTGTGCCTGTTTTGGATAACACCATTGGCAGGTGCGGTCGACCGCAAGCTAGAAAATAATCATCCACAGAACAGACAGTGGACTTGAGGATGATCATGACAGGATGACCGGTCGACCGCAGATTCAAAGTATCGACGGAGGTTCAGTGGACGTGCGGACGATACACTTATCAAATCGTCCGGTCGACCGCAGATTAAACAATCGACCGAAAATGTCCAGAAAATTTGCGGACGACTCAATTAAAAATTCGGTCGACCGCAGATTAAATTTATCGACGAAAATGTTCCCGAGTAACAAAAATCAAGGTGCGGACGATACTGCGGAGACGATCCCCTCGGCGACCGCACATCTGTAGACCGTTACAAATATGCCTCTTTCGGACGCAACTTTCATTTTCCAATCATCCCCACCTCTTCATTATCAGGCCGCAACTCTTCAAAACCTCATAACCCACGAACAATCCACCATAAATACACTTCATTCTTCCCACAATCATACATTCCTACTATCTCTTGTTGCTGCTTGCCCCCCCCTCGACCTGGCCCCCCGCCCCCCCTCACAGTGCCCCGGTCCCCACCCCCTGGGGTGGTGCTTTTGCGTTCTGCCTCGTTCCGCCTGGCGCGGGCGGGGCGCCGCCCTGCCAGCTTCTCTTGTTCCCTTACTACTTCAGGTCTGCACCGCCCTCCTGAGTTTACTTCGAGTTACTCATGCTCCCTCACCATCTGGTCCCGGCATTGATCTCGGGCCCGCGGTCCCCACCCCACTTGTGTTCGTTCTGCCTTTCCCTTGGCTCGCACTAACTATCTTTTGGTTTAGAGGTCACATCACAGGCTGGGAGGATCGTCATTTGCTCACTGTTCGTTCACTTCCTATCCCGTATCCTGACTCTTGTTACTCTTCCCGTTTTCTGTCACGCTTAGCAGCTCGTGTGTGTAGCGACCGGCAGAGGCGGCGCCTCTCCGGCCTCCTTTAGTTTACGGGTGTCACCTCTGTGTCGCAGTTCGCTGTCGGGCTTCCGTGTGTCCCCCTCCCCCTTACCCTTCCCTTGGTTTATCGGTGCCCGTCTAACACCGCTTCCCCCTCTCGCGGGATTGAGTATTTATTAC